>JBBPDC010000032.1:14603219-14614427 GCA_037974485.1 Hemigrammopetersius urotaenia | reverse complement strand
GAGGGAGAAAGAGACAGAGAGAGAGAGAAACAGGAAGAGACAGAGAAAGTAAGAGAGTGAGACAGAGGCAGTAAGAGAGAGAGACAGTAAGAGAGAAAGAGACAGAGGGACTGAGACAGAGACAGAAAGAGAGAGAGGGGGACAGTGAGAGAGAGACAGAGACAGTAAGAGATAGAGAGAGAAAGGGAGAGATACCTGTAAACTGTAAACATTACCAGCCCAGCCCCCTTTTCCCGCCCAGTCACATGACTCCTGTGACCTCCTCAGCTTGGAGAAATCCTCTTTCTAATCCACGCTCTCCTCCACTCACCCGCCAATCCAGAACAATCCGTCCAATCCAGGCCCACCTGTCCACCATACCCGGAGCTGTTCCGCGCACCTGGACACGGAGCTCCGGAATGCCCTCTGCCTGCTTCCGCTCGTTCCTGAAGAGTGCCGGTGGATTTTTGTGTGTTGGTGGATGAGTGTGTGTGTGTCAGAAGGGGTCTGATGTGTGTGTGTGAGTGTGTGTGGTGCTCAGTAAAGGATGCGGCGTCTCCTGGTGGCTCAGGTGCTGCTGTGCTGTTGGCGTCTGGTCCAGACCTTCTGCCCCTCGCAGTGTACCTGTGTGTTCCACTCCCGCAGTGACGGAACCAGGACCAGGTAGAGCAGCGTCACACACAGACAGACACAAGAATCTTCAGCTGCTCCTTAACTCTGTATGAACATTTCATGATGAACTGACCTATAGAAATTGCTTTGATCTTACTTTCAATGTAAGTCAGTTTAAATAATTTCTGTTGGTCCTTTAATCACCAAACTTTGAAGTAGGAGAGTTTTCAAATAATGCAAAAACAAAAACTGAGATTCAAAGTTTTGCTTCAACAATCCATATTGTTTTTCTGAAGGCATGAGAATCTAGTTTTTAAAATCTGTTCAGAATAGCATTGCGTAACCTTCTTGTTGATATTAAATCTGACTAAATAATTATTTTTGCCAAATCTATTTAATATCATTTGCAGAAAACTTACTTGCAATGAGTCCAAAAATGTTCTATTTTTCAAATGAAAATGAATTAAGTAATTTCTTTTGGTTCTATTTTTGCAACACAGTAAAGTTCACAAATCAGTGCCCATATGTTTATAAAATTATTTGGTTTCAGATAAAAATGTTCTATTATAATTCTGCTGCTTTAAAATTCAGTTTGTAGAAGTTATTATGAAGGTTGTGAAAGTGTCAAAATTTTTTGGAACTATAAAGGAAACTTCAAAGAAGTTTCCCACTGAAGATCAATAAAGTATGTTTGTTTCTTATTAGACCTCATTAAGTGTAAATGTCAGACTAAAGCAGCTCACATGAACACTGAGTGCCTTCTGAAGAGAATGTGGGTCATTGATAACAAACCTTGCAGCAAAATTTAATTAAATAATTAATAACTAATTTGAAAATAATAGTAATAATTATTTAATAGCTATATTATAATGCCTGGTTTTCTAAAGTTGTTTATAATTCACAGAAAAGTCCTGATTCAACTCATATCATGCCATTAAGTGACATAATTTACATTCAGTCAATATTTATTTACACAGTTATTTACGTGTCCTATAAACAGATGAGCGCTCTGATTAGCCGCTTCTCCTACTGAGCACATTAATGACGTGATAATCGCTCTGTTCCTCTCAAGCAATATAAACAGATTAGCATGTGTGCATTCTTCATATTTTCCTGTGTGATTCAGCACACAAACGAATCTGACTCTGTCAACTCTGATGCAGTCTTTATCACCATCGTTGTCTAGGTTTAAGGATGACTGTGGTTTTGTTCAAAGCTCAAATATGTTTGAAAATGACAATTAAAATCATTACAAAGCTTCTTAATTATTTTGAATAAGTTTCACCAATCATAATGGAATTTGTAAGCTCTGAGACGTAAATAATCTAAACGTTTGTTTTCTCATCATCTACAATCAAAGTGTAATTAATTTAGCCCCACCCATACCACATATGACATCACAGATGATGTCATTGTAAAGAAGTGGGTGGGGCATAATAATATTCCCTAACTCCCACCATCCCCCACACTCAGAGACCATCTCTGATTCCATGATTCAAACTAATTTTAAATATTATGAAAATCCAAAAAACTGTTTATTTTGAGTGCATTGTTTTTGTGAAGTCAGAAAAAATATATATTTACATGCATCCACCTACTCAGCTACAGTTTAGCCCCACCCATTCATGCTGATGTTATAAGGAGTGCAGTCATATATTTTACATATTTCAGTCTCAAAGGTAATAAGAGAGGTTGGAAAATGGTCATTTAGAAATGAATGATTTTTATTATGAGTGAACATTATTGCATTATGGAACATAAGATTTGGGCCCTTTAAAGAAAAGAATAACATTTTTGTAACCCAGTGTTCTCTATTTATTTGCTTATTTGTTTGTTTATGATACTTATACGCACCTCATTATGTTATTTATTTATTTATTATGTTGTGGAAAGCCTTATTTTGAGAATATATTTAATTTTGTTTTTGTGGCTCAGTGTCTGTGCAGTTGTAAATATAACAATTTCCTCTGGGATTAATAAAGTTTCCTGTTTCTGATTTTGAATTAATGTACCTCATGTTGTGACCTTCACACTTCCTCAGGACCGTCCTGTGCAATGACCCAGACATGTCGGACATTCCGGTGAACGTTCCGGTGGACACGATGAAGCTGCGGGTGGAGAAGACGGCGGTCCGTAAGATTCCCACCGAAGCCTTCTACTACCTCAATGAGCTCCAGTACCTGTGGATTACCTACAACTCCATCACCTCTGTGGACCAGGGGGCCTTCTACAACCTGAAGGTTCTGCACGAGCTCCGGCTGGACGGTAACCAGATATCCACCTTCCCCTGGGAGTCCCTGAAGGAGATGCCCAGCCTCAGGACGCTCGACCTACACAACAACCGCCTCACCAGCGTCCCTGTTGAGGCTGCACCTTACCTGGTGAACATCACCTACCTGGACATCTCCAGCAACAAGCTCACCACCCTGCCCTCTGACCTGGTGGACATCTGGCCCCCTTTCTCAGGCATCCTGCCCACCTGGAATGCTTCTCAGAAGATTGTACTAGGTAAGTGATAATAATAATAATAATAATAATAATAATAATAATAATAATAATAATAATAATAATAATAATAACTAATGCACAAATAGGCATAGAAAAAATTGCCAAAGGAAGAAAAGAAAGAAAATCCAAAAAGTATAAATAAGAGACAATAACATTGTGTTACGAAAGCCATCTGCTCTTAAGTTCAGTTAGAGCAATAAAAAGAGTAGGATGTTGATAAACAGGCTCGGTTCTAGATTTCACCAGTTGTGGGGCAATCAAAGAGTTTATTCACTTGTGCATAATTTTCATGTACCATAATGTAAAAGCATATAATAAGCACAGTATAGCCGACCCAAAGTCCGAAATTTGAAATATGAAACTCAGACCTTTTATCGCACCTCTGATCAACATTTCAATTTATTTTTTATATAGCGCTTTTAACAATGGTCATTGTCACAAAGCAGCTTTACAAAATGAAATAAATGTGAAATAAATTTGATAATTTTGTCAAATAAAATTCACCATAATTATGAGAAATAAAATATTTTATGGTTCAAAAACTGTAATTTCAAACTTAATAATGAAAAAATTGTGAACAACCTCTCAACCGTTCAGAGCCCACCAGGTATACTTTGGGAAAAATACTGACACTCTCGGAAAAACACTGGTATAGTATTAAAGACGATCGGTGGCCTGAACCTAAATGACAGGGTTGGAAAATGGTTTACCTGCCAGTGTTGATTTTAGGCCATTTCATTTATCATTATATAGAAACTAAAGGAAGAAATGTCAATGCGTCAGTCAAGTCAAAGCAATGTACAAGTGTACAAATCCAGCCAGTGGAAGAAGAACCAGAACTTGAGGGCCAATCATTTAGGTGGGCAGTGCCCAAATTAATGCCCAATCCCTGCCCTCCTTTAGGTTCATCCAGTCCAAAAAAATGAGGTATACATGGTTCTCCTCATTCTACTATAGATCAGAAAATTTCTGGTTTGAATGCAGCTGTTTGTGAAGATTGTAAAATGTAAACACCAGTTTGTCTGAAATTAAGCCTGGCATCCTGCTGTTAGCCCTGCAGCAAGGACCCTGATGTCCCCTTTCAAAGGCAGCATTCCACTGTTGTGTGTTTTACACAGTGGGGAATGAGAGTGAGAAATTACATTAAGAAATGTCAATCGGAGAGTGTATTAGAACATGTTCCGTTTTCTGGTCGAGGTCTTTGAGTAACCCTGAAGCCTGCAGGTGTGAGGCTGCTGCCTCGTGAGCAGCCGTGTCTCAGCTTTTCCTCCTCGCAAAGGTTTAATCTCATTAGTCTTCCCCCGTGCGGCTCTTATTTAAACTTCCATATCCCAGCTCACGTGGCGCCAGTCTTCAGGACATGATTAGGAGACACATCCTTCCATCCACCCTTCAATTCATTCATTCATTCATCCATCCATCCATGCATCCATCCATCCATCCATCCATCCATCCATCCACCCATCCATCCATTTAACCATCCATTCAGCCGTCCTTCCATCCGTCCATCCATCAACCCACCAGTCTGTCTGTCTGTCAATCAATCCACATATTCTTCCATCCACCCATCCATCTGCCCATCAGTCCTTCTGTCCATGCAACCATCCACCCATCCATTATCTGAGCTGTTTATCCAGGGTGGTGGTGTTGGAGTCACTCTGGACACATCAACAGTCTTTCATAAGACAGCTTTAAACACAGTTGTATGAAAAAAAAGTTACATATTTTCTCATTAAGTCATGTTTTTTTTTATAAAACATTTATGACATTTAACATGACTTTTATGTGATAAAAGTCATATAACCTTTTGTAGTTTTGTATTTGTTTTTGTAATGAAATGTTTATTTGCAGAGTTTAACATATTTTAGAAAAAATAAAACAGTAAAATACAACACAATGTAATACAATAAAACATGCCAGCAATTAAGCTATACAGTGAGGAAGCATGTCTCTGTAGAGGACATTTTCACTTTAAAAATGAGCAAAAACACAACATTTTTTCTTTTGAAAACGATTGTGTAGTGAAAGACCAGATCAAATATTTGAAAGGTCGTTGACCCATATTTTGCAGTTATCACAGACTTTACTACAGCAGTGCTGGTGTAAATATAAATAAATAATCAGCTACAACCTGGAAGAGCACCCTCTATCTGTGGCCTAGATTTCGCTCCCGGAGCAGCAGTGCGAAAAGGTCAGCCGATGTTAATAGGATGTTTGTGGGCACGTTTGCTAATTTATGTAATGCGAATGGAAATAAGGCCTTTTGTGTATGTGTGTGTGTGTGTGTGTGTATGTGTGTGTGTGTGTGTCTGTGTGTGTGTTTGCTTGAAAAACAGGGTTAGGGCCTGGCAGAAGGGGAAGAACTCAACGTGGTGTAAGACGTTTAGACGCTAAAAAGTGATGCATGATTAAACCTGGTCAGTTACACTGAGAGAATCCCAGTGTTCATGAGGTCCGTTAAACCTTCATTACAGCTGAGGTACACGTACATACTAATTCATGAAGGCTTATTAAGATGATTCCAACTGTGATGTAATTTCACCCTAAGTGTTATGACAGTTGTTGAAACAGGCCTTTATAAATTTTTATGTAACTTTAAGTCCAAATTAAAAGCTTGTTGTCTGTTTACAATCATAATAATTTAATTATGATAATTATCAGCTAATTATCTAGTTGTTATCTCGTGTTAGATAGGTTAAAAAAAACCCTGCTGAAGTGTCACCATGTGCTGAATCCAGGAGATGGGTCTACCCAGTGTAATCTCCAGAGATAACCCAGGCTCCTGGATCTGCTCAGGGTTCACCTCACTTAAGTACAGGCTAATCCGATAATGGAGTTTCCAACTGTGAGTATCTATCAGCTTTAAGTTTCCCTGAACCTCTCAGACTAGAACCTTTAGTGCTTCTGAACAGATCGTCCCACTTCTGAAAGCTGAGGGTATTTTTAATTTGTGCGTGGAGAAAGAAGCTGAGGGGATCCAAAATATCAGAACAGCATCAGAACTGAATGCCACATGCCTTATGGTAATTAATCAAATTAGATATTCCTGAAGAGTTCTGTAATCACCCCTGATGGTAATCTCTGCCGTTTGGGAATTAGAGATTAATTTGGTGAGGTTACAGAGTTTGGCAGCCTGAGGCACTGGAGTTTTTTAACGTTTTTTTTTTTTAAAGTAACATCCTTAGGTGTGTTTAGCCAGCCTATTTCAGCATTTACTGAAGTCTTATAAACCTAAGTGTTTTTAGATGATGGAAAGTGATTCATGAATAAATCAGTTACACTTAAGTGAATCCTGACATTAAAAAGCCTTCATGACAGCTAACATAAATATGCATAATCATTTATAAAGGCTTGTGAAGCCTTTTCCAACAAGTTACAGTTTGATGACGTTTCACCTCAAATGTTATGAAAGCTGGCAGAAATAGCCATAGCTGCTTTACAAATACCTCTTAGACATTCTTAGGTCTATAGAACAAACCTAATATAGCATTTACTGAAGGTGAACTGACTTGGAACTCATCTGCACCCTCATTGAACCAAAATTCCTCCACCCAGCTGCTTATATCCATCAGCAATTCATGCCCAATTCTGTGTTGACAGTCAATGGAGCTGCCATCTCACCGTGGACAGAATTACGAGAGAACGCTGCTGGAAATGTGCAAGCACCTGATGTTTTACTGACAGGACTTCCTGCCCTGTTATGTTGTAAATGCTATGGGACAGCTAAATTTACAGCTTCTTGCAGAGCCCAGTGAAGGGTATAGAGTCTTCTCCCTGAATGGTGAATCCATATGCAAGTCAGATTCTCATATACCAAACACCAGAAGATACCATTGTTATGATCACACTGGGTAAACCACAGTTTTGTAAAACAGCCGGTCTCAAACTTGTCCTCTGGGACCCTCTGATGGTCCATGTGGTGGGAGTTGGGATCCAGGATCCCAGAGTCTGTAAATTATTTAGCAGTTTCAACTGCAGCTCCCCAGTCTGGGGGACCCTGAGCCCATCTTGGGCTCCCTGAGGACTGTTTTTTTTTTAAATCAGATAGCAAGGTATCATGGGTTGATATCTATGCTAGCATCCTACATTGTGTGGAGATCCCATGCATGTCTTTATGAAACATCTTGCTATTGACAATACAGTCTAAGAAATAAAGGTACAGGACACATGAAAACCTTTCATTGACATAGGGCCTTGAAATGATGTAGGCGTTCTTTAAATCATAATGTCTCTTTTACAAAATATGGTTTGAAATGTTTTATCCACTGAAAATGGTATTTTCTGAGGACTGGTTTGAGAGCCATTGGTCTACAGTGGCCCTCAGACCATACAGTGTTTTGTCAAACAAATCAGTGATATTTTTAAGGAAAATAAATATGTTCATGCCTTGGGATACTTTAGGACTTTTAAGAAAAAAGCCTTATAAGTGACATAGATGTTAATGTCCATTTTACAAAACGGTTTGAAAGTTCTCAGCCTTTGAAAGCTTCTTCAGGAAACCAAAAATTACACTTCTTTTTTGCAACCTTTATGTAAATCTCTACATGTGACTGTATGTTGTGTTTTGTGTTTGATGTTTTTAGGACTCCAGGACAACCTGTGGTCCTGTGACTGCCGTATCTCCAAACTCATTGAGATGTCCAAGATGACAGACATACCTGTGGTTCTGATGGATCCATATCTGTCCTGCAGCGGCCCAGAGAACCTTGCAGGGGTTCTGTTCCAGAGAGCTGAGCTGGACCAGTGTGTCAAACCTACAGTTATGACTTCAGCTACAAAGATCACTTCTCCTCTGGGCAGTAACGTACTCCTGCGTTGTGATGCCACGGGATATCCCACCCCTACCCTGCTGTGGAGTAAGGCAGATGGATCACCTCTCAACAACACAGGTATGGAACTCCAAAGACTTTGTGTGAAGCAAAGGCTTCCTGTGTATTGATCAGTTCAGATATTTAGTGCATTTACATATTTCCAAAATAAAGCCAATGCTAATATGCTACCTACATCATGGTGTCTATGGTCATATATTGTACTGAAGTGTGATGTAAAAATCAATCATAAATATGGGAACAGGGACTGACCTTTCTTATTACAGCTGCCACTGAGCATGAAAATGGGTCAAAGTGGTTTTGCAAATGTATGTTTAAACCCTTAGCCCAGATCTGTGCTAAAAGACAACTAATGGTAAATTGTCATTATTCAGTAAAACAGCCCCATATATTGAAGTTCCTTAATTTGTGTTGGTTCTCGAGATGTCAGACATTATGCTGAGCTTTGTTTTGTGTTCCTGTGTCACAAAAAACTTTAACTTAATTATATGTAATAATAAAACTCACTACTGGGTTTTTCAAACACAGTATCACACGCAATTGAACATAAAGAATAAAATTATCAAATGAATTTTATTTTAGGTCTTAGAAACAAACAGAAACAGATCATCTTATGTGGGAGAGTGAAAGTGCATAAAATGGCAAGAGCGTAGACGAACAAACACTGGTTTTAGTTAAACTCAGATTTTACTGATACACGCTGAGTTCTGAGGGTTTCTGACTTGCTATCCTTTTTAAAGGTCACTTGACAGCCAGGGCACCACAATACTTACAGTAAGTAAAACCTGTATTTTATTGCAGTATATTTTTTCTTCTGACACCTTGAATTACTTTTGTATACAGTTGTGCAAGAATCTCCTGGTGAAGGCATTCGGTGGTCCATCATCAGCCTGCATGGGATCGTGGTGAAGGATGCTGGCGTGTACCGCTGCAAGGCCAAGAATTTTGCTGGAAATTCTGAGAGCTTCGTCACTCTGTTGGTGGCTGGGATGGAGACAACGACAGCACCCCCACCACCAAGCTTGACTAAGAAACCAGACGAGAATGTCATACTAGTTACTCAATCTCCACCTCCGGTTACCAGCACTGTAGCTTCAACACTTGCCTCTTTTAGCCCTTCTACATCCAAACCCCCAACAACCACGCTACCACCTGCACCTAACCGGATGAACTTAGGTCCGGGTGGAGGCATCCAGAGGTCCCCACCTGCTGGAGATACACCTGCCAAGAGGCAACAAGGAAAGGACTCAAAGAGTCCGAGTTCTGGTGATAAAAGGAAAAAAGGCTCCCTCATCAAGGATATAGAAGTTGTTGAAGAGACAGGAGATACGGCCGTTGTACTATGGACATCCGAGGGATTGACTAGCGACATGCCCTTGTCGGTGGTATACTTCCCATATGAAGCGGAAGATGACAAGGAGTCACTCGAAGCTGAGGTTGGCTTGGGCAAACTTCTTTTGGAGAACCTGCTGCCCAACCAGGTGTACACAGTCTGCTTAATTGCCAAAGGTTTGGTGTCTGGGAAGGACTCATGTGTGAATTTCAGTACTCTTGACACCATTGGAGACGATGGACAAAACAAGTGGCTGATGATTGCCAGCGGGATTGCTTGCGTCCTTGCACTCCCGCTGATCGTCCTTCTCCTCTATAAGATCGTGTCGCTCTACTGCAAAGGGAGGAGCAGCAGGAATGCTGGCATGGACGATGACCTTGCCAAGGAGACTTATGTAAAGTTTGAGACTCTCACAATGAAACAAAGGACACTGAACGGACAGGCAAATGACCTCTGGGCTCGGAGGCAGACGCAGGAATCCGAGAGGATGCTTCTCTGCTCCCGTTCAAGTATAGACTCCCAAATGACATACAAGAGTGACAGCTCACGATCAGAGTATCTGTGCTAGCTCTTATATAATTTTTAAATAATGTCCCTTACCTGGGACGATGTTGCCTGTGCTGACTCTATTGTTTGCAGTGACTTGCAAACACTGTACATAATCTCATCTTATTAGACTTTACCAAAGATAAGAGCCCATTCCATAGTGCCCATGATGTAGGAAACAACTTTCACCTTGCCACCAACATGCTAGTCCACATAAAAGCTGTAGTTTAAGATACATTTGTCAGTCTGATGCAGTCCGGGTAAGAAAACCCAGTCTGGGTATGAAGAACAGTAGCTCACTGTTTACAGTGTGAAGTCAAATACAATGGGACACATGAGATATGGGATGTTGAATGAGGAGTTTATCTAGTTTGGTTATGAGAGACTTTGAAAACACATAACACTGTCAATGTATTGCCTTATAAGATTATGACGGTTCATGATTTTTGCATATTTGTTTTTTAATGAACTGTTTTATTAACTGCATTCAAATATACACCAAACATTTGTATTTCATGATATTTTTTATGATATGTTAATATAACAGATCAACATTGTATTTATTAATGTTTCTGCCTCAAAACTGACATTTTGTGAATTTCACATAAATTAAATGGTTTGACCCAAACATGCTAACAGTTTTCTAGCTGCAGTTCCTTCACGTTTTTAGCCAAGTATGTTTGTTTTTCATCTCTTGGGAGGTACAAAGCCTCTATTAGAGAAGAGCTAAATTTATCAAAACTGTGATGTAAGGCCCTGCCAAACACACCCCCACACACACTTTCTATCTAAACCTGTGTGTAAGATGACTTTGCCATTTCTTTTATCATAATTATGCCATATTTTACAAACGGATGTTAAATGATTATTAAAAAGTCTGTAACTGTTGAATTGAGCGTGAACTGAGTTCCTTAATGATTGTTTTAAAGTGGTGGCAGTTGTTACTTTTATGCTTTGCAAACTAACATTGCTAAAAGAGTTCTCTTTGTGGTGCAAGTTTGTGCATTTTTTTAATATGGGAAAAAGTTTTTTCGAAAACTATTTTTGTAAATGAGATATGTTGGAACAAATTTGGAGAACCTTTTCATAATGTATGGGTTCTAAGAAGAACCCTTAAAATATTATAGAAAAAAAACTGACTGTAAAAATTCAAATTTTTAATTTAAATATGCACACATTTGCATAGAAAATTTTTTTGGAGGACAATAGCATTAATATGCTTTATATACTTTATACTGTATACTTTATACTTACTGTTTCAGCACTTAATAGCTCCTTAAATATCTAACACGGAGATCTGGAGATCCTCAATATCCTTATTGTTAGGAAGGTGTGTGCGAGGGGAAAAGGGGAGAGGACACACGTTAAGGGGAGAATGATGGGTTTAATGAAACAATAACA
>JBBPDC010000032.1:14544605-14562711 GCA_037974485.1 Hemigrammopetersius urotaenia | reverse complement strand
CACACACACACACACACACACACACACACACACACACACACACACACACACACACACACACACACACAGCTAATTCAACTATCCAGGTTTCCTCTTTGTTAATTGTAGTTAAGCACAGTCCATTGTAGCACCAAAAATACAAAAATATACAAAAACAGAAAAATTTGACCCCATAAGACTGCATAAGCCTGCCAGCTTCCCAATAAGAGAGCTGTACAAAAATATAATTACACAATCTCCAGGGAAGATGTCTTTAGGCATGTAAAAACACCACCCGCTTTATTATCAGAAACTATAGCAAGTGAAAACAATCCACTTGCACCATAACACTGGGATTCCATGCCAGGTCTTCATTTCCTTGCCTTAGTTTTGGCTTGCCTTTTTATTGGAGAATGGCCCGCAGCTCCACATAGCGCTCCCTTTAGGCCAGGAGGATAGACTAATGTAACACAAAGGGCTCAATGTTGTTACAGTACATGTATATAGTGAGATAAGGTGTTTCTTCATGGGGCAACATACAGGCAACTCAATAAACAGACACCACAACAATGTACAGCAATGCAATGTAACAGCACAGTGTGAACGGGATATAAACCTTCCAGAGTGAGTAGTGTTGCATAAGTATGATTACTGCATAGGAGGCAGTTATAGCTGAACAAAGCGTAAGGAATGACAGAAACAATACAATAAATACAATAGCGATGTGACTGGGAGGTATATCTGAGACAATTCAATAAATAGACAATACAGCAGTGTAACAGAAAAGTGTGAACTTTACAGAATGAATGATATTGCACCATAAAGGATATATTGCACATGGCACAGTAAACAGCGAGTGAGTGTAAATTAAAGTTTATCAAATCAAAACAGGACAAATGTGTGGAACAGTAACCAGAAGGTAAAGTTCAAGTGCAGAGTCCAGAGTGTAATATGAGAGAAAAAAAGTGAGGTCGTTTTGATGGACATTCAGTTCCCTCAGCGTTGGAGAGCTTGTGAGGACCATCATTTGCAAATGTCCTGGTTCTTCTCAGCCTGGAATGTTCCATCGTCTCCCCACCTCTCAATTTGTTTTTTGGCAAGACGTTGGTTCTTTAAAGTTCAGACTTGCTTAATAATTCTAATGTAATTAAAACAGCAATGGAAATAACCTCCTCTTATCTGTCATGTGTACAATTTGCTCACTGGGCTGTCTACTTTCAATAAGGTATGTTGTTGTGGAAGCACATTTGTAGCCAGACATTTGCTGGAACCCATTAGGAAAATATATTTAAAAAATCCCTCCTGGTGTGATTTGTACCAGGAGTCTTAACTCCTGATGAGCATCAAGGCTTGTGGAGATGTGGGGTTTGGATAGCAGAGTGATGGCTTTAATTGGGACACTTTGTGGTTGTGTTATTTTCTTTGGCTTGGTTGCTTCAGTTCTTGCCCACTCAGTTGTATCTTTCTCTTTGGACCTGTAATGTGTTATATATGTTTCACCAATGTTTTCCAGCCCTGGTCCTGGAAAACCACTGTCCAGCATATTTTAAGGCGTTCAGAATTAGAATCAGAAAACTTTGTCCAATAGGAAATTGCTTATGTTATAGCTACACAGACACACAGAGACACAGGGACAAGAACAATAAAAATATAGTATAAGTCAAGATAAAAACCTGTAGAAAATACTCTAAGAATAATTACATTATATTGCTTTCATTTGGCAGATGCTTTTGTCCAAAGACTTATAATATGAGGAAACACTCAAATTTCAGCACAATTAGCACTGTCATGTCCGGGGGGGCTAGTCCCCCTCAGATGTGCACTACCTCGGAGCACGGAGCAGACTAGGATGAACTGAAAAGCAGTGGCCCTTACCGGCCACTGGCCGAACCGTGACAAGCACAAATTAAACTATATAGTAACCACCCAGTTTTATGCAGATCAGGATCAGAATTTTTTTTTGCGAACTGATCTCATAGTTTTATGCAAAAATCCCCACAATAACGTGGAAACTGCAAATATCCTCTGCCTTTTTTTGTTTTTTTTGTGACAATAAATATATTTTGTATTCACACAGGGCGACTTAGGCCAGGCTGTACCCGACCTGGAAGCACTTTTTTCGAATCTCACACCAGGATTGAGCCCCCGCACTCCAAGCGCAATTTCTCTGTGGTGCAAGCACTCAGACGCTTCAAACTTCACAGTTCAATTGATCTCAACGAGCCCTCTTTTATATTTTTAGCCAGAGTAGATCAGGGGTTATTCCCCGAAAACCGTTCACCTCGCCGCAGTGTCCCAATACTTTTGTCCCAAATTGCATATCTAGGCAGGGAATTTTAAATAAATGTTTGGACAAATACGTGTTTACCTTTACATTTTCTTTAAGGGTAATGCATTAAACTGAATTTAAAATAAAATTAAAGTTTTGGGGGCATATTTAGGGTTTACACTTTAAAAGCAGGAATTTTAGACATTTTTTTTTACCAAAACACAACAACGCATTTTTCTCTATGTGCGGGTACTCTTGGAAAGAAACTCCTGCGAACTGTGGGGGATTACTGCATAGTAGGACTACACAAACTATAAATTACATGCTGTAGTATACTAAATACTGAACACTATATACACAAATTACGTCACCAAGAGATATGTATATAAATACTAATGATAAAGACATTAAAATACTGCAATTCCCTGCTTTATTGCTCCAGTCAGGTGTTGAGTAGTTGGATCAGCTGTACTGGGACCAAAACCAGAAACACTGGATTGTACCATCTCCTCAAATGTCTCATATGAGACTAGCAACAAAGCCTGTAATCTACTTTAAGCAGTTTGCTCAGAGATCAAAAATTTTTATGATTCTGATTCTGATGCTACTAGTTACACTGCATTTGTCCTAAATCTTTCTGCTTACATTTACATTTACATTTATGGCATTTGGCTGCTTCTGTTTACAGTCTATCTAAGGCAATCTAAAGAAACAGATAACCTTTCAAGGCCCCCCAAAAGAGAGAGGCTAATGAGATTGAAGCGTTGAGCTAATGCCCATCATGAGATGCTTTAGCATTGCATTCTCCAGGACTCAGAATCGTTTTAGCAGGAATTTTTATAATTTTTTTTTATAGTTTTCCTAAAGAACTAGGTCTCCATCCTAAATTGAAATGCAAGTTTAAAGTAATAGTGAAAATTTAAATTGGCACTCACCAGTTTCAAAACGTATGTATGTTTCATAAACTGAACTCAAATTTAAAAATCAATTGTACAAACCCATAGCCTTGAATTAATGAAGTAAAACTATTTAATACAATTAAGGTTGTTTTAACAAGTTTAATTACTAACATTACTTGATTAATTCCAGGGTAATGAGTTTTTATGATTGCTGATGCTGTTGTTTGTACAATGATTTATTTATTGATGGTTTTTAATGCTTACAGTTTTATACACTTAATAATTGTGCTGATTTAATATAATATCTGTCCCCAGACTGTATTTACTCACTGTTTCTGCTCCTGTAAGCCGTACTGAATGCTGATCTGTATTGTTCTATTGCTTTCATGTTTTTCTTGTTCTCCTTTGCACTCTGTGTAATCCAGTCCTGCACTTGTATTGTCTTGTGGTACTCTGCTTTTTGATTTTTGTGTTGCACCATGATCCTGGAGGAATGTTGTGATTCTGGAGGAATGTTGAGGTCCTGGAGAATTGTTGTGGTCCTGGAGGAACACTGAAGTCCTGGAGAAACACTGTGGTCCTTGAGGAATGTTGTGGTCCTTGAGGAATGTTGTGGTCCTGGGGAATCATTGTAATCATAGAGGAACACTTTGGACCTGGAGGAACATTGAATTTTACATCCAGTTTACGTCAGACACTCACACTGAAGCGTAAACAGCACCATCATCACTCACTCGCCTTGGCAGTCTCAAACAGACTCACTTGTGTGGCTTTTGACACCGTTTGACACTCTGTTGTTTATGAACATGAGTTAAAGCATGTTATTGTAGCTAAAAGCAGCAGTAGTTCTGCTCTGGTTTAAGGCTGTTGACTGGGGGGCTGAAAGGTAAACTTGTTAAGCGGATTTTCTCACTGAGATTTTGCACAAGCTGCTGAAAAGTTGCAGGCCTGCAGGTCGCAGAGGGGCTGAATAACAGATCACACCGGGCCGAGAGGGCTGAGGGAGGATCCAGAGGCCCAGCGTCAGCAGGAGTCGTGTGTATTGTGACAGGCGGCCGGTCTGTGTGCACAAACGGAGGCTGAGCTTTGCGGGAGAAAAGCTTTGGGTTTGGCCGAGTGTTGACACCTCCAGCTGTCTCAGCCTGAAGGAGCGATCCAGCTGGGCAGGAGGCCAGGAGAACCCACAGCCATCTCTTCTCTTTCTTCCCTCCCTCTCTCTTTTCCTCTCTCTGTCCTCATTTCTGCCATACTTTCAGATCGAGCTGATAATGAAAACACAGACACAAAAAAGAAAAAAAAAAACACATTCGGAGACCAGAATAGACATTTGTTGCCATTCTTGGAAAAATGATTCTAAAAATAACAAAATCTAACAAAAAATTGAAAAAAAATCAAGAAAAGAAAAAAGCCAAAAATTAATTTACACACCCCAAAATATAATACGTTTGTCTGTTTCTCATTTGTGCAGCCCAGTAAAATTTGGACCAATTTTTTAATCTAATTATTCTAAATTCTCCCCTAGAATTAAACTGACCTTCATTTTGTACTATTTAACATTTTTAATCTTATTATTTCTTTCTTGTGTTTGTTTTATAATTTACTCTTTAGCTACTTGTTTTGTCTTTTTCCTTTCACTCCTCCATTCATCTCTTCCTTATACTGTCAGCTCTCTCTCCCTCTGTCTACCTCTCTCGCTGTCTCTGTCCTCATTTCTCTCATATTTTCAGATCAAGCCGATAAAGAAAAAACATAAAGAGACCATGACAGAAATTTGTTGCCATTCTTGGTAAAAATGATTGTAGAAAAAAAAAAACCAATAAAAAACAAACACACAAGTAAAAATTCAGAAACCATGAAGACTTTTATAAAGGATAAAACTGAAAGTCAAAAATGAAGTTCACATACACAAACATTACACTTTTGCCCATTTCTTATTTGTGCCAGTTAAATGATATTTTCTGTAAACACTGAAAGGAATGTGTTTTTACACATTTTATACATTTGTTCCTAGAACTATTTTTAACCACTTTCTAAAGTAATAAAGTGATTATTTTGGACAGTGGTCAAAAATTTAAACGTCATGTTCTGCTGTACATTATTTTTATTATTATTATTGCTTCATATTGTTTATATCATTTCTATAATTAACTCGCTAGCTCCTATTTTTTTCTTTCTTCTCCTCCTCTCCCTCCTTTCGTCCATTCCCTCCCTCTCTCTCTCTCTCTCTCTCTTCCAGACAACTGTTTGTAGAGCAGAAAAGGAGGTGAGAAATAGCAGAGAGAGAGAGAGAGAGACAGAGACAGAAAAAGAGAGAGAGTAATTGGAACACTCCTCCTCCCAGTCCTTTCTTTCTCTTCTTTCAGCCACAGTAGCGGGTCATCCCCCTCTCTCCTCCTCTCCTCTGCTTCAGCTTTTTTCCCTTCAGTTCCTCTTGGCTGGTCTGAAGGTTTCAGGGAAGTTATAAAAACTGTTGATTGTGCAGAAAAAAGGGGAAAGGAGTGATGTTGTGGCTGAACTTCTTGGCTCAGGTCTTCTTCTCTTTCTTTCTCCATTTTTTTCTGGTTGCTTCCACACATATTTATTTTCCATAATCTCATCTAAAGTTCTACCGTTCAGCTTCACCACCCCTAACAGCCTTCAGTTCCCAGAGTTGGCAGACAGGCCATAACACACACACACACATGCACACACACACAGATACACATATATGTGTATTTGTTTGTGCTGTGTTATATTATATTTTATATTATAAAATACTATGTTATGTATTTACTATGAAATTAAAATGTTTAAATGTTTTACTGTGACAGGCTGTGAGATATATATACTGGTTAAGCAACACTATCAGTTTTACTACTCACTCCCAAGGCCCACCAAACACCAATTCAGCATAAAGGAGTCTCTTGCTGGTGTTCAGTGTTACATTAAGAAATACCAGACTAAATGAAATTCTAGATCAGTGGTTCTCAGACCTAGACGGTCCAGATGTTGGGCTGAGCAAAAGCCTGGACCATCTGGCAGTCCCTGAAGACCAGCCTGAGAGACGCTGTTCTCAAGAGAGTACCTCGATTCAGCATTTGGATTAAAAATAAATGTGCCAGTAGAGGTTCCACTTTTGGTTCTCTAAAGAGTACTTCAGTGGGTTGTAAAGGTTTACATTTTATTTTAGAATGTTACATTCCTGCTGAGATCCTCTGAGGAACTTTCGCTGTTAATGTTTGTAAAATGTTGCATTTGAAGGTTACCAGCTGGGCTCAAGAAAATGAAAGTGACCCTTAGAACACATGTGCCGGAAGCACAGCTAACAGCAGACTGTCACCCCAGTTTGTGTTGGTGGTGTTATAACATGCTGAGCTTTGTTTGGTGTTCCTGTGTCATGTAGAACTAAAGCTACTGTAATTTAAGAACATGTGATAATAAAAACCACTACTGGGGTTTTAAAAACTGCATCACACGTAAATGAACGTAAAAAAGAAATATAAACAAATTTCTTTCATTTTAGGTTTCAGAAACAAACAGAAAAGGGTGGGGAAAACCTGCAGAGGGAGGGGCTCCTGAGAGTGGCGGAGCTGTGGTGCGCA
Source organism: Hemigrammopetersius urotaenia (assembly GCA_037974485.1). NCBI lineage: Eukaryota > Metazoa > Chordata > Actinopteri > Characiformes > Alestidae > Hemigrammopetersius > Hemigrammopetersius urotaenia. The sequence goes on along the minus strand of JBBPDC010000032.1, from coordinate 14,555,983 downwards.
GAGAGAACAAACACCCGTTCTAGAGCTTTTATACCATTTGTATTTACTGAAATCAGTTCTCGTGGAACACTTATATACATAACCAGAGTCTCACTTCAGTTTGTCAGCATAATTTTGGAGCTCAGCATAATTCCAGCTCCTTGAATCAGCATTTAGGTTAAAAATAAAGGTGCCAATACGGGTTCTTTGGAGTGATGCCACCGTAGAACCACTTTTGGTTCCCTAAAGAGCACTTCAGTGGGTTGTAAAGGAGAATAAAGAAGCTTGTTAAAGTTTTAAGATCCTCCACATGATGAAGTTTAATGCAGATTAAGGGATTTTTCCTAGAATGTTACACTCCTGCCGAGATCCTCTGAGGAACCTTCACTGTTAAGGTTTTGTAAAATGTTGGGTTTGAAGCTGGAATCTGTGATTTGAGAAAACTGAAGTAGCTCCAGTAAAAAAAGCTGGAACGTTTGCGTACGTTAACCGGAGTCTTTCGTCAGTTTGTCTTCAGAGCTGTGAGTTCTGTGATGGCCAAAGTAAACCAGTTGTACATGGCCATGTAAAAAAGATAAAAGAGCAGAAAATTGCACCAGTGGGTTTTTGGAGCAAGAGAGATACCAACGTTTCTCTTTTCTCGTTTTTATAAAACATTCTGCCGTCAGCGAGTGGACAGAGACCCTGCCAGCAACAGCTCAATCAGGCCTGTAAAAGTGCAAAGGAGGCACTTTGCTGGCTGAGGGGGAAGAAAGTGTGTGTGTGTGTGTGTGTGTATGTGAGAAAGCTCTGTGGCATTTTTAAACTTGAGCTGTCTGTAATGTTAGCCCATTGCCAGTGCGCCACAGCCTCCAAGCCTTGGTCATGTGAAATTAGCCCTGCAGCTCCTGCCAGGAAACATTTGTGTTTTCTCTTTAAGAAGAGAAGTATCTGCATGGCTATGGCTCTGCTGAGCGTTGTGATGATGTTTCAATGATTTACTGTGAATTAACACTCCAGATTTCTGCAAATCAAAACAAATATCAACAAGTCCCTGACTCCCAGACTCCTGAGCTATCCTTCATTCTTTATATTTTGCTTTTAATCTCCATGTTGGTGGAACTTTAGTACTTTCTGTCAGACTGTCTGATCTTTGTCACACTGAGGAGATTAAGTGAAAGAAATGTGAACAAATGTTTTACTGACATGCTGCAAAGTGTCTATAGATACAAGGAGCCTAAATAAAGGAGTTCCAACCACTCAGCATTCAGCACCACCAGTATACTGATCACCGCCTGATCACCTTGAATCATCTGCTCCTGTTACTTTGCTGGTTCAGGACTTCAGTTAGATGCTCTTCTGGAAGCCTAGAGAACTGCTCCTCAAGATCACATAAAAAATACAAGGAAACCTGGTTCTCTGGACTGTTATAATGTCCCCATTTTACCACATAACTAGTAGAAAGATCCCCAGTGGAACAAGTGTAGATGTTTGAAGATGATATTTCATGACTTTTGGACCGTTGATGTGAAACAGAATTCTGTTGTTGATTGCTGATGATGTACTTTGATCTTTGTCCTAATATCTTTATGAATGAGCATTTATGAATGCCAGCTACGCTTTAACTCGGAGAAAGCTGAGATAACATAAGTGCACCATTGCAATCATTTCTATTAAGTAGAATGTTCTCGCTGCCTTTGATGAGTTGACTTTAATGGTAAAAGTATTCCGCCAGTTCCCTCGGCCGAAACTTGAGGAAGCACTTTTGCTTTTATTGCAGTAAAATAAGGCACTTGGGTTTTGATGGGGTTTCAATTGCATCTTTAACATTTTTTTGCTGCTTCTGTGTGGATTGCCTTCAGATGTCATGTTGCGGGGTGTGGGGGGATTGGGAGCGTATGCTGATGTGGATGTAAGTGATTGCAGGCGAAAGAAGTGAAAAAGAGAGAAAAAAAAAAGCAAATCAAAATAACAATAAAAGACTGCCGGTGGTTCATGGCCAGAGCCATGCGGTCAGTTGGTGGGGTCATGTGTCAGTAGAGATGCAGGAACAGCTCCGAGGACGTTTTTCTTCTTTGCCGTCTCTCGGTGGGACCTACTCATCCTTTGTCTTCCTCCTCTTTCAGGGAGTGGGATGTGTGCCGAGGGAAATCTGCTTGAGCGGTGAAGGAAACCCCTGTGTGTTGTGGTCAGGTGGAGCTGGAACTGGGTTTAGTTTGTCTTGTTCTGGTGTCAAAAACAGTGATGCGCCAGAACTTTGGGCTTGCTTCACTCCAGTGTTGATGTTTTGCTTTCAGGAGCCCTCAAACATGATCAACATCTTGATTTGGGTAGATGTATCTAAGCGAACTCTCCCACTGGTCAGGCCCTCAGGAGCTGAAATTAAGTCCTACCATGTCAGATTACCCGCAAACTGTAAAAAGAAGAATCAGTTTTTGTGAGGGAATTTACAGTTATTGTAAGGGAAAATGCCACTTTAGTAACTTTAGCACTTTTAGAAGTTCTAGATACACAACTAACTGTGGTGGTTCAACCAGGTGGTGTCTGTCAGAGGGTTTAATCAGTGGATGTGTATGTCAGATGGTGTTATCAGTGGATGTGTTAGGTGGTGAACAGCAGCAGCTCTATTCCAAGACTCTGTACTGAAAGAGTCTCTGTAGAAATGCAGCTGTTCATATGTTTATAACCCACTCCATTCACAACACGGGACCACTTTTACACACTTCAGATATCCGGGTTTATCTAGAACTAAGAAAACATGCTCCTGTGTGATGCAGTTAGCTTACTGCTAACATACTATTGGAATCCCATACAGATGCTAACAGAAATTAGCAATACCAGTTTAATAGAATAACCTGTGTATTTATTTCTTGATTTTTGCTGGTGTTTTGATATTTATGTCTGAACTGAAGGCCAAGCCCTTACTTTTTGACATTGATAACCACCACAGTACCAATGCTGAAATGGCTGTGGCACTGGAGTTGGCTCAAGACCTTGGCTCAAGTGATGGCTCAAGAAGAAAATCCTTTGATAAATGGGAAGCCATTTAACCAATAGAGCTAATGCTGGAATATAGTATGTGTGTTTGTGTATGTATGTGTGTGTGTTTACTACTCACCTACAACACCCCTGATCAATCAAACTCAGCATTAAAATGAGGAGATTTTCCTTTCTCATCATCAGGCTGTTCGCCGGCTCTGTTGAGCGGCATCAGTGTGTGTGTGTGTGTGGATTTTATTTGAGCTGCACCCTGCTGACATATCTCCAGAATCAAACTCAAAACAGATGGGCCGTGCATGTCCCGAAATCCTCCTGTATTTCAGTTAAATTAGCTGTTGACTTTGTCATCCCGACCAAACGTCGCCTAATGAGCGATCGCTTTAGCAAATTTCTGAAGAGAAAACAAAATTAAGAGAGAAAGTGCAGGCTTTTGTGGGGTTTTTTTCATGGTGTACATGCAGACAGAAATGCAAGAAGAGAAGGAGGAGGAGCCAGATTTGCATGGGTTGCAAGATCCATGTTACGTAGCTCAGTGAGGGTTTGTGTGTTTTGGAGGCTCGCCTGCCCAGATGTTTCTTTTTGAGCCACTGTAAGCGATACCTCCAAACGTGGGGCAGTTATTCAACCCAGCCCAACACCCACAAAACTCCATGTTTCTATAAGCGGAATCAATATGGATTTGAAGTAATAACCCCCCACCCTCCTATAATTCATTCTGTGTGCTTCTGTCGTCTCTATAAAAGCAGAAGAACAGAATGCAAGTGGGTGGAATGCGACATGAAAAGAATAAAATAAGGTTGATTGAGGAGCTTGTTAAGGAATGCCCTGTTAGGTGCTCTTTATCATTCCTCCTCTCTCTACCGTCTTAATTATTCAGGGGCATCCGGAGAATGAGCGCTCTGGATATTGCTTTGTGCTTTTGGGCTTAATTTGCCTGATGAATCTGCTGAGATGTTTGTCTGGAGCCTGCAAAGTCAGTTCTTCTCACGTTGTTATATCTCACGATTAACAGAATTCTCCAAGCCAATGGATAACCAGTCCAAAATAAGTTTATCTGTATATGGTTTTCTTCAGGAAACTGTGATGGACTACAGACCTGCCCAGGTGTTTTTTCACCTTTTGACCTTTTGTCCTATGAGTGTTGGGATAGATGGAAGGATGGATGGATGGATGAATGGAAAGATGAATGGATGGATGGTCAGACTGATGGAGAGATGAATATATCAATGGATGAATAGTGGAATTAATGGATATAAATATGGATAGATGGGCGGATGGATGGTTGGGGGGATGGATGAAGGGGCAGACAGAAAACTGAAGTGGTGGAATGAACTGTTGTCTGTCTCTACAGACTTATGGCACTTTCCCACAGTTATATAGGAACCTTGCTTCATCTCACCTGTACTGCAATGGCGCAGAAGTTTTATCACATTTTTATCACCGCATCCATGGAGTCAATCTGGCGGAACGTTTTCTGTCAGAGTTGCTTTTGTTATTGTGGTCTTTTATTATTTAAGGTCTTGTTTGACGTTGCTCTTTATTCGTGTGATGAAAACTGAACCCATATAACTTGTTTGTCACATCCTGGATCACCTTCATGTTAAAGATTTGTTTGTGTCATAGAAACTCCCACCGAAAATTATCTTTAGCCCAAACATACAGGCAAGCTTTGTCTTTTTTATACTTTATTTACTTCCCTGTTGTAGTATGGTTTATTGCATGTACAGTCTGTCTGTTGTCATGACAGTGTTTTATTGACCAATCAGAAAGTGGTGACGCCGTCCTCTCCTGCGGCCTGCTTTTTGCCCTGCCAGTTCAGTGCGAGTTCAGCGTGGGTTTGGGTTGCTTTATTTGTGATGGAGAATCATTTGTTTGTGATATAACATGGTTTCTTGTGCCAGTGGGAAATCTACTAGCAACTGATTGTTAAGTTTATTCGTTTCTAGAAGTTTATTAATTAGAGTTTTTAATCTAGAGTTTTAATCTAGAGTTTATTAATTCTAGCAACATATTCTTCTGAACTACAAAGCACTGACCTATGTCACTCTGGATAAAAGCATCCCTTAAATGCTGTAAATGTAAACGTAAATGTAATAACACAGCAAAGAGAATATTGGCCTTATGAGGGTCTGTGGAGGAGCCACTCCAAGCGGCTAAAAATAAGTGGCACAGCTTGCGCTGGAACAATGCAGCACAAGTGTCTCCTATTTGCTTGTTGTTCAGGCGAGGTTTCATCCCTCCATCAATACTTGTCATGATCCGGGGAGAGAGGTAGTCCCTCCGCCATTAAAAACATGCCAATGCCATGACAGGCTGGAGTTATGGCCCCTCTAATGGGTCAGTCTCTCCGTTGCAATAAATAAGGCGGCCTTTCGTTTGAATATTTGCCAGAATATCTTCGCTATTAATTTATGTGCGTCTCGCGTTTCGACCTCATCTCCAACATGCGCAAAAATGCAGGCAGTAGAGCGGACACACACACATGAACACGCTCAGACACACACACACTGAGTAAATGTTAGTTTGGTTTAGTGGCCTGGTGGTGATGGTTGTCCTGGAGTGGGTGAGTGAACTCCGCCGGACGCTTTGGTCTTTAAATAGTCCCCCTACTGTAATCCCTCCATTGTTTCAAAAGCGGACAGTCGTGTTGAAGGTACGTGGAGTCAAGTGCGGTCCAAGTTTGCTGTGGGTGACCGCAACCCCCCCACCCCACACACACACACTCCACCCCCTGTCCTGGATGATGACTCACCAGCGGGGGGCTGCAGACGGCCAGGCTTGGGTTTCAGAGGAGCCCCATAAAAACCAATCAATGTCAAACAAGCAGACTATTCACAAAAGGGATGAGCAGAAAGGACAAAATGAGAATTCCAGCTTCGCTCTGATTACAAACGGGTCGTCCACATTCGTTACTCACTTCTCCTCTTGTCAGTTAACTTTTCTGGTCCCTCCTTGTATTCAGTGTCTGTATTAACTGTGTAATGATATGTTTACAACAATGTAACTACCTGTTATGGATTGATTGCAGTGTTACAGTTTATGTCAACACACATGTAATTACACATGTATTAACTACAATGCATAATCATGTAATTACACATCTATTAACTGCAATGTGTACAGATTTAATTACACACATTCAAGTGTTTACTAATGTATATAAGTATATCCTTAGTAATTACATGTAACAACATGGGTAGACACTTTTGGTCAATAAACATTTTATTACTATTATAATACAGCTGTAACAGCTACTTACACTGTTGTTATATGCATTAATTAATGTGTTATTACATAGTTATTAGGCACTTCATTAAAAGTGATTTTTTAAACTTAAGTTATAGGTAAAATTAATGAACATTTAAGCAACATTTCCCAAAGACAAAATCATTTTTGTAACATTTTATAAGATGTAATATATGCTTATATTAATATGTTGTATTATAAAATGTTATTGTATTATTATTATATTATTTTGCTATATTAATACATTACATATATTATTTGTAATATATTACTACACATATTAATATTATCAGATATTATCAAAATATTGATCTTGAGCAACATTTAAATATTTTTTCTGGCTGGCACTTTGTCTTTTTATGGCTACTTGAAAAATATTTTTTACATTTTTGGCAGGCACTTTGTCTTTTTATGGCTATTTGAAACATATTTTTTAAATAGTGTTTGACACATGAAGGCTACTGTATTGAAATTCAGTTTCATTGATCTCTCCAGGAGGTCAAAACATTTATAACAGCTAGTTAAATATAACCCAAAAGTGCATTTGCCATCTCTCTCTAGTCCTCCAGACTTTTAGATCTGAGAGATGGACTCAAGAAAGCTAATCTAAAGCAGTCACTATGTCAACAAGCATTAGAGACATAATCTGAAATTAGAGCAGGCGCTGACGTCTCTAGGTTTGGGGCTCCACAGGGGTGTATATTGGGTCAGTTCTGTTTTCAAACACGATTTAGAGGTGTAGACTATACAGTCAATTATTGATGGAAGATTCAGGGCTCATTGTTTAATGCACTCACCTTAGTTTCAACAAAGTAGATTGCATATTTTCACAATAGTTAGAGTCCGTCTAGAAAAATGACTGAAAAGACCACAATTCACAAAGCTGTAAGGTTGGGAAGTTTCATTAGGTGAAGGTGCTGGACTGGGCTGTTGATCCATGCTGGTTTAACAATGTACCCTGTAAAGGGTTGTCTTTTCTTTAACACTATGAACAATGCAGAAGGGTCAAATAACATAACTGATGGAACACCGTGATGCTTATTGTTACATTTTCCATTGCAATATCATGATATTTTGCTAGAGTGTTAACCCTTGGTGTGGTTGTTAGTTACAATATCAGAATATTTTGGTAAATTGTTATTGATTGTTGCTGCTCCAGCTGATGGAGTTTCCATGTTCCTTCTCAGGCTTCTCTACCACAGGTGGGTCTTAAATACCCCACCGCAGCCATGCAGCAACAGGTGGGTGACTGGGGCCTTTCGGCTTCGATTTTATGAGCTCTCCACTCTCGGCCTGCACGGCAACACGAGCTGTCAGACGTGGCCTTTGGACCAGCAGTAAAGAGGAACGAGGAGAGAGTACTCCTGCTCTCATTTTATGGCAGCAGAAAATTTTCACCACTGGGAAACGACACCACATCAAAACAAGGCAAAATGAGCAATAAGCAGATATTGTGTTCACACTATCACATTACATAACCTTGCAAGAGACATTCTGATCTGCTAGCATTAGCGATGATGCTGAAAAGGCTTGGGAGAAGAAAAAAAATGCCTCTTGATTGAGAAATCAAAAACCTGGCTTTATCACTTTTCATCACCCGAAGGTTCCCTGTGAACTTGCCTGAGAGGCTCCAGTCTGAGAAGCGTTTTGTTGCGGTCTGAAATCTGGGCCGGAGCACTAAGCCGCTGGCTGGGCAAGGAGCCGGTCTGGAAAACGATGAGTTATAGCAGTGTGAGAGAGGAGAGGACGACAGACTCCATAAACCACCCCCTCCAATACCCCAATTCATGCCAAAAAATAATAATGTCACCATCGTCGGAGATACCGCTCCATCAGCCGCCTGCCAGCAGCTGGGCTGGAATGCAAGGCATCTTCTCTCTTTTCGCAGTAATGAACACTTTCATTAGGGTGTGGAGAGAGAAGTCTAATGGCTGGGTATGGGAGCCAAACAACTGGCTTGAATTATTTAGAATTTTCCCTTATTAACACATTGGATCTGGGGTGGTGGGGAAAGGCCAAGGAGAGCGAGTTAAAGAACGAGGCACTGGCAGGAGTGGAGAGATGTTGGGGTGGTGTGGAGGTGGGGGGGTTCATTTAGCAGCTAAACGATGGGCACTTTACGCTCCAGCCGCAAGACGTCTCCGCGCAAGCAGTCGTGGGACGGGGGGCCGCGGCTGAGTGAGCATCCAAAGCTCAGGTAATCCCCTCCAAACCGGAGATGCGAGATGATCCGATGGCAGCTCGAAGGAGCAGGGTGACAAACGGGAGAAAAATAAATAAATAAATAAACATCATGCACATAGATTTAACGTTTTTTATAGTGCATGTTGGAGCAGTATTTACTACTGAGGTGACTTTCTTTCTTGCATTTGGGCCCAATATGTAATATTAATTAATTAATTTATTATGAATTTGCTATAAAAATGAATTGGGTTACATTAGCAAGCAAGCAATTCATATCAGAGTTAAATGAGTTAAATGTTTTACATTGAGGGTTTCATGACACCTATGTAAACCTTTTATGGCAACTGTCATATGCCTACATAAACAAAGGCAAGTGTAAATAAAATAATCATAAAAGCAGATTACATCCATTTTTTTCAGATGTTATGATGACTGTAATAGGCCTTTATATAGACCAATATTTGTCATGTTTGTCATTTTATGTCATGTTTATGTCAAGTTTATCATGTTAATGTAATGTTATGTTTATGTCATGTTTATCGTGTTTCTGTCATGTTAATGCCATGTCATGTTTTTGTCTTGTTTTCCTCATGCGAAGACAGTTCTGTATGTTTATGTCATGTTTGTTATATTTAAGTCATGTAATGTCATCAAGGAAATGAATGCAGCATAACTACTGAATAGAGTGAAGCATGACAATAGAAATGATTGTGTTGTAACCATGGAGATGTTATCATGTTTATGTCAGGTTAAGATTATATTTATGTCATGTATGTGTCAGTTGTCATGAAAAGGTGTATATACATGTCATGCAGCCTTACAAATATTAGCCAACCATATCTTTAAGGCCGCCACGTGACTGAAAATGAATCCATTGCTCTCACATTCCCATAAATTTCCAGCCGGGCGGATTTTCCGTTCACATCTCCGGTCACCGAAGATGTCTCTGGCATTTACTCACACATGTCCACTTTGCTAATTACATTACAGCACCCAACGTGCTAATAATTTTTTTCTGCATGGAGGCCAGCTTATAAGTAGATCAAAGTTGGGCCCAAATCTCTGGAGGCCTGTTTTACCCTGGCCTGCTATTCCAGGCCTTGGCAGACTAACGATGTGTCTTTTTTGAGCCTGATTGGGGCTTAGCGCCTGTTTTCCTCTCACTAGAGAGAGAAATGCACATGAGTAAACATCTCTCATTTTTTTTTAGGCTTTCAAATCCTCTCGACTGGATAAATGGATGTGCCTCAGATATTTTTGGAGTGCATGTGTGTGTGTGTGTGTATGTGTGTCTCTAAAGTGCATGGTGCTTGTTTCAATCTAGTTCTGGATCTAAAAATAAGATACCCTTCTCTTTGGCCTGTATGGTCAGTGGGAAATTGAGTGAGTGCTGCTGTCGGGGCCTGCTGTCGAATTATGTTTAAGCTTCGGGTTCTGTCCAATTAAGCTTCACACGGACTCCTCTTGTCTTCAGCTGACCCATTCGGTGATATGTGATTCTTAATTTGGTATAGAATCAAATTTAAGCATGAAACGGTACATTGTAGAAAGTCTGATTTCTTTCCAGTAGAGGTGAATGGAACCAGACACAAATCCAACGTGTCTCTGAGTGTTTTTATGGATGTTGCTGATGGTAAAATAGTGAATCTGAATTTTCTTTAGCTAATGACGTCCTGCATTTATACCTCCACCATGAATGGGTTCAGTTTTAGGACCATAATCGCCTCATAACTCTGGTAGAATCTCAGGCGTCAGACGGCAGAACCAGAACCGTTTGATGGTATAGCTTTCTTTTAGAGGCAGTCGCATATTATTGTAATTCACAGATTTCATTTTTAGATATGTGTGCCCTCATGTGGTGGTGGAAATGAAGGTAAAATAATTTTATGTCTGCTGGATCAAACAAAAAGGAAAACAAAAGATAAATCTTTAGGTAAAGAGAAAGTAAAGGCTGAGAAAAATAAATGTTAATAAATGAATAAACGGTCCACAGGCTGTGAGTGTTTTATCTGGGTTGTGACAGCAGGGCCATGGAGGGACAGCTGGACTGTGAATGGGAAGGTTATGATCACAGTGCTTTCATATGGACTTTATTTCAGCCCTCCATCCCCCATCCTCCCCCTCAGACAGGTGGGCCTTGGCTCCAATTTCAGCAAGATTTTCCCTCACTTTTTTTCCTCTTGTCCTCTTTTTCATGTGACCGCCTCTAAATACATGGACAAAGAGAAAGACTCAGCATCTGGAGAACCTGGAGAACCTCCTGGGACTGGAGCTCCTGCCCGTCAATCAGTGGTCACTTCCTGTCCAGTGGATGTGAGTCACTGTGAGTCAAGATTGTTGCTTTGGCTTCAGAGACTTCCGGGGACATGAGCTCACTCCTAGCAGAACAGTGGAAACTAGTGTTGCGTAACCATGGAAACAGGGGTATAGTAGGTGTATTGTAACCTTGGATACAAGTGTAGTGTAACTGTGAAAACAGACGTAGTGTAAACATGGGAATGGATGGAGCATAACAATGTAAAGCAGGGGTCCAGTTAGAGAAAATTGTCATAAGATCATAATGTTTAAGTATTTAGTGTGATATGTATGTATATATGTAATCAATACCTGACTGTCAAATTAAGTTAATTCAGTACAATTCAAAAACATTTTGGCAGTATTTATTCTCAAAGCTTTAAAAAGCTCAAATTTACAGAAAATAATGTATTGCTTTCTTTCTATTTCTTCTACCGTCTTTCACCCGTTAGCCTCGCCTCTAACTCTCTCATCTGTCTGCCCTGTAGTCACAATGTATACCACCTGAAATGAATGAAGTTGATTGGCTGAAAGGTATCACCTGGGATGGCTTAACTTGCATGTAATTAGTCTGTGGATTTTCTCGGCCTCTAAACCGCTAACGTAAAGACTCTAAATACATTTATATGAAGCAGTTGCCTCTGCCCGCACTCGCTGCTGCTGCTCGCCGTTCTCCGCCATTGTTCAGCTCTGAA
>JBBPDC010000032.1:14518551-14531051 GCA_037974485.1 Hemigrammopetersius urotaenia | reverse complement strand
AAAGAGAGAGAAAGAATGAGACAGAACTTGTGTTAAAATACTTACACTACTTACATACTTATACTTGCACATATGCTCACACACAGACACCGACACCGACACGGACACACACACACACACACACACACACACGTATGTATATATATTATAAACAGAGTAGTTCACAGCGGAACAGAAATCTGCCTCTAAAATCTCCTCACAGAAATTTCTTCATCAGATGGTTCTGGTGGCTATTTTACATCATCAACGTCCAATTTTACATCACAATGTCCATATACTGATCTGCTTTATTTTTAGTTGATCTTCCATAAAAGGGTAGGCATGTTTGATACATAATACTGAGAATATAACTGAACAAACTTTTTATAAATTATTTTAAAAATGCTTCAACATTCCCCCAGCCAGAGATAGCTTAGCATAATGAATAGAAGTCTATGGGGAAAGTGCTGTAGCTACTGTAAAACTGACACAAATGAACCAGTTCAGTTATTTTATAGTTCAAATATAATTAATAAAGCAGTAATTAAGCTTTGATGTGAGCTTTTAAGACTTAACAATGTATTTAAAAGCTCTGCTCCCCAAGGATGATCCAGATACGTCACAGCAGCTTCAAAAACAAATAAAAATAAAACAAACGCAAGATAAATATTTTAACCACATTAAAAGCACAATAAACTGAGTTCATTCAGCCTCACGGGGGTTCAATTTTCCCACAGAAGGCAGACAGACTGTTCTCACAACACAGAGAAATCATAAAGCACTCGCTTTTAATGTATACACATGTAAAATTACTTGTATACACAAATATGTGGACAACTCAGGTGCCTAAATATTTTGCATATATATATTTAGTACTGTGCAAAAATCTTAGGCACCTGAGAAAATTATGCTTAAAAGCTGGTCAGTAGTGTTAAGTTACTGTTAAAACACTTACATTGCAACAAATACAAACAACACTAATACAGTAAATGGTGGTTTTATTTGTGGCAAAGTGTTCGCTTAACCATTTCCAGACCTCTTTCCACATCAAAGCCCAGTTTTACTTGCAGCTCTATCAAATCCCTGGTTTGGCTCTTTTTACTGCAGTAGATTAAATCAGGTGTTGATTATGGAATTTTATTCATTCACCCAATGACTGGAGGCCCTGAGCAGAAACCTGGATCCAAACCTGTGTTCTTCTAACCAGCTCACAGAATACTGACTACTTTTTAGAAAAAGAAATCTTGATACTTTTTACTGCTTGTTTGTTTGCATTTATTCTAACATTCAGCTGTTTTTGCTGCAGAAAGAAGCCACTGCTGATATAAATGACTTCAAACAATTTGCAAAAGTGCCCTTTGCACAGTACTGTATGTAAAATTTATAATAACCAAGTTTTAGTGTATATCAGGTATGGAGTGTATATCTACACTCCAAAAGTTTGTTCCAGTGTTATTTATTACTTACAGTAGCTCAGAACTATGAAACTTTAAAACAACCGAATGCATGAACAATTTTTCTTTGTGTTGGACCACCTGTGGAAATGGTTCTATGAAGAACCTTTTTTTTAGTTCTACTACCATATGTTAAAGAACCTTTCTGCAACTGAGTAGAACCATGTTTGCTAAGTATGTAGCATTTACTGAACTTGTTTGTTGTCAAATTAATAGATTCTTCTAAAAATTTTATTTAGTTCTTACTCAAAGTTAGTAAAATATAAATAAGTTAAAAAACTGTAATGATGTTCTCATTCCCAAATGCCTCCACTTTTCACCCAGCTGTTCTCTGACTGCCGGTTAAACGCAGCTTGGATTCGTTCCCTGCGTTTAATGACTCTTTTTATATGACTTTAATTAAGAAATAACTGTTTTTTCATCTTCTCTCCTTCTGGGAAGTGGCTTCATGCCGTTTGAGACATTAGACGCTAAAGGCTACAAACAGCACCGTCATAAAGTTGAGTGTGTATCTGTGTGTGTGTGTGTGTTTGCGAAAAAGAGTATGTAAATGGGTTCTGTGGGCAGATGTTTGCGTAAATTCGAACCTATATGTGGACGTAATCAAAAACCCAAATGAGCACATGTGTGCAGAGCAGTATGCAGAAGACTTATCGCCCCCTACGCTTCCTCTAAGGTATTATAGTCTGTCAGAATGGCCCTTCATAGACTAATATTTATTATTCTATCAAGATTCTTTATGGAATAATATCTTCTATTCTGGCATATCAAAGCATTTATCAAGAAGGCTTATGAACTAATTTCTCTTATAGTACCATACAGGAGTGTTTACTGAAGCCATTTTTGACTAATCTCCTATTCTAGTATACTGGAGCATTTATTTATGGTATTAATGGACTAATGCTGCTTATTTTGATGAATAAGAACATTTATTGAGGTTGTTTATGGAACAATTTCTCCTATTCTAGAAAAGGGGAGTATTTATCTTGGTCGTTTATGGACCAATATCTCTTATCCTAGTGTATAGGAGCATTTATTGAGGTCGTTTTCAGATCTCCTATTTTAGGATGTGAGAGCATTTATCGAGGTGTTTTATGGACTAATATTCTAGTATACAGTATTGTTTATTGTGCATGAGTTCTATAGTACTTGATATAACCTTCAAAAATGACAACATGCAAGGTTACAGAAGTTGAAAAGCCTTAATGTAGCTCTGAAGGGGCTAAAGTTTAGCATGACATGCTAGAAGAGATAAGACTCTAATAGCTCCCAGATCTCTCGGCTTTAGTGATCTGTTTGAGTCAGCCTGATTACAGATGTCCAGGGTCTTCCTCTGAAACATTGACTGACTCCCTGATTTATAGACTTAATGTGGTAATTTAACAAGAAAAAAATAGAACATACATATTTTTCCCAAATATCGAATTTTCAGATTTATTGTTTTGTCTACTACTGTTTGTTAAACAGCGTTTCATGTTTTATGTCTGAACTGCTTGTAATGTTTGAGAAAGGTATGAAGTTCTATCTAAATACCATTATTATTATTATTATTATTATTATTATTATTATTATTATTAGTAGTAGTAGTAGTAGTAGTAGTAGGCACACCATTTAGCATCAAGCTTAAATCATTCTCCCCTCAAAGTCTGTGTTAGACTCACTTATGCGGTTTCTGAAACTGTACTGACTCATTGTTTTCTATAAAGATGAATAATATTCAGCTTTATAGTCACTTAAGCTCCTGTTGTTTTTTTTTTTGCTATGATTCATTGTTTTGCTCCTTTTATAGATGACAATATGTCATGCACTGTCAGAAACCACAGCTGAATGGACACCTCGCAGGTCTTATCCGAGTTTAAATGCAGCTTTTTCCCTGCTTTTGTCCCACGGCCGCTCTCCAGATCCTTTATGAGCTGGTAAGTGACCGCAAAACCCTCTGCTTAACGTTCTGCATCTCTCTCTCTCTCTTTCAGACTCACATTTTTTTTGTTTTTTTCCTTTTTCCTTCCAGTCCCTGAGAAAAATGTATGAGTGCAAAAAAAAAAAAAAAACAGGTACTGGATGGAGAGCAAAAAAACAATCCTGGGTAACTTTAAAAGGGCAAATCCCTTAATGCGTCTCGGGCCTTATCTGAAACACCTCTGTATCTGTCTCCGGCTGCAGGCCTTTGAAAGGATGCTGGGCGGCTCCAGCGCTGGACGGATGAGTTATAGACCCTAAAAGTCTGGGAATCTCTCAGCTCTGACCAGGGCTTTCAGTTTCTGCCTAAACCGCAAGAGTCGAATGAACCAGCCGCGCATAACCTGCAGTACTGATCATTCTGGTAGGAAACTGGAAAAACATTTATAGAAAATTCATTAAAAAACATTAATGGCAATTTTTGATAAGGCTGGATTTTGTCCATATTTAAATCAGTCTTTATGTTGCAGACATGAAGTGACATCTACACACATACAATACATTCATGTTACATTTGGTCTTGAATACGGTCTGAGTCGTTTCATAGATTGACAGCATATGTCTATTGAACTGCTGCTGGACATTTGCACAAAAAAAAAAAAAAATCTTTGTACTAAGTGCTAAATCTACTTCTTAGTTTAGAGTACAAACAAACACACACACACACACACACACACACACACACACACACACACACACACACACACACACACACATATATATATTATCTATGTGTCTTTTTGTTCTCTGTAAAATCTGTGGCTGTATCTTACTGTATGTATGTTTATAGCTGAAACATTTCCTTTACTTTAACTTAATTGTGGAATTGCAGATGTCAATATCAATGTTTTTGCTGCAAATGTGAAGCAACATGTTACATTTGTACTTCGGGCCTCTGAGTTTCTGTAGTTTTATAGACTATTTCATATTGAAAAGCTGCTGCACATAGAAAGCACACAATTAAATTGTAGTATTGTTTGTTCACCACTTCACTGATGATGCAAGACTTTTTAAATGTGAAAAACTGCCTTACACTACTAACTTGCACATTTTCTATTTATTAGTTTAGAGTTTTTATGTATATTTTATTTATATATGTATGTACATGTATATTTATGTATGTGTACATATGTTTATAGTTGAGATGACAATAACGTTTATTTGACTTTAAAATATATTAAAATACGTTAATGGAGACTTAGAGTTCATTCATTTATTTTCTGTAACCACTTAATCCTTATTAGGGTGCGGGTACCCGGAGCCTAACCCAGGGTCTACAGGCACGAGGCAGGGACTCACCCTGGGCGGGGCACCAGCCCACTGGAGTTAAATCTCTTTTTAAAGTTTCTTTTGTTGACTATGGTGACTAAAACAGCTTTTTACTCTTAATTTTGCTAGTTTATGTCTTCATTTTGACCCAAATATTTAGTGTTGGCAGAATATTTTACCCTAATTGAGGATTAGTTATGGGCCAGTAAGCTCCTCTGACCAGACCTTTAAGCTTCTGACTAAACTCGAAAAACCAGTTAATCTCATCATCCCACCATTGACCTGCAACTGGGCAATTTAATTTAAATACTGTAATTTAATTTAAATCTGCCTTTACATTCAGTTACAGTTTAGTCAGAATTTGCAATGTTCGGACAGGAGTTTAGCCCCTAACTACTAAACAAAGTGCATACTGAATAATACATTGTGATTACTAAATATTTCATAAAACATAATGGAAAATACTATTTGGAATTTTCATTCCAAATACCAAAAATCATAGTAACTACTGAACAATTCATACTAGGTATTAATGAATTCATAGCAATTACTGAAAAACTATAGTAAATACTGAATGATACATTCTAGGTACTGAAAAATATATATGAGGTACTAAATAATTTATAATAAGTTCTGGATGATTCATAGTAGCCATTGAATAATTCATGATAAATACTAGATTGTTCATGGTAGAAATCATTCACAATAAATATTGGATAATCTAAAACAGACATTATGGAGATACTAACTATGGAGAAAGTATGGAGATACTAAATATGGAGATAGTATGGAGAAGAGTTATTAGTAGACTAAATAATACATGCCACATATTGAATAATTCATACTAGGTATTAAATAATTCCTAATATACACTGAATAATTAGTAATTAGTAATAAGTACTTAGTAAATACTAAGTAATGCATTGTAGATACTAAGTAACACATAGTAGGCACCAAATAACTTATACTAGGTACTAAATAATCTGCAGTAGGTGCTAAATATTACACAGTGAACTGTGTGTATTTCTAGACACTAGACAATAGTAGGTACATACTCGTTCCTATTAGACACTGAATGTTTATATTTACTGGAAGCAAACCAATGAATAATAAGTCTTCTAATACTGGATTTTATAATCAGATTGTATTTTTGTTGTAGATTTTGTTGTATTTCTAGTTAAAATTTTGGGTATGAAATTATACATTAAAATATTTAAATACTTAAAGCCAATATTAGCTTTTGTTTAAGAAATCAGACTCTGTTGCTGCCATATACAATATTTCAATATATAATATATCTCCATACTTTATCAGCAATGTTGTATTAAGTAACCTTGTTCGGATTCAAAAAGAATGTTTGTGTACTAATATGTTTCAAATGTATTTGAGACAAGTTTGATCAAGTTCTGCAGCTCATACCCTGGAACAGGCCTTGCCCTTAAAATCAGCCTGAATTTTTGACACTTTTGTGCATTTATGTTCCCTTATTTTTGATGTCTCCAAGAATTTGAGGATTCTGAAGAAGAATATTGGCCATGTAATTATTTTATAGATATAATTATTATGAATAATTATTCTATTGTAGTATGTTGTGCCTAAACAAAAAGTGAATGCAGTTCACAGCCTTAAAAGTCAATATAAAATAAGATAAGCTTCCCCCAAAACTTCTGAATGATGGAGACTTTTCCCTCAGAAACTTCAGTTGTCTAAGTTGACTCATCTCTTCGAGTGCTGTCTTTGCTCTCATGTCCTCTGCACCCTGCACCCATCTCTCGACCCCCTGCATCTCTCTCTCTCTCTCTCTCTCTTACTGTCTCTCTCTCTCTTTCTCCGGCCCCGATGCAGGCAGATAAATCTCCAGCCGAGGATAAAGTTCAACTAGATAAAATCAAACAGATGTCGGCGGGGAGACTCACTCTCCGTGACCCATAAAAGTGCTCTCATCAAAGCCGGGAATCATTTGTTTTGAATTATGACTGTGTTATGGGAGGGGGCGAGGGGTAAGGGGGGGCACGCTGAGCTGTTTGCAGTGGAATGGGATCTGTTTGTCTGAAAGAAGCGTGAGGATGCCAGCGCAACCCCAAGCCTGGGAAAGTCACCACTCACCCACACCCCATAGGGCAAGCTTGATTGACAGCCACTAGATAGATGTTTAAGAAGTGGTAGGCCCGGTGGGAGAGGATGACAAGGCTGATGCAGGTCCAGATATGACAGAGAAGCAAAGAAATCCACCGTAAAGCAAAAACAATACATTCAGATGACAATGATTACAATCTAGTTTACAGTTTGTTTAATTTAATGTGATTCAGACAGTCATCACTTATGTTGTCCAACAAGGTTCAATTTCAGGACTAATTTATTCCATGAACTGTATCGTATGCCGTTCTTTTTTAAACCACTTTTATTTAGTAGAATGTCATGTATCGTATCCCCCAGATATTCCCTGAAGGATCACACTATTTACTTAATTGTCACTTATGGCGTACAACAGTATTTCCTTTTGGATCACTTTTATTTAGTAAATGTTCAAAAAGGCTCCTTTCAAGGTTATTATTATTAAATTAACAATGTCACTTATGACATTCAAATGGATTTCTTTTTGGGCAACATTTCTTTTCTAAGCTGTCACTTATGGTGTCCAGCAGGGTTCCCTTTTAGGGCAACTTTTATTTAGTGAACTGTTAGTAATACTGTGCAGCAGGGTTCCCTTTAAGGGCCACTTTTATTTGGTGAACTGTTAGTTATGGTGTACCTCAGGGGTCACATCTTGGACCACTTAATTTAGTATAAGGTCACTTATGGTGTGCATCAGGGGTCACACATAAGACTATTTACTTTAGAATATACATGCTACTTTTTATAATCACCATCTGTCAGTATGTGTAAAGATTTTTTCAACTTATTCATGAAGCATATTTACTTTTTTAGGAATTCATAACATTTAAAACATATGGCTGAATGTATATACCTTTTAAGATGAAAATGGTGTGTTAGCAATGTTAAAAATGTATATTTAAATTGTCTGAACTGTATTTTTTTTAATCAAATTGTAACATTTGAACTGTGACAGATTCCTTATACGCATTATATTATACTCTATATTCCATATAGATACTGGTTCTAGTTCTGAAACTAAGAGTAAAATGATCTTTAGCTGAAATTAACTGTAGATGAGAATCCACTGTGGAGGCCGGCGATTAATTTATGTTCATTCATTAAAATCTGGACCCAGAACAAGACGGTCAGTATCCCCCAGACAATATTGACTATGTGTAAGTGTTTCGAATCAGAATTGGTGATAAGATCTTAAGCAAACCCAAATAACAAGCTTATGAACTTGAGCAAATGTTTGCTTTCTCTAGCTCGTCCGACGCACGTGATATTATCCTTCACTTGACGTTTTCATCTGCCGACCTTTTTGGAGACCGTGCCACCACGGGGTTGTATTTTCAGTGAGGGGGTTCACGGCAGGGTTAAATAGCTGTTTTATCTGTGCGATCTGGACCCCAGTGTTGGTTAATGCGAGGACTCTGGCTCTGCCGAGTGCTTTACCTGCTGAGCGCCTGCCCCTCAGTGCCGGGTGATGTATGTTTTCTCAGAGGGAAGAAATACAGTCCATTTGGCCTCGTGCTCGGGACGACGGATTTCCAACTGTCGTCATAATTCAGCCACTCAAAGTGTGTTGTCTTTCCACGGGGCACAATAATAAACTCGCCTTTAATGTGTCTGTGACATCGGAAGCCGAGGGGTCAGTGCGTGAGAAAAAAATGGGGGCCGGCGAGAACGAGAGAAGAAAAGTAGCATTTTGAGCGCCTTCAGATTTACATGCCAATCTCTGAACTCTGACCTCTCTCTGGCCTGCTCTAAGTGTATGTGTGTGGGTGTGTGTGTGTGTGTGAGCTTAAAGGAATGAGTGTTGCCCATCTTGACACATATTTTAGTCCATGTTTATAGATAACGTTAAGTTGTGCAGTGTCAGAAACCACATACACAAGTCTATGCACATTTTGATTTGAGTGATGACTTATGCCTACACTTTGCACCATGCTGTGTTCATGGATATGTCATGCAGTGTCAGAAACCACATAAGCAGGTCTATGAGTCCTTGATTAGAGTGTTGCGGGCCCGCATTTAGCATCATGCTAATCTGTCTGCATAAACTTCCTTCACATTTTAGCTAAAGTAGCCTACGACTCTAAAACTCAAGCATCGATCTTCAGAAAACATCTGCCTTGTTTGACAGATTTTGGGATGAGGGCAATATATGAGGGCAACAGTCACTTTAAATATACTCAGTTTCCTGGATATGAACACAACTAAGATAAGCAAATGAAATCCTTTAAATGGCTCACACTTTTTTAGTTATGCTAAAGCTATTCAGTCCACGTTTATAGAAAAAAGTGAGTGTTACTGTGTCAGAAACCACCAAAACAATTCAACCACACTTTGAGTCGAGCAATGACTTAGGCCTGCGGTTATCACCATGCTAATTGGTGTACATAAACATCCCTTACATTTTAGCTACAATAACCTCCAATGCTAAAACCCAAACATTTAAACTTTGGAAAACACCTTCCCTGTTCAAAATAGTTTAGGAACAAGAGGATATTGTGTACTTTTGGTCACCAAACTGTCACTTTAATTTAGCTCAGCTAAAACACAACTAAGCCAAGCATAGACCAAATTCAGGCTTTAATATTGACAAAATCTTGAAGATTAATAATACAGTTTTTAGCCATTCTAAAGTTCTATTGAGATAATATTAAGTGGCACAGTGTCAGAAACCACATAAGCATGTGCATTATGCTTTGAGCTGAGCAATGACCTGTGTTTAGTACCATGCTAATTGCCATACATAAACTTCCATTACATCTTCCCTGTTTGAAAACATTTAGGAAAAGGGGGGATTTAGAGTGTATTTGATCACCAAACTTTAAGTAAACTCCTGGAAATGAACACAGCTACATTGAAGCACAGACCAAATTCATGCTTTAAAATGGCTTATACTGATTTTGCTATGCTATAATATTTCAGACCATCTTTATAGATAATAGTGAGTCATACAGTGTCAGAAACCACAGAAGCAAGTCTATTACAGAGTGGTGAAGTGAGGGCGTGATCATTTAGGCCCAGTGCTAGTCGATGCTTTTTAAGCTTCCATGATTTATTAGCTACATTAGCCTTGTAGCTCCAGGGCAAAACTAAGGAATTTAACTTCAGACGTACCTTGGATGATTGACTAATTTTGTGGGTTATTAAATTATTTTGTCTCTACTGATCAGCATGAACTTCTGGCCTATGCTGGATCAGAATGAGATCAGCTTGATTAGGATGGTCTTTGTCCCCTAAAACATGGAATTAAAATGGTATTAAAAGCAAATCTTTTGGAAAGCAGAAGGAATGGCATGTTCCTCTCGTGCTCCTCACTGTTTTTGTGCATTAAGGAGATTTGAAGTCTAGTAGCAGAGAGAGAACAGAGCTGCCCCCCCTCCTCTCTTTTATCAGCCTTCTGTTCTTGACCTTGTTAGTCAGTCACGGAAGCATGTAAATCTATCTGACTGAACCACTGCATGTTGAAAAGTTACAGCTTCTCTGGGAATTTCACCTCAAAGTAGCAGTGAGGAAAACCATTTCAGCCTGGCTTGAGACAGCCAGAGATACGAAAAATGGAGAGGCTCCATCGTTAGGGCTCAGGCCCTGTGAAAAAATACAGTTCTGCATAAAAGTCTTGAGCCAACCATAATTTCTTTATATTTTGCTTTGAATCACCTTGTTTGTGCAAAAATACATTTTACTACCCATCAAACTGTCTTACCATTGCACCAACAGGGACTTTTATAACACTACATTCAGATCCATGGACTTTAATCTGGAGTTGATCCCCCTTTGCAGCTATAACACTCTTCCACAGGATTTTGGAGTTTCTGTAGGAATTTGTGTCCATTCATTCTGTAGAGCATTTATGAGGTCAGACACTGATGTTGGACGAGAAGGTCTGGCTCACAATCTCTGTTCCAGTTCATCCCAAAGGTGCTGGGTGGGGTTGAGGTCAGGGCTCTGTGTGGGCCAGCCAAGTTCTTCCACACTGAACTCCTCCAGCCATGTCTTTATGGAGCTCGCTTTGAGCACTGGGACACAGTCCTGCTGGGATAAAAAAGATTCTTCCCCGAACTAGGTCCACAAAGTTGGAAGCGTCCAAAACGTCTTGGTCTGCTGAAGTATTAATACTGCCCACCTGAATTCAATAATTAAGAGATGTGTCCTAATACTTTTGTCTATATAGTATATTAGCTGCTTTGGCCTCGTAGCTCCAGTGCAAAACTAAGGAAGTGAAGTTCAGGCATGTCTTGGATGTTTGATTTTCGGGAGGGGTTGGTTTGTGTCAGTTAGAGATTCTTTTTGCTGAAGTACTGTTTTAATTCAGATCTACTGATCAGTTCACTGCTGACCTGTGTGTGTTCAGGATTATAGATTTTATCAGCTTAATTAGGAAGATCCCTGTCTTTGTTTGCACACAGATTTGTGGCCATTGTTTCCTAAAATAAACAAGCATAAACTGCTTTGTCCATCAGTGGCCTCCACAGTGGGGTGTGTGTGTGTGTGTGTGTGTGTATGTATGTGTGGGTGTGGGTGTGTTTGTGTGTATGTAGGGGGGGGACGACTCCAGCAGTGGCTCTTCTTTGAACAACTCAATAGCCAAAGAAAGGATGGAATTGCAGAAGCTTGTAATTGGGAAGCATAACAGTGGTGTGCCAGCACCCTGGGAGGTGTGTGCGTGTGCATATGTATGTGTGTGTGTGAGTGTGTATGCTCACAGTAGACACCAGGGTCACATTTCTACATCCCTGTCTGTGTCGTGTAAACACAGAGCAGTCTGGGAGAGAGAGATTCACCTCAGCATTCTCGTCATTTAGAGACTAAAGTAAATGTTTTAGGTTCCTCGAAGCTTTATTAGTGGGATTGTGTTATTAGTGCATATTTTTCCCAGTGGGGAACCCAAAAACCCTCCTAGGCCTCATGATTCCTGGGAACTAAAAAATAAATGAACATTTTGTTTGGAAATGATAAAGTAAAAATCCCTAAATCTCTTTATGGAATATTATCTAGTCAGATTTAATTCCCTAAGATGACATATGTAAGCAAGGTCTGCCATTGGTCAAGCTTTCAAGAGCTCCATTGTCCCACCAACATCATTAGGAAGAGGAATCATTCAATCACATTCTGATATACAGTGGATGGGCCAGTTATCAAAGAGTTATGCTCTTTGGGGCAGCTGGTGGCCTAGTGGTTAGGGAGTTGCTCCTGTGACCAGAAGGTTGTGGGTTTGAATCCCAGAACTGCTAGTAGCATCACTGAGGTACCCTTGAGAGACGTGCCGTGCCCACACACTGTGTTCCTGGCTGCCCATTGCTTCAAATGCAGAGAAATAATTTCACACTGATCACACTATGTGCTGTGGTGTGTTCCTGTATTACTATAATGAACTCTTTTACTCTAGTCCTTTTGGGGGTCCTAGATCTGTCACAGATTGGGAATCTGAGTGGTGGTCTAGCTAGTGGGTGTGCATCAGATGCTCTAACCAATGGATGTGTGAAAGATGGTCTAACTCAGTGGTTCCCAATCTTTTTTCCTTGAAGCCCCCCTTGTCTGTGTCGAAGACAAGCCAGACCCCCGAACTGCCCACATAGACACACAAAAAGAATAAAGTGAGTAATTACAAACTTTTATTTGCTAAAAATAAACAGTGTTTGTAGGTTTTTGCTCTTATACTCTTACACACACACACACACACACACACACACACACACACACACACACACACACACACACACACACACA
>JBBPDC010000032.1:14493707-14518451 GCA_037974485.1 Hemigrammopetersius urotaenia | reverse complement strand
GTGTGACAGGGGGAGGAGTTATAGAGTCTGATGGGTGTGTGACAGGGGGAGGAGTTATAGAGTCTGATGGGTGGGTGTGTGACAGGGGGAGGAGTTATGGAGTCTGATGGGGAGGAGTTATAGTCTGGTGGCAGTGGGATTGGAGGATTCTCATTCTGTTTCCCAAACAGATGTTTGGCTTCTGGCACTGTTCTGCTCCGTTGTCCCAATTCTTAACAAACATACTTTCAGATCTAGCTGAGCTGAACAGTAGACCAGTCTCACTTCTCATTTTACATGGAAAATCCTGTTGCCTCTGCAGTCCGAACCACAGTGACTCTCTAGATGCTGTTCTGGGGGATGGCTGAATGGATTCCGCGCTGGCCCAATTTTACCACTGTGTCAAAAATAGCCGTCTGGTTCTAAACGGGAACTCTGATCGTTTTTCACCGAGCTAAAGCTACAAATTTTTTTCCCTCGCTGTGTGTGTGTGTGTGTGTGTGTGTGTGTGTGACCGGATTCTCTTTCGTTACTGCCACCTCTGCTCTGCTTTAACACACACCATTTTCTGACAAATCCCGCCTCCTCCGGCTGTGATTGGCTAATAATACGGCTATTTCTGTGCTCGGATTGGCTAATTTTATACAACACACAGTGGATAACCAATCATAGGCGGAAGTAGCGGAGGACTACCGGCCAATCATGATCCAAAACCCATGATTTTATTGTATCACACCCTGATTTACGGTGCAGTCTTGCGAGCCATGATTGGGGCTTTAATGCTAGAGCTACATGGTTGTTAGGGCATTGTCCCTGCAATCAGCAGCTTGTGGGTTCGAATCCCAATGTTGCTAGTGTCATCACTGTGGTTCCCGTGAGTAAGGTACCGTCCCCACGCGCTGCTCGCAGGCAACCCCATTGGTCGCAGCCCCCTTGCTTCACTTGGTGAATGGGTTAAAATGCAGAGAACGAAATTCACTGTGCTGTGTGCTGTGCTGTGTTCACACATGAGGGGGCGCTTTACTTCACTTTAATGTGGCTAACAATGTAGCTGAGAGCTAGCATCGTGGAAACCGCAGGCCTAAATCATCCCACAAAATGTGTGACCTAATCAGCATTCTCGAATACACATCCTTATTATGGTACACTGACTGTATTAAATGCTATTATCTAAAAGTAGACAAACATATAAGTACCCCAGAGATTTAGGTAAGGGGATACCACCCCCAACAGTTTGTAACAGTTTCGCTGGCATCAGGGAACTCCCTGACCACGAATCACCAGCTGCTCCAAACTGATCACGGCCGGAACTGAAGCAGAATCCTGAAGAGTCTCTTTCCTCGGCACACTGTGCTTTAGCACTCAGCCACAGAGGAGGGCATTAGAATGAACTAGCAGTTAACGTAATTAAAAGTGGCCACCTAAGTTCCATAGCAGCTGCTGTTACCGTGCAGGTACACGATTCTCAGGCCCTTCTGAAACGTGGACACGAGACAAACGCAAACCCGAGGTCTGGAGCAGGCGATCTGAAACGCTTTTATCGCTTTACTCTGTGACCTCTCAACACTGCAGACACCAGAAACGTATAAACCTTTTCTACTGATATCATTAACCATTGCAAAAAAGATCATATAAATAAACCGTAAAGATAGAACGAAAGTAGCTTTTGCTCACTGGCTTAACCTACTAACAGAACACTCACATTTAGAAAAACTCACGGCCTCTGTAAACAACAGTGATGCATCACAGGAAAATACCTGGTCACCCTTTTTACAATATATCTTGAGCTGATTACTCCTTTTACATTATCTTCTCAAAACACGATTGCATGTCAATATACTTTTACTTTTATCATCATTATTATTATTATTATTATTATTATTATTGTTATTATTACTATTATTATTGTTATTACTATTATTATTGTTATTATTATTATTATTATTATTATTGTTATTATTGTTATTATTACTATTGTTATTGTTATTGTTATGGTTATGGTTATGGTTATGGTTATGGTTATGGTTATGGTTATGGTTATGGTTGTTGTTGTTGTTGTTGTTGTTGTTGTTGTTGTTGTTGTTGTTATTATTGTTATTATTATTATTATTATTATTATGATTATGATTATGGTTATTGTTATTGTTATTATTATTATTATTATTATTGTTATTGTTATTGTTATTGTTATTATTAGTATTGTTATTATTATTATTGTTATTATTATTATTATTATTATTATTATTATTATGGTTATGTTATGATTATGATTATGATTATGATTATTATTATTATCATTATCATTATTATGGTTATTATTATTACATGATACACCCAACACACACACACACACACACACACACACACACACACACACACACACACACACACACACACACACACACTCACTTTCATGTTTCTCAGACTTTGGGATTTTCTGAATTAAATGTGTACAAATATAATTTTGGTAAACTCAGATCAGACAAAATTGTATGCACCCCCTGTGTGTGTCAGACGGTCTAACCAGTGGTTGTGTGTCAGATGGTCTTACTAGTGTGTGTGTGTGTGTGTCAGATGGTCTAACTAGTGTGTGTGTGTCAAATGTTCTAAATAGTGGGTGTGTGTCAGTTGGTCTAATCCAGGTGTCGGCAACCAGTGGCTCTTTCATCCATATGTTGTGGCTCTCTGTGGCTTTGGAAAATTAACAATAATTTAACACTAGAGCGCTGGCTAACAGGCTATACCTATATTTCGCACAAGACACTTCTTGACATGACCGCTGCTGCATGCTCGGGCGTTTGGTCTTGCAGCCTGCCGGCATGTATCCACACAAGCTGCAGCCAGCAGACACAACAAGTGTCCAGTGTACTTTGGACACAGAGCCCATCTTACAGCATCAATCGCCATATCAGAATCGACAAGTATGTGAGTGAACCTATACAAAGAATTTGATTCCAGTCGATGGTGTCTCTCAAGCACAACAGTGTAAAACAACAATATGTAAAATTACGTGTGTACATGTGCCTACTCCACGCCCATATGGCTCTTACAGAGCACGCTCACTGCTCCAGTAGGCCAATAGACGCAATTCTGATTCTGAGCCTGAAATTATGTAATTTGATGCTGTCAGCCATTCTAGGTGTTGTCTATCTTATTTTTATTCATTGTTTTTTTTATTTAATTATAGATTATAGCATAAAAGTCAAAAAAACTATATATGCAGTGTTTTCTTCATTTCAGATGTCAAAAGTGATTTGCGGCTCCCAGTGTTTTCTCGTTTGTGGAAACCGGGTCCAAATGCCTCTTTGAGTGTTAAAGGTTGCCGACCCCTGGTGAGTGTGTCAGATTGTCTAACCAGTGTGTGTGTGTCAGATGGCCTAACCTGTGAATGTGTGTGTGTCAGATGGTCTAACCAGTGGGTGTGTATCAGGTGGTCTAACCAGTGTGTGTGTATCAGATGGTGTTACCAGTGAGTGTGTCGAATGCTTTAATCAGTGGGTGTGTCAGGTTGAGTAACCAGTAGGTGTTTTATCAGATGGTCTAACCAGTGTGCCTGAGTTGAATGCGGATGTGCTGGGTACTGAAGAGCAGCAGGCCTATTCCAGGACCCTTTACTGAAGGCATCTCTGTTGCAGCCCATATATTTGCTCATATGTCTGTTACACATTCCACACACAACACAGAGCCACTTACATACCTCAGACATCCAGGTTTAATCTATAACCCACAATTCATGGTCATGGTTTGTCACTGGTGTTTCCCATAATTATGTGCAATATCATATTATTATTTTCATTTGAAATATCACTATTTATGTCAAAATCACTGAACTATATTGCAGCAACAACAGACTCTGAACAACCATTAGTTTTACTAGAATTTCACTTAACTGTATATTAAGGTAGTATTTGACTTTAACGTTAACTGTTTTTCACAGTTTTTCATTTTTTTTATTACAGTGTACTGTTAATACTGTGCTATCTGTGTTTATGTGTCTGTTTTATTAATATTGTGTGTGAAATAGAGAGAAGTGCTCTGTCAAAGACTGATGTAGTTCAGAGAGGGTGTTTGAGTTGATATTTGGTGACATTTATCTGTTTCTGGAAATGTGTGCTACAATGATGGACACATGGAGAAGCCTGACCTTCACCCAGCTCTGGTAATAAACTTCACCTGACATGCTGGTGGTGGTGATGGATCATGCAAGGCTGATGTTTCAATCTATCCATTTATGAAATATGGAATATTGCCCCCTATACTTCCTGTAGTGTGCTACAGTCTGTCAGATCATATGGAGAGAATTACAGAGTGCTTTTAAAAGGAGACACTAGAAACCATATCACCCCCTATGCTTCCTGTAGTGTATTACAATCTGTCTTATAAACCTTAAAACATCTCAATGAAAATGTTGCCTTATATGATTTTTATATGATTTTTATTGTTTTAATGCCATTTCACTGCAGACAGTGTTTGTTAAATGTTACGTTTGCCATTTTTAATTTTAGTCTGTAAACCCTTATGTCACTGTTATTTTTATTTATTTTACAATTCAGCTAATGTCACCTTGTACTGCAATAACCTGTACATAAATAGTACAGTTTTACCGAAGGAGTAAATTCATAAAGCTATACAACAGCTACATGCATCTTTCATGACATCTGATATAAAATGTAATAAAGGCTTATTCCAAGATAGAATAGCTGAATAATAGAATATCTGACGCTGGTTGGAGTAAGACTTTAAAGTGTTTATTTTGATTGTCACTTTTGTCTATGAACCCTCATCTCACTGCAAATGTCATTTATTTTACAATTCTGCTTATGTCATCTGAATTCTGGCATTATCTGTACGTAAACTAACATTTTACTGAAGGGCAACATTCATAAAGCTACATAACACTTACATATGTCTTTTGTTTGAGACTTTCTAAAGGTTCATCAAGTTGTCATAAATTAATCTTTTTTCGATTTTCATACCGTTTCACTACAGAAAGTGCTGGAGTTTCAGGAGAAGCCGGTCACCAATGCTGATGTGAAGAAAAGCCATCTCACACTTACATAAAGCTCTAAAAACAGAAAGCTTTCTTTTTTAAAACCCATTTTCATTAAACCCTTCCGCTTGTTGAATAATGTTGATTTGTTTTTTGCTATTTTTTTGTTTTTATATTTTTAAAAAGCACACCACTTATTTTATGACATATTTTAAGATATTACATTTATAAAAATGACATTTTACTGCACTATTTTGCTTTTTTTTACACTCAAAACAAACCGAAAAGGCCAGACTTGGACATGTTGATAGTTTCATGTCTTTCATGTCTTTTATGTCTTTATGTTCTATCTGTGAAGAGGGTGTTCAAGAATTTCATTGTGCTCTGTACACTGTACTCTGTACATATGACAATAAACTTCAACTTCAACTTCAACTTCAAAATAATTATGAATAATAGATTCAGATTGTTGCTGTAACAAGCCTTTAAAATATTTATGCTTTTATTGTTCAATGTTATGAAGGTGGTTAATTTTGTGTTTTTAAGTTTTTAATTTCTACAATGCAAAGAAAATAGATAAATAAATTTTAACAAGCCAGATTGTCTTGAAAAATAATACTAGATCTGACTTATTTATGATAAATAATCAAGTGTTTGGACTTTTTTGAGAAAACATATTTAAGAAAACATTATATACTGTAGATAATTTTGCTTGATTCTAGTAATCCCCTTATTCTTGTTTTTGGCAATGTGTATGCAAACACTTCCCAGTGTAAGAAGATTTCTGTTGAATATTATTAGTGTAACTGATACGAAAACTCACAGAGCAGGAGTGTGACATATTAATCTAGAAGCAAAAGTGTTCAAGATGTTAGATTCTTTTTTTCTTATATACACAATTATGCAGGTACACCCTGTAGTGAAATGAGGCCCTGAAACAACTATGAGACTCTGCAAGTAGTAACAATAGCTTAAAGAGAAAATTAAAAACTGGAACTAAATATGTGAAAAAACATATTAAAGTAAACATGTGTAAAAAATATTAACATGTGTAAAAATTGTAAAGTAAACCATCATCTATTCATATAGATCAAATGTGTGTGTTTGTGTGTGTATGTGTGTATATATGTGTGTATGTGTGTGTAAGTTTATGTGTGTGTATGTGTGTAAATGTATGTGTCTGTGTGTGTATGTATGTGTATGTATGTATGTATGTATGTGTGTGTGAGTGTATGTGTGTGTGTATGTGCGTGTATGTGTGTGTGTGTGTGTGTGTGTATGTGTGTGTGTGTGTGTATTTGATGCTAACTCTGTTGTCGCTCTTTATGATTGGAGAATGGTCAGACCTCTGACCCCGGGTGACCTCAGAGCTCTGGCCTCATTCCCATCAGTGTCTGGTCGCCGTAAAGTCGCTGCGCAATTTGCTTTCCATTATGGAGTTTTTCTGCCGTTCTTCAGGCGGTATCGATCCGTCCGCATCTCAGGCCATGATCTAATGTCTTATAAAACCACCTAGCAAGGCTAGCTAGGCTAACCTGGGCTGACGTACAGGACAGACACTTTCCTTCACTTTCTGCTGCAGATCATGTGAAGAAATTTCTCTTTAAAAATAGTTACATAGGAGAGTCAGTACACTACGAAACTAATTTCCCATACAGGAAATACAGGAAAATTAGGGGAAAAGGGATTAAATGGTAAAACTCCTGAATTTTCCTCTTACCTTTTCAAAAATGCCCCTTAAAGAATGGATCCTACTGAATTAATGCCTTAAATGTAAGATTAACACTCATTCCTTAAATATAATTTCCACAAACCAGTTTCACAAATTAATGGTTGCATAATTCAAATGAAGAGTTTGCTGTATTCACAGGGTTAAGCACACTGTGTTGCGTAGTGCACTGTTTTTTTTTTTTTTCACTGTGCACTGTGTTTTAATTACATTGTGTTGTGTAGTGGTAGCTGAAATATCTTTGCTAAACAATCAGGCTCATATACAGTAAAAACACACTTTCTCCGTTCTTCCATAGGGAGATTCATACATAAAGATCTAAAAACAGAAAGTGTCTGTTTTTAAACCCGATTCATTGTGTTATACCCTTTGCTTGTTTGCTTAAAGTTACTTGTGTGGAAAGTACTGATTCAGATTTCTAATTCTAATGAGATATTTAATTATTCACAACAATCAGTTCAAAAGTTTGTTGAGATTTGTTTCCGTTTTGACTCAGTCGATATAAACAAATAAAAAAATCATGTCTAAAGTGCTGATTCAGAATTTTCTGTTTTGCTCATTTTGTTTTGTGTTATCCACATTACATTTATTTTTAAAGTAGAAAATGAGATCCACACAGTCTCATAGTCAATTGTGACAGTCATAGACTTATAGTCAATTGATAGTCAATCATATATATATATTATTTTTTGCAAATATTTTAAAGGCTTTTAAAAGCCTGTTCCAATCTGAACAGTCTCATCCAAGCACAACAAAGAGCATCTAACTGAACCAGAGAAGAAACAGGAGAGGATTAAAGATGATCAAGGGGTGATCAGTATACTGGTGGTGCTGAATGCTGAGTGGTTGGAACTCTTTCATCTAGGCTCCTTGTATCTTTAGAACAGTCTATCAATAAAACACTTTTCAAAATTCACATTTCAAAATAATTGTTTTACAGCAACAATGTGATTCAAAGCAAATATTTGTTGAAAAGGCTTTTGAACCATCTATCCATTTATTAGCTAAAGGGTACACATTTTCAGCACCACTATTCTGCAAAACATCTTATTCTTTGGTTTAAAAAATCTACTTTTGCTAAAGAATTTGGTTCATTTTCTGGCTCTCAGAGGTGAATTAATGCTGAGATTAGAGAGACAGTAAAACTGGGCCCCCTGGGTTTAGATATTTTTTCCCTAAAAGCCCTTTTTTAGTTGAACATTTTCATTTTCAGGACTTGCAGAGCAGCTACAGCCACAAACACGTCTTTAACATTCAGGAACATGCTGTGCAGACCACGCTGATGAATGTCGAGGGACGCAGAGACAGAGTCTCATATCGGCTGTGAGCTTCTTTCCATGTTTCACACCTTTAACGTTTTGAACTGGATCCAGGAGGAGCAGATCTCTGACCCTGACCTGAAGAAGATCCAGCTCAGGCTTACATAAAGATCTAAAAGAAAGGGTCTGTTTTTAAACCTGATTTATTGAGTTGTCATTTCATTAAACCTATTACTGGTTGTGTGGAAAGTGCTAATTTTGATTTATTTTTATTTTTAATCCACACGACATTTGCGTTTTTATATAGAAAATTCGGTATTTAATTGTTCACAAAAATTTGTTTCCATTTTTTGTTATTGCTGAGGCTTTCTAGAACATAACCATATGTGTCACCTTTTGCATAGATGTTTTAAGTACTTACAAAATATCTAATAAACTGCCTCAAAGTGCCTGACAGACCTCGGAGGGTTAAAAGAGAGCGTTACATTTTTGTTTACAATTTTGATGTTCATAGAAAAAAGTTAAGAAATTGTGTACAAAAATGCTGATTCTGATTGTTTATATAATTCCACACCGCACATGTGTTCAGTTGATGAGATGATGTTTAATTATTTGTAAAAAAAAAACACTTCAACACCTTTTTTTAATCAATTTTTGACCTCAAACTGAAAATTAAACAAGGGTTAAAAGTGCAGACTCTAAAAAGTTGAAACAAAATCACAGTAGATATAACATGTCATCATTAATTATGTAATTAAACAAAATGACAGTCATACAGTGTCTGTTTATAGAAAACTCCAGACTTTAGAAACACTAAACACGGTGAGCTGTGCTGGGATGGGGTTCTGGGGTGTGTAGATGATCCTGGCTGGGTTTAGGAATCTGAGCTCTGATCTCAGTGCAGCATGTCCTGCTAAAGCATGCAGGACTTTATTAGCAGAGCTGAAGTTCTTCCAGAGATAAACTTCCACACATGCTGCATGTGGACATTAAATCTACTGAAAGGTCAATGGGAGGGCAGCTGGAGGGCTGATGGTCATCAGAGCAGCGTTCCTCGCAGAAACACAGCAGAAACGGGGAGCTGTGGGAAACCACTCTGAGAGAACTTCTCAGATCAGACCTGCTCTGGACCAGCAGTGGAGTGTCCTTGAGCTCGGGAAAGGCGCTATATAAATAAAAATAATTATTATTATTGGAGTAAACCCACCAGGGTCAACGCAGGGTAGATCTTTCATCAAAGGTACAACAGTGGTCCAAAGGCCTGATGGTGTATCTTATATTAGTTTTTAGAGCTAAATTCATAAACCTGGTGTACCGTACATCAAAATAAGATAAATGATGCAGCGTTTACAGAACTTAAATAATTCAGAGTAAACAAATCTCTTGGTTACTCTTAAACAAAATGGCAAGAATTACCTTTGAGGAACTTCTAGTAGTGTTTTACCATCCAACTGGGTCTCATTCAGGTGATCACTAATTAGTACCGCATTCATCTACAGAGAGTTTCAAGAGGCCTTGCGTTGGAATGTCCTCATGAATGTATGAACAACTGTACAACATAAGATGGAAAATGTAAAAAGGTTTTGTTTATATATATTCAGTACTGTTTCATTTCACATTAATATTACAAACAATATTAAATGAAACTAAAATGAATAAATACACATACCATGCTACAGTAAATCTACTGTTATGTGCAGAATATCAGTTATACTGAACAGTTCTTGTTGAAGTCCAATATTACTGTAGTTTCATCAGAAATCTGGTTTGACTCGTTCAGTCCTAAAATTAAATCAGGCGCTGCTGATGGAGTTTCACAATCCAAACAACAGCAGGAGGAACCGAGGAATCGAACCTGTATTCTGCTCACCAGCTCACACAGAATTTACTACTTTTACACACAGAACTAATCCTGATATTTTTTACTGCTTACTTGTTTGTTGATTTTTTTCAATTGTTCACTTTGGTGTCAGAAAGACACTTATATAGAGATAGAGATAGAAAACCAAATATACTCTCACTACAAGTGTGTCTAGACATGAAAAACAATAAAGAAAGATAATAGAGAAAGATAATAAATGTATTTATTGTATAATGTAATGTATTAATTGTATACTTTTCATAATAATTTCGAATCCTTCTCCAGATATCATGCGACAGATGTTGAGTACAGTTCGGCAGTCGTGTGTTCAGACGTGTGTTTTGGGTGATTTTAGGAGAAAACCTTTATTTCCGTTTTTTCCTCAGCTGCACTCAGAGTTAATGAACTATTTTATAATCAATCACTGATGCTGTGGCTCATATGGACCTGTAGATGGATGTAATTTCGGGTTGTGGAGTGGAGAACAGAGCAGGTACACCAGGCGACCCGGTGTAAAGACGTTTGTACACCATTTATTATCCCAAATTGTTTTGAACCCTGCTGGATGGGGAAAATTGGATCATCATTTTTCATATCTTTAAAATTATCATTCATAAACACGGGCAGATGGAAGGTCACTGCGGCGAGAAGAAGCGGATGAAGAAGGAGTGGAGGAGGAGGAGGAAGAGCCTGGCGCCCCTCTTCCCTCAGTCCCTGTTGCACATTCATTCTTCTTATTACTACAATGGAGCTTCACCTTCTCTTTTTAATCATAGAGCAGATATTAGAGCTCGGGTGGCGCGGGCCTGTTCGGCGCGGGGATTTACAGGGGGATTTACATCTTCCTGTTCTTCCAGTTCAAATATCTGTGTATTCGCAGATCAAATTATCATCACAGCCCGAGAACAGCAGAACCGCTCTGCGAAAAATACCAGCAGAACGGAGAGGGGGAGGCCAAGAGAGAGACAGAGAGAGGAAGAGAGAGAGAGCGAGAGAGAGAGAAAGGGGTAAAAAAGCTCAATTCACAGTCAAGCAGTGAATGGAAAACCGAGGAGTATAAATTTATGAACATAGATTTTCTGTTATTTTTCATGTTTTGTTTGCATCATTTGAAAATTCCCGCTGTCAGTGTCATGATGGACAGGCCAGCGGAGGGGTCCAAAACATTAGCTTACAAAGATTTTTATACTAAAGTATTCTTTCCCGCTAACTTTCTGTTTTCTTCAGATATTCTGTTTTCTTCAACCTGCCTGAAAATAAAAGCAGTGGGAACACACTTACCTTACATTACATTTAAGGAATAAATGAAAATGTA
The DNA here is from genome assembly GCA_037974485.1 of Hemigrammopetersius urotaenia. Taxonomy (NCBI): domain Eukaryota; kingdom Metazoa; phylum Chordata; class Actinopteri; order Characiformes; family Alestidae; genus Hemigrammopetersius; species Hemigrammopetersius urotaenia. Next base: position 14,507,318 of record JBBPDC010000032.1, on the reverse strand, counting down.
CCCTAAAATAGTCTAGAAGAAGAATCCATAAAGATTAGGTAGGTAAATAAATAGATAGACAGTCAGCAAGACAGCCATATAGATTTATAGATATACATTTAGACAGGTATACAAATAAACAGATATACAAATTCACACATAATTTCTTGCTGTAAGATCATTCTCTCTGGACTGAAAGACAGTTGTAATTGTGTTTAATGGTGATCATACTGGCCCGAGGCGGTACCGACTCGGTTCCAGGGGGCAGTTTGACAAAAACTCAGGAGTTTCTGTTGTTTTTTGTGATATATTTAAGCAGAAAGGACAGAGAGTCCACGGCCTCAGGCTTGTTTTATCAACTCAAAATAACTTCTTACACAAATAGAGTCGCTTCACTTCAGAGGTGCTGGAGATCAGAGCCTAACCCCTCATGCACACACACACACACACACATGCATACACACACGCATAGCATGGCTACATTCTGGGGCTACATTCTGATCTTAAACACACACACACACACACACTGTGTTTATACTCAGGCCGTGCGTGACTCGCACTAATGACTGCAGACTCCTCTTTTCCACTTAATTATTATTATTTGTTTAATTTTTTGAGACTGAAAGCTGAGCTCAGGCGAAGCACAGGGTTTGAATTGTTCACCAGCTCACGCACTCATCACACACGCACACACATACACACACACACACACACACACACGCACACGCACACACACACACACACACACACACACCTATAGCCGTGGCCTCTGAAAGCTGAACCTGGAGAGTGTGGGAAAGAAGCCTTTTTTTCCTCCTTTCCGTGTCTCTCTCTCACTCGTTCTCTCCATCTTTTCTCCTGGGTTGCCAGAGCAGGTCAAATCCTCCTCTAGGTGCCCCAGGCTGTTTTTGCTGCCCTCCCCCTGCACCCCCACCCTCCCAACCTCCTTCTTCTAGTTCTTCTGCCTTTCGCACAGTGCACCTCCACACCAATTCAGTCAAATCCCATTAAAGCTAGAAAAAAACATACACACACACACACACGCACACACAACCCACTTCCACTTTCGGAGTTTGTTTAACCCTCTAGGGCCGAAATAATTAAGATCAATATATATGAAAGTTCAACCTGATGCTTTTTTTTTTTTTTTTTGAAGTTGCTCTGCTCTGAGAGGCAATTAGACGTAGCTTCACTGACAGATGGTGAGATGAGATGGTGGAGCACAAATTCAGGCTTTTTAAGATGTAAAAATTGTTTTTAATAGAATGCACAACTTGAAAAACATAAAAAAAAAACCCTTTTACTCTAAAACGTAAACATTATTACAATGTCACTTAAACCTGTAAAAATGTGTGGTGAACTTTAAATTGGGAATTCAGGGAAAATCAAATTATAAATAAAATGTCAAGAACTGATTATTTCTCTGTTTATGATGATTTCATGTGTACTTTTTATGTGTTTAACCATAAAAAGTAAATTGTACTTTAGTTTTATTGAGGGATACTTTAAAGATAAAGAAGGAAAAAATAAACATGGTCAACAAACATACACTAAAGGGGGCTTTAATAAACTTTAGGGAGGGTAAAGAGGTCAAAAAGTAAAAACAAAGAAAAAACATAATAGAAAATATCACTGAAGTATATCACTAGTAACATTAAAATACATCAATGATAACAATGACAGATGTGAAATGATGTAAAACAGCTAACACTACTGAATCGCTTCATTCTTTCATACATCCACCCATCCATCCATATATCAACCAATCAGCCTTTCATCAGATGTAAACATTTGTATCTGGGGTTTCTAATGTTTTTCATCCTCTCAGAAAGATAATTATAAACACATTTTAATTTTATAAACAAAATAACACCTTATTTTTCCTCTCTATTCACTTCCTAAGGTTTATTATCCATTGATTACACAGAAAACAATGCAAACAAATTGAGATATTACCATGTTATAACACTGAGGGTTTACATTACTATTTAACATAAAAAGAAGGTGTGATATTTAATATAAGTACGTATAGACTGTTTCAGTTCCTCTGTTCCAGATTACTTACTTTTCAAACCCGTTTTTTAATACGTTTTAAGTCAAAGGACAAAGTCGGGGAGGCTTAATAAGTCATGTCTCTCACTATGCATGAGCTTTAAGCTACATGTCATTTATTTGTACAATTTCAATCTCTCTCTCTCTCTCTCTCTCTCTCTCTCTCTCATTCTCCCTCTCACTCCCTCACTCGCCCGCTCACTCTGCTGTGCCAGAAAATGCATATCAGTGTGAAGATCAGCTGCGGCTCGACGGTAGATCTGCTCTGTGTAAGCAGACTTGGATTATGTGTCCTACAATGGAGGGATTTCTCTCTGCCTCCTTCCGCAAACAGCCAAGAGTAATTCTTACACTCCGTCTTTGTTCAGAAACCTCCAAACCTTCTTACAGATTAAGGTAAATTCCCGTGGCTCTGCGAGGAACTCTCATTTACTGTACTTCACTCACAGCCCTGTAGCTTGCAGAACCGAATTTCTGTCTTAGAGAACATGTAACATCTTTACTTCTAATTTTTCCATTCGCTGAAATTGACATTTCAACTAGTCATAAAGAAACTGCTACTGTTTCACTGTCACTTCAATTTCTGGTCATTTATTTATTAGTGGTCAGTTTTGTGCTTACATATGAGCAAAATAAATGCTAATTTTGTAAATAAGATTGGTGGAATATTTAAAAACATAAAAAAATGACTTTAAAAGGCTTTAAAACTATAATATGAATTTTTTGCCAAAAACTACACAAGACCTCATCGAATTGAATGAGTGGAACTTTAGGCCTTCAATGCTTTCACTAAACATTTACCATGTTTTTCTTTTTTTAAGTGACCTTTTTAGATACAGTAAAAAAACAAAACAAAAAAAAAACCAGAACAAATATTTTTTCAAAAATTAGAAAAATACATAGATTAATGATATTATATAATTGATACTTATATTAATCATATATTAATGAAACAAGCAACTACTGTAGACACTAAGTAAAATAAATAAAGTGATTAAATAAGATTCATTATTAATCTTGATGACAGTGGGTGTGAAGAACTTTCTGATAGTTAAGGGTTCTTTAAAGTTTAGGCTTCTGCCTAGAACTTTCATGGCACGGTTTCTTTGTGAGTTCTTTACACTTGAAAACATACAAAACAGACTTACAGAATTACACTTTTATGAGTTAAAACAAAGTGTATACTTTCAGTCAAAGTGTAAAGAAGCATCATGAAAAAGTTGATAAATTTTTCTTTTATTTTTCGAACTGCAATGAAAACAGTGTGGGAACTCATAATAAACTTTCTTTGGCTAGCTGTGCTACAGTGGATATCATCATGGCAGAAATAACTTTATAAAACTTTATAAAACGTTTTTTCCAAATATTATGGAATACATAAATTATTTACATTTTAATGATATCATAACTGCTTAGACTAAAGTATTGTTTTTATATATATGTACTGCGGTACTGTATAACTGTATCTGTTATACAGAAGCAAAACCTCATACAGCTCTTACTGAATGAAGTGGGCAAGAGTAAGAGCGGAGATGATTCCAGCCAAACCGCCACGCCTTTCTCCATTTAACCTGCATTTTATAATCCAGAAACCAGGAGAACAACGGTTCAGCACACTAAACCAGCATTTTGTTCAATTATGACTTTATGTCATAAATTGTACAAAGATAAAAAATACAAACGTTATTGTAGCATTCTGCAAAAGTTTGGGCACCCTACATAATCAGTACTTAATAACACATTCTCTGGCAGATATCTCAGCTTGCAAATGCTTTTTATAGCCAGCTAAAAGTCTTGTACTTGGGATTTTCTCCTGTTCTTCCTTGCAAAAGGCTTCTAGTTCTGTGATATCCTTTGGTCGTCTTGCATGCACAGGTCTTTTAAGATCCCACAAATTTTCAATGATATTTAAATTAGGGGACTGCCCATTCCAAAACCTTCAGCTTGCGTCTCTTGAGGTAGTCCATGGTGGATTTTGAGGTATGTTTAGGATCATTGCCCTGTTGTAGAAGCCATCCTCTTGCAACCCTAAAGCATGATAGATCCACCCTCATGCTTAATAGTTGGCAAGGTGTTCTTTTCATGAAATGCTACTCCTTTTTTCTCCAAACATGCCTTTGCTGATTGTAGCAAAAGAGTTATATTTTAGCTTCATCAGTCCACAGCACTTGTTTCCAAAATGCATCAGGCTTCTGTAGATGTTCACTACCACTCCTGAGTCTGCTAAATCTTCCTGCAGGTTTTTTCATTTGTCTTTCTGACCAGCATATGAGCAGTTCTTTTCGAGATTTGTCTTGATCTTCCAGATCTCTTCTTGACCTCCACTTTTCCTCTGAACTGCCATCTCTTAATTACATTTCTCACTGTGGAAACTGCAAGCTGACAACTATTTGCTATCTTCTTGCAGCCTTCTCCTGCATTGTGGACATCAATAACTTTCATTTTTAGAGTCTTACACAGCTGTTTAGAGGAACCCATGGTTTTTGAGTGTCCACAAGTGTGTGCACAAGGTTTGAAGAGTCAGAGTATTTGTAAAGCTTTGAAATTGGCACCAGCCATGCATTAGATCTTACGAGCTGATTAAGGTCTGAAACTTTGTAAAAATAATCTTTGGAACTCTTAGGGTGCCCCAACTTTTGCACACTGCCATCATGATGTTTTTTTTTGTTTTGTTTTTGTTCAATTTATGCCATAAAAAGTAACCATGCATCAATGTTTGCTGAAAATATTCTGTAATTTTTTCCATTTCCAAGAGTCTGTGTTAACATCTCTTCAATAAAAAAATCACCCAAATCTGTTATTAATCAAGGGGTGACCAAACTTTTGCACAAGACTTTTGCATATATACGCTACCAGTCAAATATTTGGGCACACATTTTTCTTTGTTTTTATTATTTTATTATTTTTCTTTGTTTTCATTCTAACAAAATGATGAAGGCACACATGGAATTATACAGTGAACAAAATGTGTTAAACAAACCAGAATATGTTTTGTAATAAGGTAATGATGGACTGTTTTTATTTTACTTAGTTAAGTGGTTCTTGCCATAATGTTGAGTAGAACCATAGTGGAATAGGATAACTGTGGACCAACCCGACCATCACAACTGATGATCCCAAACTGTTAATTAAATACCATTCCAGGTTGATTCCTGATGAGTCAAGTGTCATCAGAGCAAAAGGTGATGTTTTCAACATTAATCTACGATGTAGCCAATAATAAAAAAAAGGAAAAATTTTGAACGAGAAGGTGTGTTCAAACTTTTGACTGGTCGTGTATATATACATATGGATCTCTTTATATATGCCTATATATTTTGTTTTCATTTGGAAAGACATAAAGGGTTTGATTGATTCATCAGTTGATTTTACACTTTTAGGTCACCATTATCCTTTTCTTTGTTTTTATATATATGAGTCTTGGTGAGTATTTTTTCTACTTTCTAGTAACATCTGAATATGATTTGACTCCATATCTCGATAACATCAAATCCACCAACCAGCCCATCCAGCTCCCTCAGAGCTCCACACTGGAACTCATCTAATATTCATTTGGGCCATTTGTTCCAGACAGATTGTAGATTGAGACATTCCGCTTTCAAACTTTATACCTTAAAGAAGCAAAAGCGTGACGGTCTGTGACAAATGAAGTTAATCACGCAGAAAAAAACAGCTTTAAACACATCACACTTCATCACTGACACACTCCCGCTGCTCTGAGAACAAAGAGAACGCTGAGAACACGAAGAGAAACACAGAGAACATGGAGAGAAACACAGAGAACACAGAGAGAAACACTGAGAACACAGAGAGAAACACTGAGAGCACAGAGAGAAACACTGAGAACACAGAGAGAAACACTGAGAACATTGAGAACATGGAGATGAACACTAAGAAACATAAAGAGAAACAGAGAGAAACACTGAGAACACAGAGAAAACATTGCGAACACAGAGAGAAACATTGAGAACACAGAGAATGCAGAAGGAAAAAAGAGAAACACTGAGAACACTGAGAATATGTTATGTGTGTGTGTGTGTGTGTGTGTGTGTGTGTGTGTGTGTGTGTGTGTACCTCATATGGGGTTCTGTCTGCTATTGAAAGTGTAACTGCAGCTTCACAATGTTCGTTTTTAGTGCCCCAAAAATAGGTGCAGCTCATTGTCAACCCGCCGCTCAGCCTTTACAACATTCCTGACTTTTCCAGGTCACACACACAGAACACACACTCACCCTGATTACATCACCGCCCTCCGCTCCCGTGATTAGTGGCTCTGGGGGGTCATTTACATTGTGTGACTATTTAAAACTGACCTGTTTCTCTACAAAGCCAGTGTGTGTGTGTGTGTGTGTGTGTGTGTGTGTGTGTGTGTATGTATGTGTGTGAGGTGTGTTTAATGTGTGTAAATGGCTTTTATACGAGCACTGTTTGTGCTCGCTGAGCTCTGTGTGATCTTCCAGGGAAATCCATTCTCATCCAATGACGCCTTTTTGGCCCGGCTGGAGATTTGACTAAAAATATATCGCAGACAAAAGCGTGGCTCATCCCGGCCAAATGCTGCGGCTGGGCACTATAAAATATTCACATTCATAAACACACACTCATAAAGCACAATATAGACCAGCTACTGTCCTGCCTGATCTGCCCTCAGCCAAAAAACACAGCTGGAATCAATGTTTCCAGTAATATTAGAACTTTTAATTAGCAAATAAGTGATAAAATGATCCTAATATGTTCAAATAATTAGTAGTGTGAAGCTTTTATTAACACTTAATATAACTAATATCTAGCCGCCTTTATGCTTTTAATGTGGAAATCAAATATCTAGGCAGAAAACCAAGGTAATTAAATAATTATTTGTTATTTATTTTACCTTTATATGGGAGAAAACATCATAAAATAACTTCTAGTGAAAAACAAGTTATATTTAAATCCACAAAAGCTGTAGAGAAAATAATAAAAGTTGCTAAACCCTTTCTGAAAGTTCCATTGCTGGAATGGAAATTGAATGATTGAATCCAATAAAATGATAGAAGTAGATTAATTTTTAAAAGACGTCTAATGTAATTGACACAATTAAAGTAGAAGAATGATGAGAGAAGGTTAAATTGCCTTTATAGGTGTTGTGGAAAAGAGTTTACATGTGAAATGATCCCAAACAAATGAATGATTGTGTATATTTCACAGCTATGTGTTTACCACAGCTTCGATTCACGTTGTAATGCTTTTAAAACACCAGGATGACTCAATAATGTGGTGTGATTAACCCTTAAATGTCTACTGTTATTGTCTACACCAGTGGTCCCCAACATTTATTTCGTCACGGACCGGTTTAATATCAGAAACTATTTTCACGGCCCGGCCTTTAAGGAGTGGCAGATAAATATACGCATAAAATGGAGATATTTTAAAAATATAATAATGGGGTATCTTTAAAATCTAATAATAAGCGTAAATCCAATGTGTACTCGCAGCTTTATTAACAGCCTTTTCATAACAACGAGCCGACAACATAACACGGGTAACATCCACGTTTTTTTTCCTGTGCAGCCCGCGGACCGGTACCACATGACCCACGGCCCGGTACCGCGGCCTGGGTGTTGGGGACCACTGGTGTACACCAAAGTACACCAAAGTACTGACTACACCAAGTACTGGTGTATTGGTGAGTACACCAAAGTACTCACCAGTACACCAAAGTACTGACACTGACATAATACAACACTACATTTTTCTCATGCCAGTGGAAAGGATAGGTAACGAGAGATACACTACATGAACAAAAGTATTGGGACACCCCTGTGTTTCAGGGTTTGGATTAAGCCTCCTTAATTCCAGTGAAGAGAAATCCTAATTCTTCAGCAGATCAAGACCTTTTGTACAACGCCATGCTTCCAACTTTGTGGACACAGTTTGTGGAAGAACCTTCTCTATTCTAGCATGGCTGCACCCCAGAGCACAAAGCGAACATAAAGACATGCTGGAGGAGTTCAGTGTGGAAGAACTTGACTGACGCACACAGAGTCCTGACCTCAACCCCATCCAGCACCTTTGGGATGAACTGGAACGGAGATTGTGACCCAGACCTTCTCGTCCAACAATAGTGTCTGACCTCATAAATGCTACAGAATGAATGGAGACAGATTCCCACAGAAACTCCCAGAAGAGTGGAAGTTGTTAGAGCTGCAAATGGGGGACACACAAAATGTATGTATTTGAATGCGATGTTATTAATGTCCCTGTCGATGTGATGATCATGCGTCCCAATTTTGTCCATATAGTGCAGTTTACAGTAATGTCCTTTCTTGAGCATGTCAGTAAAGGACAGATTCCTTTGGCACTGAGTTTTATCAATATCACCCAGCCTTGCTTCGCACATTCTTCAAGACTTTGCGAAGGCTACATAACTCCCTTGGCAGAACTTAGAAACAAGCATGGTGGAGGCCAAAAATAACAAAATTAAACTTAAACTATGACAGGGAACTATAACAGTCCCATTTCATGGCAGCAACCACAACTAGAAGATTATTGATCGCTCTTCGGGTTTCAATATTCAGATTTTAGCACACAAAACTCGTGACTAATCTTACAATTTCCTTTTAACGTGTCCCTTTGAGGACCACACAAAGTTGTCACAAGGATGCACCGTATGTATGATAACCCTGCTTCAGTCAGTTACTCCATTCAACATACAACAGTGTGATTTCGGTGGAAGCGGACTGCAAAATGAAGAAAGTGATCTTAGGTCAAAATTTATGCACCACCCTTGAGTAACAACACTTTGAGGAAGCGTATACAATGGCTCAGTAACTAACAGTGTAATAGTACTTCATAATATGTGTTTAAACATTATTATATGCTTATTACTAGATACATTCATTTGCTGTGCTAAATCCTATGTGCAAAAATAAACAAATTAGCAAATTATTGTCCGATTAGTAACTGTTCTAACTAAGAACACAGCTTAAAACATTCACCACAATACCAGTCACCCCAAAAGGCATCAGAGACATTTTCTTTCTTTTTCAAGCCTATTCATCAGAAACAAAAGGCCTGTCCCGTTTGAATGTTCCAGGGTAATGCCTACATTCATATGCTCAGCAACACCAACGTGGCTAAACACCACAATGCTTTGCATGTGCTATGTACACATGACCATCTAAACTGCAGGTACAAGGCTTGACAGAAAGAGTTCTGATGGATACAAACACATAGATGCCATGGAATATAAGGACAGACAGATTACTCAAGTCAAAACAATGTCAATGGTCACTAAGCATCAACCTACAGGTACTACAGGTGCCACGTTATACCTATATTGACAATAATCGTAATAGGAAAATATGAAATACTATTCATGATATTAATATTACACATATGGCATGATAATATTTCATATATGACAATACTGGTTTGGAACATAGTGGTTTAGCTGGGTATTTTTTTTGCACCATCGTTCCACACAAAAATTTGACAAGCTGCTAAATATATCCATGTCAGTGAGATGATGTTCACCTCAATGCTGGTGTCACTCGTTTGACAGGACAACTACGTCTATTGATTATGTCTAGCTGTAGTTACTATGGTTACAGTGCCATAGTAGCCATGAAAGTATATGCGGCGTCAATACAAAGATACAAGAAAGACGACTTATAAAGCAAAGTGGCCCCTTAAAGTCATGCGTGAACACATCACACCACAGCACAGTGTGAAAAATGTGAAACTTCTTCACTGCATTTATCCCATTCAACAAGTGAAGAAGTAGGCAGCCATTGATAGGGGGCACCTGGGGAGCAGTGTGTGGGGACGGTAACTCAAGGGTGCCACTAGCCTTCCTGGGATTTGAACCCACAACCTTCTGATTGCAGGGGCAACTCCCCAACCACTAGGCCTTCAGCTGGCCCAAAAACGAGCAACCAAGACAGCTTAGCTGTGTCATTTACCTGTATTACTTTGCCATGTGTTAAGTGTCCTCAGTAGTAAAGTAGAATGTTATACATCGCTGCTCATCAAACAGAGTCTGTGTTTCTTTAGTGTGTATGTTGCGCTCAAGCGTCCGACACAGTGCTCGGTCTAAAATATAAAGCTCTAAGGGTTCTTCACCTTTTAATAAATAAAAAAAAACAGCGTAGGGCTGGAATCACCAAAACAGCATCTTGTCTAGACTATTTGATCAAATCTAGTTTGAAAAGAAAACCATGTCTTATTGCAAGCAGGGTTCATTTCATGCAATTTGTTATTAATACATTCTTCCCATTCAGTTTGCCACTTATTGTAGATATAGGACTTGCCTTGCATTGAGTTCTAAGTAAGCACTGCCTGTTAATTCACATCCTCCAGGTTATACTAATGTAGTACGTAACAGCAAATGTTAAATTAGCTTAGCTGTGTTCTTAAAGCTTAGTTATCATGACACAGGACTTAACAGCATTTTCTCCCTCCTGGTTATGTGTAAGGCAGCTTCAATGAAGCAAAACAGACAGGGATTAAAAAAGGATTACAAAAGACACGCCAACATGGCTAGTGTAGATCGAAGCTGTCACTTATATGTTGACTAATTTATTATAACAGAGGCAAAACACAAAAATAAATTGAAAGAGAATTTTGACCGATAGTAGGGCTGGGCGAGTAATCGAAAAGTAATCGAAATCGACATTCAGAACCTATAACTGACCCAATTTTTCCAGGTCGATTATTTCGATGCTTTCCCTTTAAAAACACTACCGCGTGTGGAGTCACGTGACCCCACTCTGTTATGTTACGTTATTCCGCCGACATGTCGAGCACAGAGAGCTTAAACACTGAGACAACTGAGCAACTTGTCAGTGAACTATGAGGGCAAAATAAATAAATAAATAAATAAAATAATCGTTCATTAACTGTAACAGAGTTAAAATGTTCAATTAATCGAGATTTTGATTTTAGGCCAAATCGTCCAGCCCTAACCAATAGCATTATTTTATTACAAAAACTCTATTGACTTTGTGATAAATATAATTTTCAATAATTCTGCAGTGATAATCTGACATCATGACAGCCCTAAATCAAACCTAATACATATTTCATACCACAGCTCTCTTTGAGAAACAAAAAAGGGGGCAAAAAGGCATAAAAAGTACACGCACATAAAAAAATCTAACATTTTGGACTACTGCCAATCCAGCACATCTCTGAAAGCAGAAATTACCTTCATACTTTAGGTATGACCACCTCCTACACTCGGCAGCGGCTGTCAGACCGTGCCTGGTGCCACAAGTAGAAACCGAGTTCACAGAAACAGAAAGCTTAGACTTGCATGTACTTTACACTTTTCTGTAGCTGCACACATTTTCTATTGTGCTAAACTGTTTTATGACTAATTCTAAATTAAGATCATGCCTAAACGCACTGAATATGGTTCAGGCGCAACCATGGAAATCCAATGGAAACGTATCTGCTATACAGTGACTACTATACAAGTCAAATCATCATCATCAAGCGCTTTGATGTTTCAAGTACGTAACTAACAAATATTCTAATGATTTCCTAGGAGTATCAATGACCGTATGAATGCTTGCATGAACTCAGTAATGTGTTTTAACATTCACAGCAAATACAAACATGGTCAGGACTCACTTAACACCAGCTTCTGTGAGTAAAGACAACTGGTGTTGGTAAATGCTAAAGACTTCACTTGCAATGAAATGCATTACGTGGTTAAACTATTATGTTTATTTAAACAGTGGAGCCAGGTTTTGGAGTTTGGCTCAGTTTAATACGCTGTATGTACATCAGGACACAGTTCAGAGCAGGAATCCCAGGAATGTCTGCAGTGTCCAGCACAGATATGATTCATCTGAATCTCCCATCACGCCTCGAAACACGCGGGATACCAGCTGCTGTAGACTAACGGAACTGAAGAAAAAAGCAAGAACAGAACAAAGAAGTACAAGCAAAAAAAAGCAAGATGGAAACACTATCCTTGGCAAGGAAGTCAAACATTTGTGGTCAACATTTCTGGACATACAGCATGTTTCAAATACTTGTGGCAAAAATTCCTGCATCAAAAATATGATGAAGATCTTCTGAGAAATAATGAATTATATTGAAAGGCGGGTGATCCGTCAACGGGGTCCCTGACAAGAAACTGGACATGGGAGGTTGTAGATTTACTCACAGGCTAACCAGTGTGTAGAGTTATTCTTCATTAAACTGCCTCTGACACATGCTGTGAGAAAGGATATGTTGACTTTAAAACAGGTTCAGCACCTGATAAGACAAAACTGAAAGGAAGTAAGTGTAAAGTGATCATTCTGTCATATGTGAACACACCACAGCACACAGTGTGATCAGTTTAGTTCAATTAAGTTATAAGAGTAGTTGCTAATAAGTTTCATGATGCACTGATTCTGTCTTGTAACAGAGCTCACTTCAAGAGAAAAACAAAAAGAACATGAACTTTAAAACACGGAGAAACGTTTTTGACCATCTAATGCAGTGGTTCCGGTGTGTGTGTGTGTGTGTATAAGAACAAAAGAGTTAAAGAACAAAAACCGCTGATTATTTTTTTGCAAATTAAAGTTTGTAATGAATCACTTTATTCTTTGTGTTTGTCTATGCAGAAAGAAGGTTGGGAAAAAAGTTAAAAAGTTTGGGAACCACTGATCTAATGCACTGGAGCTCTTCACACAAAAAAAATCAAATCAAATTAAAAGTGTGTGAATTTTGTAAAACTGATCTTGCGCAGCAGATGAGCACCACGGTGATGAGGGAGCCCTCCCATAGTAGGTGGTTCTTTTGGTATATTAGGCCAAATGTACTTAAAATTGCATCACATTTGTATTTAACTAACTGTCAGCTTGCATTTTCTGCAGACAGAGAAAGTGTGTGTGTTTGTGTGCGCATGCATGAAGGGTGAGATAAGTGATTGTGTGTTACTGCAGACACCGTGCACCTCTGTATTCTGTAGTTAAAGCTATTTAATGTTTCAGAGCTTCTTAACACACTGTGTTTTTCCTTCATGAAAATTCATTATTATCCATGTAAAAATATGTACCTGCATTTTCTATATAAAAATGAGAATATATCTTCTGCACATATTTAGCAAACAGTTAGGTCTTGGCAATTTGGACCATCATTTTGTTTTCGGGAAAATATGACGGAAAAACTAGCTTTAATGTTTGAGATTCATCGAGTCAATGAAGAAATCATGGGCAGATTAATTAATTACCAATTTAGTGGTTAGTTGCAGCCTTGATAAAAACTACAAATTATTTTTATTCAATCTGATTGCACTAGAAAACAAATGTTTGGAGACACCCAAACACCCACCTCCCCAAAAAAGTCCTCACGCAGTCTTGAACTTGTGATGTTGCACACGGCTCTTACCAAACCTTTTATGGGTATGAGTGAATGTGTAGCTGCATTCACAAGCTGATTATTTAAAATTTAACCTCAACAAACAGTGATGCACGTCTTTTTTTAAAAATATATATATATGCATATATTTATAACTAGAGCCCGACCAATAAAGGATTTTGAAGGCCGATACCGATACAAATATTTGTTGGTTTTAAAATCCGATATATCGACCGATATATA
>JBBPDC010000032.1:14477071-14487615 GCA_037974485.1 Hemigrammopetersius urotaenia | reverse complement strand
AAAGGTGCGATTAATCGCGAGTTAACTATGGCAAACATGAGATTAATCGCGATTAAATATTTTAATCTACTGACAGCACTAATATATATATATATATATATGTATATATATATATTTCATATCAAATTCATATCATATTTTGCACATCCAGATGTTTGGAAAAAAAAACTAATGAAAAAAACTAACTATTAAAATGTTTACTTTTGAATAATCGGATGATTTTCTGTAATTAATCACAAACAATTGCATTGTTATTCTTCTTTTAAATTCGATAAAGTATTCAAAAGTAGTGTATAGTGCAGTTTTATTTTACATGTACTGCTATATGAACAAAAGTGCAATCACATTTGGTTTGGAAACACTTTAAACAAATAAGGTGATTTTTAACAGATCCACATTTCCACAGTTACAGTTCAAATATTTCTGTATTTAAATACAATGTAACAATGCCTTATATGAACAAAGAAAACAATGTTTTAGATTAAACATTTTTACAGTTAACATTCTTTACTGTTAACAATACTGATGGAATCAAAGTAAAAGTAGCTCTTCACTGCTGTATACCCTTTTATAATACATATAGAGATAACACATTTTTGTAACAAATGAACACGTTTTTATTTCTACGCTATGGATTTTATGTCTTGTATGTATGTAGCACACCTCAAACAAAGGTTGGTTGAACACGTTGCATTTTGGAAATGAAGTTTACTTTTATATGTTACAGATTTCAATAAACTGTATTTTGTTACCTTTAATACTTTTTACTGTGTCTTTTTATTTATTCTTAGTTCTCACTGCTGCTGTTTTTTGATACCTGTACTGTTAGTTCTAGTTATATATACAGTCACCCTTCACTTTTACTTGAATCAGCAGTCACAGATTCAGAATGACACTGAGAACCGAACTGATAATAGTACGAGGAAATCCCTAAAATAATGTGGAAACTGCACATATCCTCCTCTTTTTTTGTGCTTTGTTGTGGGAATAAATATATTTTTTTCAGGACATTTTCACACAGACTCCATAGTTCAATTGAAGTAAAGATATATCACCTTAGCTGATGGAGTAAAAATCATTGCAATGCCTTTTTATGTTGTTTTCTTTTTATTATCAGTGACATGTTTTGTCAGCTTCACACTGACAGCAGTTTGCAGATGAGCAGCATTTAAGTTTCAATTTGTTCTATAATTCATTGTTATTCATTACTAACACACGACTTTAGCTGACCTAAAAAGAGATTTCCTTAATAACGGGAAAGGCTTTTTAAACCCCGTCCGCAAAACTGCGCCAGGGGACGATGGAGTTTATGAGCAACCGCTAGCTGGGCTTAGCTTAGCACTCGTAAAGGTTAGCCTGTCATTAGTTGTCCCGCTCTCGTCCCTCTTCCAGAGCCGTTTACCATCAAACATGGTTTCTACATGAGCAAAACAGAGATCTTCCCTTCGATAATTATGAGTCTGGGAGGTGGACAGGAAGGTTTTTGGGTTTTTTCACGGTAATTTACCGTGATCTCCCCTCTTTGATATCCTACCGCCGTATTTAAGTTCTCGCGTCCGTCATTCAACATGGCTGCGCTCTAATTATATGGAAGCACCTCATTAATCACATCATTAAGGTCTCTGCCAATTGCACGGCGTGTTGCAGAGACACTTAAAATAATATATTAAAGTAATTATAAAACCATTAGCATGCTGAGTGCACTTCTGTTCTTTAGGCTAAGACTCTGGAAGCTTAAAACTCTCACCAACTCCCTTAAGAGAAAATAATCTGGTTAACCACTCGTCCTCTAAATCTGTCTCTACTTTGTCTCCGTTTAGCAGTGAAGCCTCCTCCGATGTCCACTTCTCCGTTATGTGTTTATAAAAGGGTAGTGGATTGACCCAAAGGGGCTGTTATAGTGCAGGAATGACTTGCATGTTTTTACGCCTCAATAGTACCCTGGGGTGCAATACACACTAATATATATATATATATATACACACACACATACATACACACACATATACACTAATACACACACACACACACACACACACACACACACATACACACACACACACACACACACACAAATGCACACATCCTAGAATTCTGGTGATCCAAATCTCCATAACTCTGAGTTCCCCATGATAAGTAATTCCAGGTGTGTTTGGTGAGAAAAGGTTAATTATTGAGACACAGTGAAGTTGTATGGAACCAGAAGTATCCAACATAAATCCAGCCATTTTATTCACTGTGGACCCCCAGCAAAGCTCCATGTGTCTCTTAGTGTTTATATGGATGTTGATGATGGTAAAATCTGAGCTTGTTTGCATAGCCGAGTACACAGTACAACTTGCTGTGAGATGTAAAAATTAAGGTGGATTCGAATTGTATGCTTGGTTTAGGACTCAGTATTTTAAGCTGTACAAGTGAACTGAACATTAGCTCCATTTTAGATGACACCAGGGCTGCTGTTCACAAACTCTGGGATCAGATTCCTCTATATTTATGATGTCACAGAAACTAACTGTGTAAACTTTCACACATAAAGAGGATAAATAGGACTGTAAATGAATACGTAATTCACTTATTTAGACTGAGCTGCTACAGTTACTCATTAGGTTAATTTGCATCCTGTAAAGATGCACCTCACAACTGTTACTATGGAAGAAAACATTGGTGGGAAGGGCTTGGACAGACATTTTATTGTTGCTCCATTTGACCGAACAGAAACATTGATACATATATTCCATTATTTATTTTTAAAATTAACACTAAGATTAGGAACAATAGATTTTATTGAACTGTATATTTTTAAGCTGTAGAAACTTTATAAGTAATGTTCAATGAATTAAATGATCTGTTATATTTATGGCCACAGAGCTGTTTTTTTTTTTACAAATGTGACACGTAGAAAAATCTGAAATATACTGAGCATGCAGTAAGCCATATTCGCGACATTAAGAGTGCAGTACCCCTTTGTCGTGCGTTATTAAGATTAACCAGTGCCTAAATAACAACTACAAGCCCCTGATCATCCCTCACTGGCAAAAAAAAAGTTTATAAAAAGAAGCTACCCAGAGGAGCAAAGAATGAATCATCGATATTAATTGAAGTTTGAAACAAATTCCATATGCTGCAGTGAAACCGAAGCCCATGGGCACACTGTAACACCGTGATCAGAGCGATTCAACAGACGTGGGCTCTCTGAGCACCGGGCCGCGAAATTTAATCCTCTGCAGTCTTCAGTTTTGCAGTTTTAGGCAGCCTTTCATAATTGCAGTGCAGTTTTTTCCCCTTCCAGACGAACAGCAGGAGTACCGTGTTCATGCCGTATTAGAAACTACTTAAGGACTTTGTGGGAGAACCTTCAGGATACAAAACAACAAAGTATCACTTAAAATTTAATCGAAGCTAGCAATATTTTATCCATTTGCCATTTAATAGGCTCCCTATTTAAAGTGGTAGTTTCCAATAAAGCTAATGTACAACCAAAATCCTGCATGTCTAGGTCATCAGAAAGTTCTGTAGAGGTGTTAATAGACCTTACTCTTATGGCTTACTGTTATCTATAATCATGAATTACATATTCGTTCCATAGTCGTTACTGGGTTAGTAATTACGGTGTAACTAACCATAGCCAAATAGTTAAGGTGGCCAGACTGATTCATAATAATCCCAATTTAAAGGTCTTAGATACATACCATAGTCGTTACTGGGTTACTGATGAGTAATTACTGTGTGTTGAGTAATTACAACTGTAGATGAATATTAAAGCTGGACATTGAGGGGTTAAGGTAGTCAGAGTGATTCATAAAAGTCTGAATTTAAATAACACGCAGCAACATCAGATCCACAACACGGTAATAAAGTCTCCTCTTTTCTCCTATCGGGAAAGATGAATGTCAGTGTCTCAAAATGTGCCAAAATCAACAGGAGGAGTCCTCTGAGCCTCCATCCATCCTCGCTGACCCACTGGCCCCAGTCTCCGGGAGGCCTGCAGCCGTTACCGTGGCAACAGACTCAGTGCGAGAGCAGTCTGAAGTTCATTCAGGCCTTCGTGGTCCCGGACCATGATGTCACTCATCTCAGTGATGTAAAGACATGGTGTCTTTGGGTGAAATTTTCACAGTTTCGATTGCTTGTTTCACTGTTACTTTTCTCAGCATGCTAACATCTTTATTCTCTTCCATGTTTCATTCTGTAGTTTTGCACTGGAGTTAAAAGGATTATGAGTTATGGAGCCTTATAACACCCTAGCTAGCGTGTAGAGACGCTCTAATTGGCTGCCATGACTTCATTTGTGAGTGGGAGGGGCTAAATGTCTGCAGGGCGAACTCTCTCCAGGTGTTTAGGGGGCAGGGCTTTAGTGTTTCACTTCGGTTTTGGTCTAAAATGTATTTCTCAGATAAACAGATAAAACAATCTGGAGTCAAACTGACCCAAAGAACTCCAACGGACAAAATGTGTTCAGACCCTGAAACACACTGCCATGTTCGTTTAGCTTTAACACAGTTTAACACAATAAATTAGGAAAAGTAATTTATTATGAAACAAAAAGATGTTATTTATTTACACAGTGAATGGAGTTGAATTATGCCCAAACATAAAAGCAGGTTAATTTTCTGACAGTTAACTTGTGTTCTATGTGTAACAGCCCTGGTCTCCAGGAGCTCCAGGAGAAGATGTAGATGTTATTAGACAGAAAGAGGATTGTGTATCGCTCCCTCTGGTCCAACACAAACTAGAGAACTCTTGAGCTGAAGTTTGTCAGCCTGGTTCTCTCCTTTGACTCCTGTTTTTGCTGCTCACAAGACCAAACCACACATTAGGCACAACCACAGCTCCAGCTACTTCACACCACTCAGGAGTCAAAACCGCACCTTCTACACCACCACAGCAGCAGCTGCGCTACTCTGCTCGCATTCTTCTTCTCCACTTCTCCGTAAAGCTGACAGCGTATGCACATTTCTGGGAGGGCGTAATTATAACCGAACACACACGTTTGGCCGGGATTTCTCAGACATGTTGAAAGGCTGTGAGGAGCCTGGAGTAAAGAGGATTAAGCACAACATCATATTTCTGCTTCCTTTACGAGACATGACATCTGGCTGAGCACAGTTAGTGCTGAAAGATGGCATAATGGTTTCTATATTATCTCATTTAGCTCATTAAAGCATGTGCTGTGTTTTTAAAGTGTCATCTAAAATATAAGCAGTGGTTTTTGAGTGGAGAAGGAAAAAAGAAAATGATATCTGTAGCGGTGGTCTTTTTCTGCTGAGGTATGGGGTAGAGTAACTGATGGGCTATATTCTGTAATGGTATATCTCTATTGTAGACCTATATAATCTCTCTCTGGGTGGGTAGGGTGGTCCTTCCTCTCCCCTATCACTCAGTATAACTGTCTTCTCTCTCTCTCTGGGTGGGTAGGGTGGTCCTCCCACTCCCCATCACTCCATATAACTATTCGATCTCTCTGACTGGGTGTGTAGGGTGGTCCTCCCGCTCCTCCATCACACAGTATAACTGTCCTCTCTCTCTCTCTGGGTGAGTAGGGTGGTCCTCCCTCTCCCCAATCACTCAGTATAACTGTCCTTTCTCTGTGGGTGGGTAGGGTGGTTCTCCCTCTCCCCCATCAATCAATCCAGTGTTTGTTAGTATAAGTATTATGAGTTAATGTTCTCCTCCAAGCTACAGTTAAAGTAATTATGTGTAATTAATCATCTATGCTGTTTCACTAACCAGTTATGGCCTATCAGTTTATTAATTTGGAAATAATTGTGATCATGTGATGAATATTGCTTGAGAAGTATAACGTTGATTTAGGCTTTTCCTTCAGCTGAAGCTTCATAAACTACTGTGAAAGGTTTGAAAGTTGCTGTTTTGCCCCACTGGGAACCATTGAGGTTGAGTGGCAGCAGTGAAAGAGAAGGAGAACAAAGAAGAAGAAGAGGAGGAGGAGGAGGAGGAGGAGAAGGAGGAGGAGAGAGGGATGAAGAACAGTAATGAGGGGAGGACAGCTGTGATTCCAGACTGAAGATATTTCATTCCTGTTTCGCTCACCGTTGTGAGCTGACGACCTTTAGGGAGCCATCGAGGGATGAGCTGAAGAGAGAGAGAGAGAGAGAGAGAGAGAGGGAGAGGAAGATAAATGGAGTAAGAGAGAGAGAGAAAGAGAATTAGAGAGAAGCTGGGGGAAAAGAATTAGCTTTTGTTTAAGCTCTCTCTCTCTCTCTATTTCTTTCTTTCTTTCTTTCTTTCTTTCTTTCTTTCTTTCTTTCTTTCTTTCTTCCTTCTTCTTATTCTTTCTCTCCCTCTCTCTCTCGCTCTCTTTCTCTGCCACCTGGCAGCAAACAGAGTGAAGAACAAAATGAGGGGATGAAGAAAAAACAAAGGAGAGACATTAATTCACTCGGCCCTCCTCCTTTTCCCCATGTACATTATTTCCAGCGCTGGTGTATACAAATTACCGCGTTTTCCTCACGTCTGTCTCTTTATGAGCAGTACGCTTAGCAGCTGTGATGAAAAGTGAATGGGAGATTTCATTAAATTGTCTCAATAAGGTCCCGGGATGTTTTTTTTTTTTTTTTTGTGATTATCATAAATCCCCGGGTAGGAAACGACCAAACAGCAGCACAGCTGTCCTTAGATCAGCTCCGTTTTCCAGCAGAGAAACTGTCAGGAAAACTGAATGCTGCTCAACACGCTCTGCTGTAGTGAAAAAAAAAAAAAAACAGGAATGCTAATGACTGAAATATTGAATCATTTGTTTTTGTTCATCGATTGGCTGTTTGTTTGGTCGGTTGGATGACTGATAAGGTGACTCATGTTGTCTTTAATTTGTTTATTTTATGGTTTGTTGGTTGATTTATTGACCATTTGATTGGTTATTTGATTGGTTGGTTGGTTAATTTATTGGTTGTTTGGTTGATTGCTTGATTAGTTGTTTGTGTGGTAGACTGATTGGTTAGTTGGTTGGTTAATTGGTTGTTTGTGTGGTAGCTTGGTTAGTTGGTTGGTTGCTTGGTTGATTAATTGGCTATTTGATTTGTAGATTGGATATTTTGTTGGTATGTAGGTAGTATTGTATTGTGTATTGCTGGTTAACTGATTGATTGGTTAGTTGTTTGATTGGCTGACAAATTGAAAGGCTGATTGATAGTTGGACTGGTGGTTGATTTTGTTGGTTGATTTGTTGATTATTTGGTTTATGTTTATGTTTACATTTATGGCATTTAGCAAACACCCTCATTCAGATTTGCTACGTAAAGTGGCCACTCACGCTTGGACAAAACACAGCACACAATGTGAACAATGTGAAATCCTTTCTCTGCATTTAACCCATTTAACCCATTCATCAAGTGAAGCAGCAGGCTGCCACCAATGAAGGCTGCCATGGGAGCAGTGTGTGGGGACGGTACCCTGCTCAAGGGTACCAAAGTGAAGACACTAGCATCCCTTGAAATTGAACACACAGCCTTCTGATCGCAGGGGCAACTACTTAACCCCCAGGACACCAGCTGCCCCCAAACTTATTTTTGTTTGTTGATTGCTTATTGGGTTGAGTGGTTGGTAGGTTAATGTATTTTTGTTTCAATGAGTTTCATAGGTGAATACATTGTTTCAGTCTTGTTTTTTGTGATTTTTAAAGAGACACTGAAATGAATTGCCATGTCAGGTTCTAAATCTGTCTCTTAAGGTTGGATGGTTTGTTGGCAAGTTGTTTGTTAGTAGTTTGACTGTTTTTTGGCCGGTTGCTTACTAATTTGGTTTATTGTTTGTATGTTTTTTGGTTGAATTGCTGATTTTTTTCATTACAATAAAATATATAATGTCATGTGGCCTAGCACTGGTTCTCTCCCCCCTGCAGGTCTGATTCTTCGTTATTCATGGAATTAAATCAGAGGGAAATTTTTACTGAAGATGATACATCATCCAAACAATCAAAGCATATGTGTGTAAAATGTTGATATTTCTCATATGTTTTGAACAGATAAAATAGTCTGTTAAACTGAGCCCAAAAAACACTGACGGGCAAAATCATTGATCATTTAGTGTTCATACAGTTTAGCACATTAAATGAGAAAAAGTCAAAATCAAGATCCTAGCTTACTATTTCAGCATTTATCCAAAACAACTGCCATTCCCTTACTACAGGGGGCAGTTTCCCTGGAGCAACTTAGGTTTAAGGATCTTGCTCAGAGACCCAGTGGTGGTTTTTGCGGAAGGTAGGATTCGAACCCAAGACCTCTTGGTCAAGAGGCAAGAATCCTACCCACTGTGCTACCACCGCCCCTTTGAATAGATACGCATAAATGAATGTTAGAGAAGGAGGGTTAAATGAATTTTGATTGTTAGAGAAAGGAGCTGAAATGAAATTATGTTTGTTCTAGGTCTATGTGCTTTTGGAACACTAGCAGGATCCATATACATGTAGAACCGTGAGTTGTGATGTGTCAGCTTTAATGTGAGGAATAATCTTGTCTGCCATCCACTTTCCAGTTTAGGCAGCGTCCCGACTCTCATCGACCTTTTAGTTTTTCTTTATGTTGTCGCATCAAAGCTAATGACTGGCTGCTATTTTAATTAGCAGTAAGATCCATACAGCAAACAAGAAACCCGTTTAATCAATAGAGGCTGACAGGAGGAATTCTGGCCTGAATGTGGACGCAGGAGTCGAGGGATCAGAGCCTCGGTGCAGGACAGGATGCTTCATTACTGCAATGTGGCCTTTAGAAATATGTGTCTTGGTGGTGTCCCAGTTATTGGCCCTGACAGGCAGGGAGCAGGTGGGGGCGGCTGTGCGAGTGCAGCGCTTTTCTTTCAGGCATCTTTGCGGAGGGTCAGGCAGGATATTGACGGACAAAGACCCACCAGGGGATTCCCAGACCCCATGCACCTGAGAAAATCCTTCAAAGTTAAACTAAAGTCATTTTAACCCTTTCCGCCCCACATTAAAGCCTTTTCTGCTTCTTTGTGTTCTGCATGATCTTGTTGTCATTTCTGACATGAACATCAAGTTCTCCAGGGTCGTTCCTCAGCTAACAACCACACTCTGCACATCAAAGGACTGAAGACACTTTGCTTTCTTTGAAATATTTGATCTGTTTGATTTTCAATAATGCAGAAATAATACAGAAATGTCTATTTAGAGACCTGGACGCTAATTGTTCATAGGACATTTAGCTACAGCAAATTTCATCGAAATTGTCCACCAGGAAGAATTACAATTAATATGTATTCAAATTAAAATGTATTTTCATAATCATGTATTTCTTAATCATATTCTAAT
This sequence comes from Hemigrammopetersius urotaenia, assembly GCA_037974485.1. Taxonomy (NCBI): domain Eukaryota; kingdom Metazoa; phylum Chordata; class Actinopteri; order Characiformes; family Alestidae; genus Hemigrammopetersius; species Hemigrammopetersius urotaenia. Next base: position 14,478,338 of record JBBPDC010000032.1, on the reverse strand, counting down.
TCCAGTTATAATGTAATATATTCAAATGATTAAGCAAAACATGCAATGTTTTAAAAGGTGTTGTCAAACATTTAAGTCTGTCAGAAATCATTTCAACTGCCACTATACCAGTACTACCTTGATTAAACATACACAAACATGCTAAGATCTAATAAAAGGTCTATTTTAACAGTATGGCTTTTAACACTCAAATAGAGTACCGTTTAATCTTAAACCATTTAATTTTGTCAAGATACTCAAAATAGATGTGTAAAACACTGGCTGTAAAATTGCTTGGTCTCTCTTGATATATTGACAAGCCAGAAAAAACAAAACCACAGCAAGCTGCTCTATAAAGCTGGTGGACTTTAGATTTCCAGGCCAACACCAGATTCCCCCTCCACCAAAAGTGTTCTGAAGCCAAATTTATGTTACTACTCACTGTTAAACGTCATGAAATGTACTTATTTAAAAGGTGGTCTAATCTGACTCGACAACATGAAGCCTGAATAGTTTGCTTATAAACTTGCCAAGATAAATTTCCCATGATCTGTAGAATGTGAGCAAAATCGAAATCTTTATTGAGATTCAAAAATGTGATTGTTGAAATGTAATGTCTTCAATGTATATTTTTTAATTAATTAATTCACTCTTAGCAAAAAAGGCAACAGTGATCTTATTTTGGTCTATCCCTAACTGCCCCCACTTGATCCTTCTAACTGTTGTACTTGATTAGCTCTTTAAGGTTTGGTATGGAAGAGAAACCTGTAGATCTTCAAATTGTTGGTTCTAAATAAAACCGCTGGTTTAATTACAGAACACCTTAAGCTTCTTTTTTTTAAGCATGTATGATGTCCCAAACAAATGAGATCACACTGCTATTGTATAGTAGATGGTGAGCGAGTCTGAGCATCAAACACATCATCAAAAGAGGCAGTACTTTGGCATATTGCATAGATGTAAGAGGTTCCCAAAATGGTTTTCAGGGAATATTTGAATATTTATCCAAGAATTTCATTACTCAAGAAATTTTTTCAAGAAAATGAATTGCTGGGAATGATAATCCATTGTTATCTGTACATGACAAAAACTTTAATAACTTTAATACCATTACTTACATAATGCTTAATAACAAAAGGTACAGAGTTGACAGTGAAAGTTCTGAACAGTTTTGGAACTTAAGGAAACTTAACTGTCACAGCTGTGGGCCTTAGATGGCCACCGTGTTTTGTTTGGACTTTTATTTTGCCTTATGTCTGCTTTGTGTCACGTGTTTTTGGTTCCCCAC
>JBBPDC010000032.1:14463713-14476971 GCA_037974485.1 Hemigrammopetersius urotaenia | reverse complement strand
GGAATTCTTAAGCACTGATGTACGTCGCTCTGGATAAGAGCGTCTGCTAAATGCTGTAAATGTAAATGTAAATGTAAAACACTTTCCTATAACCCTGATGAAGTTGCAGGTTCAACGGCCTGCCCAACTTGTGTCCATCAGCAAGACAATTAACCCTCAATTGCTCTTGGACAACTATCCTTGTAACTAGTGACTGAACGCCGCTCTGAATAAGGGTGTTTGCCAAATGCTGTAAATATTTATGAGCAGTGTTGTTCTCATATGGATGCTAATGGAAATTAGCTTTACTGTACCCTATTTTTGACATTAATGGGCTAAACCGAAGCTTTAAAAGCCGCATTTGGGTCAGCGATGGAAAAACACCCGTTGGCTAATATCAGTAGCGGAGGACATGTAGCTAAAAGGGTGTGGGGGGGCAGGCATGAGAAGACGAGTTTGAAGTTTTCCCAAAGCTTTGTTGGAGGCACCAGGATGAGAAAAAAAATGAAAGAAGCCCAGTCTAGACATGCAATTGTACGAGGGAAGAAAGAGGCTGAAATGACGGGGTTATTCATGCAGGAAAGAGTAAGCTCCGTGCTACTTTGTTGGGCTTAGCCTGCATGTCAGTGTCAATGGTGCTTGAAAGATCCCCCAGTGCAAGGCCGATAGTTAGAGGTTTGCGTCAGTTTGTTGACCGTAATTACCCACATTCCTCTCCGGGGCAGGTTGACAGGGTGTGGCCGGGCTGCTCGACGCTTCCTGTGTAAATATGGAACAGGTAAAAAGAAAACACACTCAATACACACACACACATACACACACATGCTCTTACGAGCTTAGCCGAGGCCACCTCGGAGAAGGCTGGATGCGCAAGTTCTCACAGAGTTGGGCCAAAAACGACACAAATGCCAGGCCTGAATAATCGCATCGCGAATATTCATGTTTGGATTTTCCCATTGCGCCGTGGTTTTCAACATCGTTCTTCTCCAATTCCAGGGTATTTTTGCTTCTTCATAGCTTTGAACATTTAGCAAGATTTCAAAACAAGGACAATTTTGTAGAAAAGTTTTTACTATTGCAAAAAAATACCTAAATAAATAATTGGACTTCCCTCCATTAAGGAAAACTCATGTTGCTTATATCTTATAATGTTTCTCCTAAATATCTCTTATAACAGCCAAGTTCATTTCTGACATTATCACACACAGTGGCCCTGCAGTGGGCTTTAAAATAAACATAAAATAAAAGAAATCAAAATAAATAATACAATCAATATGGAATGAAAGTGAAATTTAAAATAAGCTATCAAAAGTAAAACAGCTGTATAAAAAGATGTATTTTATTTGGATAAAAGTGAGTTATTTGTGCATTAATGGAGAGTCATTGGTTCCAGAAGGGGGCAGCACAATCTGTTTATTAACCCTTTCTTGTTTAGAAAATATATTTATTATAATAAATGTCAGAGATCTGGTTAAGGGAGATCTTGTTTGTTTTACTTTTAATCCCAATGAAAGTTGATTATTCTATTGTAGTGATAAAAATAAGAACAAAGGAACAAAGCTTTTTCTTTAATAAAAATGTTTTTAGCTTAGACATTGTGTGGAAAGTAAAAATTACAAACTTTGTTTCTCACATTCTCTTTCTTTGTCTCTCTGTCTCTCTCTCTCTGTTGTTTCTGTCTGGGTTTGATTTGTTAAAGAAACAGAAGCGTCTCACACAGTTCTGCAGCCGCTTGTTGGTCCAGGTCAGCGTGAAGGCGATGTTTGGAGAAGGACGTTAGATGTTGGTTTACCCCGAGCAGTTATTCTTACCGCTTTATTGACCACAGCTGCTCCAGTTGAAGCTCCTGTGAGGAGAAGATTATTCTAGATTTATCACATTATCTCCATCAGAGAGAGAGAGGGAGTGAGACTTACAGATGCACACTGGTGTTTATTAAACAAGTCCTTGTTTGCTTATAATCTTAGCTACAGTATATAACATGAAGGTCCGCTCTTAAAAAATCCTAATAATAGTTCAAAGAACATCCACATAAAGTAAATGTGCTCTAAAGAACCCTGAAACTAGTAAAGAACATTGATATATTATGGAGATTCTTCATATTGAATCTTGAAAAGGTGTTTAACCTGTTCTCACACAATACCTAATTTTATATTTATAAACCATTATATACGGTTGCTAGATTACAGGAATGCAGGCAATACTGACACCTGGCATGTTTTTGTTTGGCAATTTTTAAAGTTTTATGATTTAATATAAATATTCATCAGATCAATACATAGTATTGTAAAATCTATATATTTTACTATTTTTGCTATTTTTTCTTGTGGCAAAACATCATCTCACTTCACTAATATGGCAAGAACTAAGCAGACTGCCCGCAAATCCACTGGTGATAAGGTGTGCAGGAAGCAAATGGCTGCTCGCAAGAGTGCTCCAGCAACTGGTGGCATGAAGAAACCTCACCGTTACAGGCCTGGCACCGTGGCTTTGAGAGAGATCCGCTGTTACCAAAAATCCATGGAGCTGCTGAGCCGCAAGCTGCCCTTCCAGCACCTGGTGCGTGAGATTGCTCAGGATTTCAAGACTGCTTCCAGAGCTCCACCAGCATGGCCCTGCAGGAAGCCAGTGAGGCTTACTTGGTGGACCTATTCTAGGACACAAACCTGTGTGCCATCCACACCAAGAGAGTCATCATCATTCCTAAAGATATTCAGCTGGCTCGCCGTATCCATAGAACGCCCTCCATGAACATCTGAGGATAACACAATCCACTATCTGCTTTAATTGTATTTATTTATTTTTTCACATTTATTTGTAATAGAATTTAAACTCTTCTTATTTTAATTAATCTATTCTTTAATTTTTATACATTTTATTTCTGGAAGTTACCATGAGAATTGTGAAATGTGATTATAGATAAAATGTATTATTATTATTATTATTATTATTATTGTTGTTGTTGTTGTTGTTGTTGTTGTTGTTGTTGTTGTTGTTGTTGTTATTATTATAATTTCACTGCATGTAACTGTGTATGTGACAAATAAAGGCTATCTAATCTAATCTATCTATTATTATTATTATATTTATTTATTTTTACATTACTTCTTGTTCCTTTTGTTTTATAGCATCAAACAGTGAGCGTGTTTGTTGGTGGTGTTTGTTGGTTGTGTTTGTTTCTTGGTGGTGTGTATTTGTTGTTTATGTGTGTTTGTTAGGTGTATGTGCTTGTTCTGTGGGTTTGTTGGTAGTGTTTGTGTGTGTGTGTGTGTGTGTGTGTGTGTGTGTGTGTGTGTGTTTGTAGTGTGTGTGTGTGTGTGTGTGGGTTGGTTGTGTGAGCGTGTGTTTCTTCGTCCATCAGTTGGTGCATCAGTTGTTGGGCCGCAGCCCAAAGTTAGTGTTGTGTAGTTCCTGATGGAATAAGTGAGTAAGTGTGTGTGTGTATATGTGTGAGTGTGTCTGCGTGTGAGTGTGTGTTTGTGTGTGTGAGGGTGAGTTTAGTGTGATTTAGTTCCTGATGGACTGTCAGATGTATAACAGTATAATATAAACAGTTTAATGATGACGGTGTATCGACTGTAATCCTGAATCTCCTTTAACTTGCAGTTTATCAGTTAGAAGTGTTAGAGACTTCAGTGCTGAACCTTTACATCACACTGGAGTGATGGGACGCTTTAATGGAAAGTGATGCTACACACTGAAGACATACTTCCAAGGATCGGAATCTTCAAAAAAGAAGACAAAGCGGTGTGTGTGTGTGTGTGTGTGTGTGTGTGTGTGTGTGTGTGTGTGTGTGTGTGTGTGTGATCTACCACCTCAAACCACTTTGGTCCAGCAACAGATTTGCTAAGAACGGGCCCCAGGTTCCCTGTGAGGCTGAAGTTTGAACCCCTGTGAAGATTCCTGGCCACATTTGTCTCAAAGTGCAGTCTGGGCCTCTTCTGGACGTCTGTGTTCTCGAGGTGTGGTCAGAACTGACCCATTTATCAATGGAACTGAGCAGGAGCAGCAGGCCGTCCTGACAGGTCAAGGGGATTGGTGGGTTCTGTGGTCAGTCTGTAAGAGCTCCATCCACATCAAAGCAGGAAAACATCTGGAGTGGGCAGTTGGGGCATTTTTATATATTATTCATATTAATTATCCATAAAGCTTTGTTAGTAGTTTTAGTAAGAGGTTTTTCAAAATGTATTCATTAAATTAACTTTTTATTTAACTTTTTTACTACACATGAACAAAATTAACAAACAACGCTTTTGAGTCATCACCAATTATAATAAATTTTATAATTTGAATTTTATATTAATTATTTCTATTCTACGTGTAAAATAACATGTGGAAAGTGCAGATAACTTACAGAAAATATCTAAACTTTCATTCCAGACATTTTGGCTTAGTTGTTGGTATGTAATTGTTTATTAAACTATTCTGGGTACTACTCCTTCTAATCTTTTAACAAGGAAATATGGAACTTATAATTTTAGATCTATGGATTTGTTGTCCCTAAAGTTTTCTTGAAATGGGCAAGACAGCCTTTAGGTTTTTGGCACCTCACACTTGGAATGACTTACAATCTTTTGAGCCTAAAATACATCTTTAAAGCCTTGGTGATGTCATTGCAATTGCAGGCAAATGTTTGTCTGCATGCAAATGTTTTATGCCAGAAAATGTTTATGTATTCTATTAATGTGAGCCAGGTCTCCCTTGCAAAAGGTCAATAATAATAATAATAATAATAATAATAATAATAATAATAATAATAATAATAATAATCATCATCATTAGAGGTGGGCATAGATTATTTTTTACATCTAGATTAATCTCATTGTAATATTGGAATTAATCTAGATTAAAATGGCTCATTTGAATTCTGCCGAAGGTCTGAAGCCCCCCCCAAATGATCCCAATGAGGTTTAAATATGGAAAATCAGGAACGAGAGAGACAGAGAGAGTAAGAGAGAGCGAGAGAGAGAGACAGAGAGAAAGAGTAAGGGAGAGCGAGAGAGCGAGTAAAAGAGAGAAAGAGAGAGAGACAGAGAGAGAGACAGAGAGAGAGAGAGAGAGAGAGAGAGGCGATCCGCACGCTCCAGGAAAGTCATGAACGAGAGAGAGAGAGAGAGAAGCACAGAGAGAGAAGCACAGAGAGAGCGCGCCCGCGCGAGAGAGAGAGAGAGAGCGACAGAGAGAGAAACAGAGAGAGCGAGACAGATTTAAAACGGGCGCGATCCGGAAAAGTCACGAACGAGAGAGAGCCAGAGAGAGAGAGAGAGAGAGACAGACAGACAGAGAGAATATCAAGGTGAAAGTCATCATAGCTTGCGTAGTATAGACCCAGCTCCCAACCCGACTTTGTGAATAGATTAACAGCGATATTTTTTTAATCGCACGATAAAAGTCTCACATTAACGCAGCACGTTAACGCCGATAACGGCCCACCACTAGTAATAATAATTGTGTCTGTGTGTGTGTGTGTGCATGAGAGAAAGTTAACAGTATTTTATTATGATTTGAATTTAATGAAAAGCTGCTCTACAGAAAATAAATAAACAAATAAGTAAATGCATAAATAAACCGCTTTCTTCCATTTTTAAAGTTTTGGTCATGTATTAATTCTTTCGCAAAAAACACAGGGTCAAAACATCACAAAATGTTTAAAACCTTTCTTTCAGACCTGAAACGTCTTTGACTCTCCTTGAAACCAGAACACACACACTCTGGGACTGTAAAATACTTTTATCTGATTAAAACAGTTGCACTTTATAGTCTAGTTGTCCTGCTTAGGTTAAGCTGAATGATGTTACTGTGAATGTAGATCTGAACTTAAAAGGTGTAGACCCAATAAACAATTAACAGGAGGAATCTGACATGCTGTTGATTAGGCAGGACTCAGACCAGCAGGTCTGAACTTCTACAACTTTAGAAAAACACACACAGTCTGAGGTGTTTGTAGTTAAGGGACATTAAGACCTAGGACATGATAGCCTGGGCAAAACTGACAAGTTTAATAGCATAGTGGATAACACAGCTCTCCTCCATGCAGCAGACTGGGCTTTCTACACCAATTAATCTACACACGTACACACGCATTTCTGAAAACAGAGAATGTCTGAATTGAATATAACAGCATCCGAAGCGACTCTGACATTTCTGTCATTCATACTGGAGGGAAACTCCTCCCGAGGTTGGCCAGAACTCCTACCGAGGTTGAGAGCAGTAGGACTTTGGTAGGTAAATATGGCACATACTGTGAGCACCGCACAGTCTGGCGCATAATGGACCGTTTTCAAAATCTTTGTTTTTCTCTGCAGTTTATTAGTACCATCCACACCATCAGATATAACACTCTCCAAGGTAAACCCCACTAAACTTTCAGTTCAGTAGTTTAGGTTCAGTTCGATGCAAAACTGTGATTAAAATGAGGTTGATATTTACAATTATCTTCCATAGATAACAAAACAAGCAAACAAACAAACAAAGCCTAAAATATTTTCTCATATTTTGGATTATCAAAATACAAAGCAATTTTGTTTCTCTGTATTTGAAACATATACTTGTACATTAATTAAGGTGTATTTAGTCACAGTTTCTTTTTTGAAGGAGAGAAAACAAAACAAATGGTAGAATCATGCATGAATATTAAGGATAAAAACACATTATAATAATAATTAAAAAATATGACACTGATATATGGGTAAAGCAACTAATTCACATATTTCTGCTAATTCTGCTACAAAACGTTTAACATGTCTTTTAATAAAATTTTAAATCAAACCTTTCACTTAAATTCTGCTTTTTTCTGCATATTGTATGTTAGATGACAAACAAGCTAACAAATAATACAAATGTTATTGTTGGTAAAATAAGTATTTGGTTTTGTTAGAAAGTTGTAACATCTAGAATACACGCACACACACACACACACACACACACACACACACACACACACACACACACACACACATTTATATTTTTCTATGAAATCAAGGATGTTTGTTCCTGTCTGTGAAAGAGAAAGTGAGAAAAAGACAAATTGTGTGTGTGTGTGTGTGTGTGTGTGTGTGTGTGTGTATGTGCGTGTGCGCGTGCGTGTGTGTTTGTGTGTGTCTGGGTAGCAGAGGGAAGATTGCTGGCAGCGTCAGGGTCAGAGGTCACGCTGCAGTGGGAATTCTGTCTTTAAAAGGTTATCAGGCTCTCGGCTGGTCGTCTGATCTGATCTTGCTCTGTAATTCTGCACCGTTCAAATAATGTATAAAATCAAACCGGCCCACATCGAGCTGTCCCGGGCCGCACTGCAACAAAAACAAACTTGCCCCAGCGGTCAGAACCTTTCACCAGCACGGGTCGCACGGGAAAAAAAAAACACAAAACTTCAGCAGATCTTTAAAATCTAAAAAAAAACAAAAAAACAAAAACAAAATGTTTTAAACTCTAAACTTTCTAAATCTGGATCCCAATATTTACACTGAACATTTAAAATTACATTGAAGACACAGTCAGCATTCAATTCAAGATGACCAGACAAACAGAAACAGTTTAAATTACTCACAAATGTTTACATTAAATTAGAAATTTGATGTTCTTACATTTCAGGGACGCTAGGATTTTTTATATGTAAAAAGTAATTCATTTTCTTGATTTTAAATCTACATTTAAAGAAAAAAAAGTGATTGGGGTGGACTGTGCTTTTTAAACTTATTTTCTTATTTTCAGTTTATCTAAATCACAAGCTTTTTCATAAAACTGTAACATTTTGTGCCAGGAGCCAAAGACAATGCCATGTGTCACGGCTTGGCCCGGTGGCCAGTAGGGGTCACTGTTTTGTGTTTGTTTTTTGGGACTTTTATTTTGACTATTTTGTGTTACCAGGTGTCCTGCGTTTAGTTTCGTTAATTATGTCTTGTATTTAAGTTCTGTCTGTGTGTTCCACAGACATCGGTCCATCGCCTCACATGCTTGGTTTATGTTTCACGTTCTGTTTTCGTGTATCGGCCGTCGAGCCAGGTTTCATTTCTGTTTAATAAAGAGAACCCTAGCATGGATGCCCGCCTGCCTCGTGCCTGTTTTCCTGCCTGTTTCCCAAGAGGTAAATCACGGGAGCGGGTTCCCCCCGTCATCCGTGACAGCCATGGAGCTAAACTAATTACAAATCAAAGTTTAACTTTTTTGAGAGAACAAAAGTAATATATTTTTTTCAATTAGTAATACATTGCAATTATTTGCTTGACGTATTTTATATAATGTTGGTGTTGTGTTAAGATTTATACACCTGTTAAATTTTATTTTGTGTACTGAAGTGACTCTGGGGTGAAACATGGGGGGGGCATTATATTCTATTTACTGCTTTATTTTTTTAATTGAATTGACTCTATACAGCCTGTCTAGGGTTTACTTCAATTTAAAAGCATGATGTTATGAAACTTTATAACCTTTCTGCCCTCTTTCTCTTTAAATTTAAGGTGCTCAGTTCTACATCTGAGAAAACTGTAACACTATCAGTTTGGTACTGATGACATATGATATACATTTGCTGCATCACGTTTTTATGTTAACATTAAAACTGACCCATTCTGAGATGTGGTGTTTTAGTGGTGATGGCATGTGACTGTGAATGTGTAACAGTTAACAGAGTGTTTTTTTTTCACCTTATCAGTAGAATCCATTCTCTCATGGCTGATCTGTCATGTAAATAGGATTCACCTCTCAATCAGCTAAACCAAACCATCTTTATAATTTGTTTACATTCTCTTCCATCACTAAATCAGTATTTTTCCTTCCTTTTTTCTCTCTTCTTATGTTCTCCTTCCCTCTCCCTTCCTCTCTCTCCCTCTCTCTCCCTCTCTTTCCCACTCTCTCCCTCTTCCTCTCTGTCTCGCTCTATCTCTGTTTGTTGGTGACATGTGATTAGTCAGTCAGTGCCCCGTAAGCCCACTCAGATTCTGTTCTTCTTTGCTGTGATGTTGGGTGAGAGCTCAGCTATATCCAGGAAAAGCTTCATGTTTATCCAGTGTGTAAACAATTACTGAAAAGTGTTTCTCTTAAACTGGTTAGTGAGGAATGAGGAACAAGGTAAAGGGACGATGGACGCAGAGAAGGGTGAGAGATGCAGAGAAAGGAAAGGGATGTATGAGAAGGGTGAGGGATGTATGAGAAGGGTGAGGGATGTAAAGAAGGGTGAGAGATGTAGAGAAGAGTGAGGGATGTAGAGAAGGACGAGCAATCTAGAGAAGAGTGAGGGATGTGGAGAAGAGCGAGGGATGTAGAGAAGGGACAGGGGTGTAGACAAGGGTGAGAGATGTAAAGAAGGGTGAGAGATGTAGAGAAGAGTGAGAGATGTAGACAAGGGTGAGAGATGTAAAGAAGGGTGAGAGATGTAGAGAAGAGTGAGGGATGTAGAGAAGGACGAGAAATGTAGAGAAGAGTGAGGGATGTGGAGAAGGGCGAGGGATGTAGAAAAGGGTGAGGAATGTAGTAAAGGGTGAGGGATGCAGAGAGGGATGTGGAGAACAGTGAGGGATGTGAGGAAGAGCGAAGGACGTCGAGAAGATTGAGAGACGTGGAGAAAGGCAAGAGTATGGCATGGGGAACAGAAGAATGTGAGTGGGACAAGGGTTATTGGGTGTGGGGTGCAGTGTGAGGGGCATGAGTCAACGGGAGCAGAGGAGGGTGATAGGAGTGGGGCAAGGGGAGTGGAGGAGGGCAAGAAGAGTAAAGCAATGGGAGCAGAGCAAATGGATCAGGGTGAGAGGAGCCAGGAGTGGGGTGAGGGAAGCAACATGGGGTGAGGGAAGTGGAGGGTAGTGAGGTGGGTTGAGGGGAGTAAAAAGGGGGTGAAGGGTTTGGGGTGGGTCGCGGAGAGCAAGGCAAGGGTAGACGAGGCGAGCGGGTTGATGGGCAAGTTGTGAGGAATGGAGTGAGGGGAGTGAGGCTGGCGTAAGGGGATGAGGTGAGTGAGGTGAGGAGAGAGAGTTGAGGTGTGGGGTATAAGGGTATAAGGAGGGGTGAAAGGTGCGGATTGGTGTGAGGGGTATGAGGCGGGGTGAAGGGTGTGGATCGGTGTGAGGGGTATGAGGCAGGGTGGGGGGGGTAGAATGGGGTGACGGGAGTGAGGCCGGGTGAAGGGTGCAGAATGGGGTAAGGGAAGTGAGACAGGGTGAAGGGTGCAGAATGGGGTGAGGGAAGTGAGGCCGGGTGAAGGGTGCAGAATGGGGTGAGGGAAGTGAGACAGGGTGAAGGGAGCAGAATGGGGTGAGGGGAGCAAGGCAGGGCGAAGGTGGCACCTGATCAACCCAAGCCTATCAACTGAGACGGTCCTTGTAAGTTTGAGGCGAGGACCTGGAGAGGATAAGGGTTAGATTAAACCCTAATCCCACCGCTCTGCACAAACTAATCTGTTATGATACACAATGATCACTTAAAGCAAAGAGAGAGAGAGAGAGAGAGAGAAAGAGAGAGGGGTGGGGGGAGGAGTGAGAAATGCAGAGAGAGACAAGTTATGAGAGGGAGAAAGACAGAGAGAGAGAGAGAGAGGAAGAGACACCCTGGCATTTCCTAACTTCTCTTCAAGCTCTACTAACCTACTCTTCTTCAACCGCATTACCCGTCTGATTAATAAAATTATTACATTGTTATTGCCTGTTTTTTTAAATGGCTCGGTATGTGTGAGCAGGCGTTCCTGCCTCCCTCCGGGGCTTTGTGGGGGTTTTATATCCCATCAGCAATTATCTGCATATTTACCCACCTGCTTTATATGATAATAACAGGTTTGAATCAATCCATGCATATGTTTATTGACTTTTTTTTGTCTTTAACTGGCCTATTGATTGACACATGCTACACATGCCTCGTTATGTCGTTTGGGAAGTGTTATTAGGATGACATTTAAATTGCCAGAGGTGACACATTCAAATCATTAACAGCGTCGTTGCTGCTGCTGGAGAGATGGGAAATCAGATAAGATTACTCATTAATTACCGAAGAGAATAATATATGCGTAAATTGTTCTGACTGATGGAGCAGTCAAGCAGTAAATGTGCATTCGATCCTCTAAAAGTTTTAAACAAGCCAAGAAAATTCTTATTTATCAAGGCAGCAAGTTATATAACAATAAAATAAATACAAAAGAAGTGTGTTTAATCTGTTTATAAAACATATCAGAAATATCCACATTTTAATGTCAACAATATCAACAAAAATAGCAACAGTATCAACGGGTAGATTGGGGTATTTCAGAATACCCCAGTTTGGCAAAAAATCTCCCCCAAAAATGTCCAGCGTTCCACTGATTCCCAGATGTGGTCGATCAGATGAAACATGTCTGGAGTCCAAATTAAGCTTCTTTAGGCTAACGTAGCTAGAAGTCTGGATCAGATCCATGGACGTGGTTTAGGACGCAGTATGACTCAGAGTGTGATTTCTTGATTCTACTTCCCAGTTATTTTGGTTGTTAATCTGATGTGTGAAGCTTTCAGTTCAGCTCCTGGAGGACTGACCAATGGGAAAGCTTGCTTGGCTGAATCTACCTAGATTTCAGAGATTGGAAAATCCTGATTAGACAACTTTCCTTTTGGGTTTTTTGAAGATTGATGGATTGATACCCACAAATTTTACAATACAAATATTAAATAATAGATTTATTGCAATCCTCATAGACTTTAAATAGAAAACCCAATTATTTGATTAAAAAAAATAAAAAAATAATTATAGCCTCCTCTGGAATAACCAACAGTAATTATGAGCCATGTTCATGTTCTGCGTTGAACGATGAGTGATCAGACAGGATCTGATAACTGAGGATTCAAAGCAACATTAATATTTCATTCCTTCTGTTATTTTAATTCTTGTTCCTTGGTGTTGACCCAGCCTATTAATTTGCCGTTAGATTATGTGAAAGTGAAATTACTGTTTGATGACTTCTTTTCAGGCTTGTAAAAATGCCCTCTTCTCTTACTGATGTGAGTAATTTTTAAAAAATGCTTACAATAATGTGGAATGTCTCTGAACAATCAAAACGTCAACGTTAAGATTAAATGGTGATTAAGAAAAGGCTGGAAAAATCAATTATCTCAAGGTCTCAATTTGTTTGATGAGGGTTAAGGTAACGTTCAAATTGCTTTGATGTCCTTCCGAATCTTCTACTTTATGGTGCGATTGGATGGAAGGATGGGGAAAGGAGAGAGAGAGAGAGAGAAAGAGAAAAAGTAAGAGAAAGAGGTAAAAAGGGAGGGGTGCCAGGGAGGGCATGTACAATCTCTTTTGTCTGGATATAAAAGAATAAATATCCTGCTAAATCCAGAGCACTCGGCAGGCTGGCTAAATCTGACGCTTGGTATGCACTGCTGTGTCTCCTCTCTCTTTCTCTCCCTCTCTCTCTCTTGCCCTCTCTCTCCTTCGCCTCTCGTTCCTGGGTTCTGAATTGCCTGCCGTTTGATGTGTTGATTGGTAGAGGGAGGAAAAGGACAGCTGCGAGCAAGTGTGTCCCCGGGGACGCAGAGGAATTGATAGCTAAATGAAGACCACGAGTGCTTTCTTGTTAGCCACCACGGATCCACCCTCCAGATGAAGTGCAATTAGCCAATGAAGACGCTTCTGGGCTTTTCCACCTCAAGCCCCCAAATCACTGGTCTTGGGGCGCTGAGTTCTAGACCCAGATCAGCCTGGCCCCAGCGGCTGCCCCTCTTTCTTTTTATTTTCCCCTCCGTCTCTATCGCTCTCTCTCTTCTCTGGGCTCACTTATCTTCTCTTTCTTCCTCAAAGTCCCACCTGGGAGATCTTTGTACTTCTACTTGCCAGCAAAGTGGAGAAGGAGGGAGAAACGGATACGAGATCGGGTTTTAATGCTCTGGACACTTTTAAACGACCTAAAATACAGCAAACTTTATTCATCTTTAAGAAAATCTCAAAGTCTGAGGAGAGAAAGACAGAAAGTTTGGGAGAAAAGGGAGAGAGATGAGAAGTGAGAAAGGGATTGAGAGAGGAGAGAGAGAGAGAAAGAGGAAGCACTAATGACATTAGAGTAGCAAAAAATGTTAATGTTACATGATTAGTGAGAGAGAGAGAGAGAGAGAGAGAGAGAGAGAGAGAGAGAGAGAGAGAGAGAGAGAGAGAAAGCTGGAAAAAGAAAGAAAGAAAAAGAGAAAGGAAAGAACAAAAGAAAGGCAAAAAGAGAAGAGTTAGACTGAACATTAATTGAGCATAATATTAATCCTTGAATCTATCTATCTATCTATCTATCTATCTATCTATCTATCTATCTATCTATCTATCTATCTATCTATCTATCTAT
>JBBPDC010000032.1:14452925-14463613 GCA_037974485.1 Hemigrammopetersius urotaenia | reverse complement strand
TCTATCTATCTATCTATCTATCTATCTATCTATCTATCTATCTATCTATCTATCTATCTATCTATCTATCTATCTGCTTGCTTATTGGTTTACATTCTAGCGCCCCTTTATGTTCCAATGTTTCTCTATTATACAGAATACACTTTTATTAATTTTTCACTATAAATGTAACATTTTCCTATTAAAATGTACACATTGGAGATTCACACATTCTTTGAAGTTTTAAGGATATTTTCAGAAGTGGGATCTTCTGTCAGACAAATTCCATGGCAAACCCTGGCCTCTGACTGATTTTTTGATCTCTGCAGTTGTTTGTTGCGGTTGCATTAGCAGAGCCGTATGACAGCCTCACGCGTTCACACACATCAAACCAAACACGTCTCTATGGCCGGAGTGCCGGGCCCCGGCGGGCAGCCAGAGTAATTCTAGGGCAGGGATGCATCGCGGCGAAGTTTGGGCCCCCGTGTGATGAAGCCTCCTATTTATATTAAAATGAGGCACTTCTCCTGGGGGAGACATTGAGGGGGACTGGGACAACAAACATCCAGCTTTAGAGACCCCTGAGTGTGTGTGTGGCATAGAAAAAGATGGAAAGAGAAGGACGGTGACAGCAAAAACAGCAACCCTTCATCCAAAGTGGCCCTAAGGACCCTGGGAAGTGATATATAATACAGTGGGCAGACGATGTGTGAGCCTGGTGCCGTTTTCCAGCCACGTGGTCGTAAAACACCTCCTATCGTTACACAACCGGCCACTAAATCTGCACTGAGGCTGCAGGGACAGGGGGGTCTGTTTTCATCCCATTAACATGCAGCTCTATGAAGCATGACTACAATTTAGCATGTTAGCATGTTTGTAAAGCAGAGACCCCCCCTTTAACTAAGATGTATTCAACCTGTCTAGTCCCTGATGCATGTTCTCTCAGCGTTACAGGAAAGCTCAAAGGCTAATGTATGTAATATTTTTAAAATAAAATAAAAAATGAGGCTCATCTCACCTTATATTCAGTGATATTTAATATACTTGTTTATGTGGTTTCTGATGCAGTACAACTCACTGTTATGTATAAACAAGTACAGGGATGTTGGAAAAGTCTTTTGACAAGCTCAGTTCTTTCTTATTTTACTTCCAGAGATCCAGACTTTTTTGTATTGTAATGTGGTCTTGTGGAGCAGTTCTCCAGGCTTCCTGAAGGACTTTCAAAGACTCAGTACCACTCCCTGAACCTGACCAGGAATGTTTTTGTTGGTAGAGACACAGTGACCTATGTATGAATCATTCAAGCAGAACAATCCACATCTAACTGTAGTCCTGAACCAGTGAATAAACAGGAGCAGATGATTCCAGATGATCAGGCGGTGATCAGTATACGGGTGGTGCTGAATGCTGAGTGGTTGGAACTCCTTTATCTAGGCTCCTTGTATCTTTAGGCACTTTGCAGCCTGTCAGTAACACATTTGTTACTATTTCTTTCAGGGAATGAGATACAAGTCTTAGCAAATTTGTAAGGAAATAAATCATGATTTAAAGTGCAGTAAAGTGAAATTTGTTTGAGATACACTCTTAAAATAAGTTGCCATAATGCATTTTTCTGAGAACCACTTTCAGGTCCCAAAAGAATCATGTTAGAGGACATATTTGAGTGTGCAGAACATATGAGTTTAAAGTTTTTACACCAGTTTAAGGGAACTTCAAAGAATCTATGTATCATGTTGTGTAAGTTATAACTGGTTCTGCAAAGTGCGAGTCATTGATGGAAATGTTCTTAAAGAAACTTAAAATGGTTTTGGCTTGGTGCAATATGTGACAAAATTTTTGTCGAAGTGAAGACTTAAAATAAAATCCAAGAATTCTGAGCTAAAATGTCTAAATTATCTCAATTTTTTTGTCAAAATATGTTTTAATGAATCCTAACAAGACTTATTTTAAGAATTATTCTACAGAGCAAAACATTTTTAAGAGATTTAAAAAAAAAAACATTTTCATAGATTGCTATAAAGAGAATTGGGGTAAAGCATGATTTTTTTTTAAATTATAACTAATTTGCTGGACGGAATGTTATAGATAAAGTTTAGTCTTTTACAGTCAGGTTCTGGGTGAGTGACAGTTTGAACTATATCTCATTACGGACTAATCCCTCTCCGAAAGGCCATTGCTGTCGGCATCGATACCAAACAGCAGAGTGGGAAAAAACACACTCGCGCGCACACACACACACACACACACACACACACACACACTCCTCTACACCTAAGCATGGCACTGCAGCAGCATGGACAGGCACTTTTCTCTTTTTTCTGCTCTTTCTCATCTGGCCAGAGCGTGGCCCGAGTCTGCCTGGTTAATTAAACTCAAGGGTGAGGCATTATTTGTGGGAAAAAATCCAATTATTTCTCCTTTCCACAGAGTGAAAAGGAACGAGGGAGAGGAGGGAGGGTGACATGAGGAAAGAGAGACTGCCACTCCAGCCACTTTAAGACCCTCATCCTCCTCCTGCGTGAGCCATTGATTAGACGGAGGAGTGAGCATTCCTGTCAGACCATTTCACACATGTTAAAACTGCGCCAGAACAGTGGAGAACGAGCAAGAAACATTTGATGTTATCATCAAATTAAGTCATATTAGAACCACTGTTCTCCTTCAAGTTCAGAGACAAAAGAAAAATAGATAAAAAGTTCAGTTAATTGTAACTTCAAAGGCAGAAGGCTTTGCATTTAAACAACAGAGCTCCTTCTGGAAAGTTCCACAGGCCCTAATTACCACCTCTGAGTTTTAGCGAGGACAATTACAGCGAGGCATTAATCTGAACATATATAGAAATAAATTCATCCACTGTAATTAATAGCCCAACTATAAAGCTAGCCGCTAACCTGGAGCTTCAAAGAGAGAGAGAGAGAGAGAGAGAGAGAGAGAGAGAGAGAGAGAGAGAGAGAGAGAGAGAGACAGAGTCAGTCTAATTAGGGCAATAAAAGAAAAGAGACTGATGCTGATTTTAAAACATATATCACAATATCTTGTTTTTCTAAGGTTGCAAATAGATGAATAACTGGTAAGAACAACAAACAGATAAATGATGTCATAATGCACTGCCGTCCAATCAGCTGCTTGTTACTGTGCAGTTAGAAGAGAGTTTATTTCTAGTTAAATCATTTAAAAAGTGTTTCATCCATGTGCTGCTCAAATTCTTTTATTGGACAATTCTATACTGCTGTACCCTGTATTTGAATTAGAAATTCAAGAAAAATACACATAAACAAATGTCTACAAATTAGAATGTAAACTTTGTTTCGAGAATCTACCATTTATAAATAATCCAGATGTTACATTGAATCTCCTAGGTGGGCTAAACAGTAACAGACTGAAGGCCTAATTGTAACATCTGGCAGATCAGAGCAAATCAAGTGATTCTGTTTAAACCAGACACCCGAACATAACGCATTTATTGAGGAAATATCAAAAAATGTATACTGAAATATCTTACAATTGCAGTACATGCATTGTGTGTTTTGGGTTGATCTATGTTTAAGCATGAGGATAATATATTTAAATGAATCTGAATATATAGATTTCTTGCATTGTTTGTATTTGGAGAGTCAACTGTACTGAATTTGAGTCTTACACACAATTTTATAAAATGTTTGGATGGAAAAAAGGGGTCAAACATTGCATGAAATATCTAAAAATACAAGACACGGGTTGTCGCTGCTGTTGTTGTTGTTTACAAGTTTTGTATACCAGTAGATGTGACCTGGACACCCAGAGCAGCACATTGTTTATCACAATATCGATAAATATCACTAAATCGGCCAAACCTTGTGGCCGGTGTGAATTTGTGGTGGTATCAGAATCCGCCCAATTCAATCAGAAACAGCGGCGGTAGTGTGTTAGCAATCAATACCAACAATAAAAAAGTAAGATTGGGCATTAGGAATTCCATCTGTGCCATATCAGATGCCATTACATTTGTTTATTTATTTATTCACCTGTCACATGTTATAGCGGAGGGTCAGGCTGACGTGTGTGTGTGTGCCGGCGGTGTGTGTGTGTTGGAGGAGAGCGAGCGGTGTGTGAGAGATGTAATTTCACTCTTTGATCTGTCCGCTGGGATCGTCCTGGCCCCTAATCTGGCCCCGCGAGGCCCTCGCCCCAGGCTGAACTTTAGCCCGAGTGGGTCAGACTTCAGCCCACAGGGACCCAGCCTTCACCGGCCTGCCTAATCCCACCCAGTCAATAGACACAGGGCACAGGGCAGGGCTGGAAATGAGCACACACACACACACACACACACACACACACACACACACACAATAATACACCAGCGCATGCACACCCACATACACACGCATGCTCATACATAGCTGTAGAAGCTCATTTCAATACATGAAGAGGCAGTTCAGTGGCAGTTTTATATACTAATAGTATCCATATGTAATTCAAATCTATCTACACCTAAATTAAGTATATATATATTTATAGATAATACATTTGGGATGTCAGAAACACTACTCTTTCTGTATATATATATATATATATAAGACACACACACACACACACACACAGACACTCAAACTGTAGGGCTCATTTTAATACATGGAGAGCAATCTCATCGACTAGCTGGTGCAGAAGCGTGAACATATATACATACTCACACACATAAGGGTACGCACACACTCCAGAAGGGCTCATTTCAATACATGGAGAGTGGTGTTATTGACATGTAAACGCACGCACACACACACACACATACACTTAAACACATGGGAGTATACCATTTCGATACAGGGCAATGATATTGACAACCTGGTATAAACACAAACACACACACACACACTGTCAAGTATACTTATGCATATGCTCTGAGGCGAGCCTGGTGTGAAGCACCTGAGGGCACAGGCTGATGTGCTAATGCTTTAAAGGCCAGCCAAGTGAGTGGAACATCTCTTTAGCCGCTCAATCAGGAGCTGCTGGTTTTATTTAGATCTGACAGCAGCGCATCGATTCTGCTCCATCGCTGAATTCCACTCACACCGCGCTGACAGCAGGAGACCGACAACCACCTGCATCCGCGCTTCACACACTCGTTTACATCAGAACATGGGTGCCAAAACTTTTTCTCTGGGGAGGGCAGGGAAACAAGTCAAAGAAACTTAACAAAAAAATAACTTTAGAGGATAATGAAAGCATTCTTAAACTTTAATTTAATGTCGCATAATTTTGGAGCTATTTAATTGGTGCTTTTGTCATGAAATGGTTACATGGTGCGCCGAAAATTTTTGACAAGAAAAAAGAGCATTGGGTATTTTTAAAGGTTATGAGCCACCTCTCATTTCTTTATTTTCCGCTTTGAATATCCTTGTTGGTGCAAAAATACCATTTTCCGGCAGACTGTCTTAAATTGTAGATTAAATGGAAGAAATTTGAACAAATGTTTTACTGACAGGCTATGAAATGTCTAAAGATACAAGGAGTCTAGATAAAGGAGTTCCAATCACTCAGCATTCAGCACCACCAGTATACTGATCACTGCCTGATCATCTGGAATCATCTGCTCCTGTTTCTTCACTGGTTCAGGACTTAGATGCTCTTTGTTCTGCTTGAATGATTCATATGTAGGTCACTGTGTGTCTTAACCAATAAAACATTCCTCTGAAACTGGTCAGGTTCAGGGACTGGAGTGGAAATGAAAGTCCTTTGAAAGTCCTTCAGGAAGTCTGAAGAACTGTTCCTCAAGAACACATTAAAATAAGAAAGTCTGGATCTACGAAAGCAAAATTTGAAGAAACAAGCAGGGAATTAAAGACACAGGATTAAATATGCAAACACAAGGTTTACAAGGTTTTGAACAATGCATTACTGGTTCTCTCATTCAACCTCTATTACCTAATGTTAGCGTTACCTCCATCTTCACCAAGGGTGCAAATAATCATGAAACCAAATATATGTGAAGGTTCCTTAAAGTTGAACATGGTTCCTCATGCTTTAACATCTCATTTGCATTCGTATCTCCCTGAAGAACCATCCATTCAGAGGTTCTTTAAGGAACTCCCATGATCTCCTATGGTATCATATAGAGAATTTTATAGAGAATATAGAGAAATATAGAGAATTTTTATCATTTACTGACTGAATGTCACCAGAGGTTCGATCTGAGCTCCAGAGGAAATGACATGGGTGGCTGAGAGTGTCTCTTTACATTACAGTTCTAAATTGGGGTGGAAGGAGGTGGAGGGATGTGGAGAGATGGAGGAAGAGTATTTGAATGAGTGAAGCTCTCCAGGGAGAAGGACAGGTCAGTGGACTTTAATAGGAAATAGTGATTAAGGTCAAAATGGGCATATTAACACTGAGACTTGGCACAGGAGGCCTATATGGCATCCCATTCAGTGCAATATGTGTGTGTGTGTGTGTGTGTGTGTGTGTGTGTGTGTGTGTGTGTGTGTGTGTGTGCGCGTGTTAGGTCAGGGTTAAATAGATGGCTGTGTGTTTAGGCCTGAGGTTAAATTTACAGTGGGGCCTGTAGTGCTTTGTAGTGCTATTGTGTGTTTTAGAGGTGAAGGTTAAGTCAAATTTATTTACATTTATAACTTATATATTTATTTATATATTTGTTACTGTTATTTACATTGCTTCCAATATTATTACATTCATGTAGATTACAGCTACTTAGTGTTTCTTCAATGGCCTGTTTTGTTTGTTTTATTAATTTTAGTGGTGTTACATTAAATATGAATGTGCTATATAAACAAATGCCTGTTTTATTTCTATTTTGGAGATATGAGATCTTGTTATGACAGTGATGAGAAGAGCTTTGATGATAACACTTTACTTGCCCTGTGCTGCCATGACAGTTTAGATCTTTTTATAGAACAGTGCTGTTTGACTTTTTCTGGAAACTGACGTAAAAGATACTATAATGTGCCTATAAATTAGCATGTGACAAAAACTGTCAGAGGATCTGCTGTGTGAATAAATCAGCAAAAAGTGAAGCTCCGGTTCCCCTCAAGAGCCTCCAATGCAACAAGACCCCAAAAAACTTATGAATGAGAGAATAAAATCACTAAAGTATGTGTATATATGCATGTATATATGCACATATTACCTTATCATATACACTCATTGACCATATATATTATTTGCACAAAATATATGTACTATTTGGGTATTTACAAAAAGTCATCTGCAAAAGGCATAAACCCACAGATGTTTTTTTCAAATGATTAAATTGTTTCAGAAGTGTTTGGGTTTCTCCATTTTATTTTGTTCATCGTTCTCTGCTGAAGAGCACTGTTCAGCTGGATCTTTTGAGAATGACAGATTTTAAGCCTTTTTGTTCTGTTTTTGCTAAAATTGGAAGTCGAGTGATTGATGACTGCAGTTACAGTCGAATCGCTGTGATTCATTATTTTGAATTGCGTGTCCGTGAGTGCGGTGGCCACTTGCTTAATGCAAAACAGTCATAGCTCCTCTTTCAGACAGACTCTGGAGGAGAACTGCTTATCATATACATTAACAATAGTTTGGTGAGAAATGTACTGGCTCATGAAAATAACAAGTACTTTAGTCTTTCTAGTAGCTTCATAGTAGCACCCCACATATTAGCATGTTGTTAACTATATGCTTAATTCATTACACAGTCTCTAGTGATCTCTAATAGACTCACTCATTTGACCCTGTACGACTCATTGTTACCTTTAAAAATGGCCCAAAATACACAGCTAAAAATACTAATAACAGACTTCTTGAAGCATAATCACCCTGTAAAGTAGACTTGAGCTCAAATGAAAGATGAAAAAAAGATTTTCTTTTGCTTAATGGATTTCATATCACAGTTACGCACATTTTGAGACAATAAGGATTTAATTTGACATAGAAACTCAAACTTTTGAAGAAACATCACAATTTTGGGATAGAAAGTGGATATACTCTAAAAATAAGGTGCCAGTCTTTGAAGAACCATGTTTAGGTCCCAAAATAACAAAGATCTGAGTGTGAAGAAACTTTTAAACCATTGAAGTTCCTATACATAATGTAAAGGTTTTACACCAGTATATGGGTTTTTCTTAAAACTTTGCATTATGTATGTACGCTGTAACTAATTTTGCAAAAAAAATGCAAATTGAAAGGTTCTTGAAAGGAATGGATGTTGATTGGCACAATGTCTGACAAAACTTAGACTTACTGAAGTGGCTCAAAATGTTGCTTTTTTGTTGAAAAAAGGAGGTTAAAGTATAGTAAAGAACTAATTCATAACGGAATAATTTATCACAAAGTCTCCTTAGATCATCTCAAGGTTATTAGTAATGTCTAACAGACTAGTTTATGTATGATTCATTTTTCTCTATAAACATGGACAGTAGTGGCCTTGTGCAGCTAATAGCAGGTGCAGGACCACTTTTATGATGCAAGTTGAGGCAATTTTGAAGACATGTAATACCACAGTCTTTTGAAATTGACTTGTTGGCACATGTTGCCCATCTTTAAAAAATGTTGAGCAGTGCCTGATTTTTATTTGCTATGACCAAATCTGATTGGTTGTCATAATGACAAAGCATGTCAGAGAGCTCAGATCTTAACCACTACAACTAGCAGAACCATCACCACAGTGCTGAACTTCTTATCAGACAGAATGTGAATGAAGCATTAACATTAGAGCATGTTGGTCAGCAGGGTCCAGCTTAACAGGATCCAGCATGCATATTTAGAGGCCTTAGGTTCAGATTTTAACTGAAACTCATTGAACTACACCGACAAACAGATTGTAAACCTACATTTCCTAAAGGTTCAGTTCTCCAGTTTTTAGTTGCAGCACTGACGTTCCCATTACACATTCTGACATAAAGAACCAATGGAAAAACACAAAACATCTGGGTATAGGTGTATAAATAGACCGATATAAAAAGGACAGAAGTATGTCAGAACGGTGTGAAGTATACTTAGCCCTACCTAGTTATTGAGTGTATTCTCTGTTTCTGACTGTGTTTATTCTAAATGTTTGCCTTGTGGACTTGTCTTTGACTACCTGTTATTGGATTTCCTGGATTTTTGTACATTTTTGGATTTTTGCCCTTTGACTTTGCAAGCTTTACCTTGTATTAGGCCTCTTATTTAGGTCTCTGCATTTGGGTGCATAGCTGTATTCATTACAAGTAGGACCTTGAGCTAGATTTGAAGCCACCTACTAATATGTAATTAATGGGATTGAAAAATTAAGATTTCATGGGGACTTCTGTCATTCTGACTGCTCACATTGGATCTACTGAAAAGTCAGATTTCAACTGTCTGTCTGAACAAGGTGTAAATATCTGTGCCATACAAAACAATGATTGATAGTTTACTTTCATTTCCAAACTGTTGAGAAAAGCAAAGATTGAAACTCTTTTGGTCCAAAGTTAGTTTAAACACCTGAAAGGAGTGTTGACATCCCAACAAGGGAATACATGGGATAGGGGTTTTATAATAGGTTCCTTCAGTTGTGCAATTGTTCAGTTGAGCAAATATCTGAATTTCTTTTTATTCACTATGTAAGTCATGCCTACATACTGTATGTATACATGCACACACTTTATTTATATTTTTAACGTTATCGGCGTTAACGTGCTGTGTTAATGTGAGACTCTTATCGGGCGATAAAAAAATATTGCCGTTAATCTAGAGAGAGAGACGTGTGCTCCGGAAAAGTAACGAATGAGAGAGAGACAGACAGAGAGAGACGCGCGCTCCGAAAAAGTCCCGAACGAGAGAGAGAGAGACGCGCGCTCGGGAAAAGTCACGAACGAGAGAG
Source organism: Hemigrammopetersius urotaenia (assembly GCA_037974485.1). Lineage (NCBI taxonomy): Eukaryota > Metazoa > Chordata > Actinopteri > Characiformes > Alestidae > Hemigrammopetersius > Hemigrammopetersius urotaenia. The sequence continues at coordinate 14,453,832 of JBBPDC010000032.1, read as the reverse complement.
AGAGTACGAGTGAGCGAGAGACAGACAGAGAGAGAGAGAGTAAGAGAGAGCGAGATTGGTTTAAAGTCCCGACGGCCATGCACGGGGAGCCAGAAGTACAAAAATGAGTTAAAAGAAAAACATATTGCCACAAAAAAAGCAACAAAAAAAAAAGCGGAGAATATTTGCAGAATTCAAATGAGCCATATTAATCTAGATTAAAAATTTAATCTAGATTAATCTAGATTAATTCCAAGATTACAGTGAGATTAATCTAGATTTTAAAAAATGATCTATGCCCACCTCTAATTTTAACATTTTTCTAGTGTTTTTGTAGGGTGGTTTTCATCGTGTTCTATTTGAGAAATGGCATGCCTTAAACATTGGTCAGCCCTTTGCTTGTCCATTAACTCTGCTGCACATAGATGGGGGATAATTGGCAGTCCGCCAAACTGATCCTCCAGTCCATAACTGTCGGGTACAGCTTCAGCAGAGATGGTTAGACATTCAACTAGGGCAAGGTCGTTACTATCGTTTTTGTTGTTGGTGCTGTAGATAAGATGCCTCTTGCAAATTGCGAGCACAACCACTTGGTCGACTATATCAATGCCTTCTGGGTTAGAGAGGGGTTTGATCCGTTTCGAGAAGATGGGTCTCGCAAGTTCCTTGGAACTGGCCAACTCTTAAGGGCAGCAATTTTCTCTTGGTTGGTCTCAACTCCATCTCTGGACACCACACGAGCCTTTCAGATAGGGTGGCCGTTGGGGAAGATCAACCTGGCTAGCTTTCACAAACAACCCTCCCTTGAAGGGAGGATGAAGATGGACGTTCAATTAGTAATAATAATAATGATAATAATAATAATAATAATAATAATAATAATAATAATAATAATAATAATAATAATACATTTTATTTGTGGGTGCCT
>JBBPDC010000032.1:14425683-14436714 GCA_037974485.1 Hemigrammopetersius urotaenia | reverse complement strand
GGGTGTGGTTTTTCCTTTTTGGGGAGGGGAAAATCTTTTTCAACCCCCCCCCCCCCCCCCCCCCCTTTATCCTCCTTCTCCTCCTGTATTCTGAACGCTGCTCTCCAACCAGATGTCCTTTTTTTTCTCCCCCTTATTTTTTTTGCCGGTGGCACAACTTTCAAGATGACAGCAGGCCCCTGGAGGGCGGGTTTGTCCGTGGCCTGCTGAGTTTGTGACTAATGGGCGTTTTGATGTGACAGCAGCGGCCGCCTGGGGAAATCGAGGCGGCGGGCGTGTCGATAACTTTTGTGTGTCTCTCCGTGGCGGGTTATTGTGGACGGGCCTTGGGGACGGTGCCCCGGCCGTTTACGTCCCGGACAGTATGTGGTCAGCAACAACTTTTCTCTCTTTTTTTTATTGTGTCTATTGATCGGGCCCAGCCTCTTCACACCGTGGCTAATTTGCTTGTTAACATTAATTTGTCAGGAGCGAGGAAAGAGGGTTTCCATCACAACGGCCAGCAATGAACCCCCTACAACATCCCCCTCCATTCTTGCTCTAATGCAGCGAGGCCGATTTATTAAACAGCTGGTTGTTAAGCTGTCACCTAATCAATAGAGTCTCCCCGACCTCCTCGCGCCGCAGAATTAAATGCGAGTTAAACGCAAACCAGCCGTAATGACCTTTTTATGGGGTCTCGGCTCAGCCAATGAAATTAGCACTGAGGATCAACCATTTATACCCATAAGCCTGTGTGAGTCATTAACTTCAGACAATAGCGTTTTAAATGCTGACACATGTCCCGCCCTCCTCAAACGCCACGAGCCGCAGGCCCGCCCGAATAAATCCGCCGCTCGGAAAGAAGACATTGCCATGGTTTACAGACTCTCGGCCTTTTTATTTCATGTTTACACACTCGATACATTCACCTGCACCTGTTCAAACAAGTATCCATCACAATTTGTCCATCAACCCCAGATGTGGTTGATCAGCCAATATATGTCAAATTTAGTTATTTTGTTTGTAAGCAATGAGGCTAGCATCACTAAGAGTAGATGTGAAAGTTCACCCAAAGGTTTTTCTGGAAACACAAACCCAAAATGTCTCTGGACCACAACCTCTTTAAGGCGGATCAGACTTGTGAACATGGACCTCAGGAACAGGAGCGCTGATCTAGAGTCAGTTTCTGTGAGATCATAAATAGGGAGGAATCTGATCACAGAATGTCATCTACATTGTCGAAACCATGAGGAATTATGTTGACAGAGCCTTTTAACAACAAATAATAACAAAGTTACTTATACTTACTTTGTAGTTGCTATGGTTACGGATAGTTATGCAACTTGGTATTATCACTAATGAGTATTAAAAATGCATCCCTGATCTAAAGTGCTGGATTACTTTCAGTTTTATGAATTTGAGGGATTATTTCTGTCTGGATGAACCAGAGTGTGACCAGGTTTTTTAGGCTTAAGGCAGAATGGTCGTCATTAAGCGCACTCAGTCAGAAAAGTTTTGTCTTTTCTGGATTACATATCAGCGTTATTGTGTAGACACCTAATAAATAAGAGTGAAAACTCATAACATGAGGTTCTAAGCCTCCGAGAGCCGGGAGGAGGTTCTGTCTCTCGCTGGAGGAGAATTTAGATGTTTGCTATTAATGACGACCCTCTTCAGGAGAGATTTCAGCAATAAAAAGTTTCTTGTTGCTTTAAAAGAAGTAAGTCCTGCCTTGATCTGTGAAGCTGGGCTTACTTGTGGGGGATTCTACAAGAGCATCACCATGGCAACTGACATCTGAGATGAATAAAAAAAAATTCATCAAATAAATTCAGCAAAAAAAATTGTTTCGTTACATTTTGTAGCATTTCTTCTACAATCTTGGCACGTTGATTTCGGTGGTAATGTTAATGTCATTACACAAAGAATTTTTTTAGCTATTAAATTTAGAAAAATGTTCTAACAATTAAAGTCAAGGCAAACAAATAAACAAATAAACAACAAACTTGTTACACTACAGCCTTAAGACTCTGATGACATAAAATAACTAGCAAAAACATCATATACAAACAAACAAATAAACAAACATATACATACATAAACTTTTACCACAATTTTAATCATGCTCTGTATTTGCAGGTTCTATTCTCCCACCCTGACTTTTCTGACAAAAACGAAAACGACTATCAAAAATCCAGACTTTTTCTGTAGAACAGAACAGTAACTTCATCTGCACTGAGGTGGGATTCAGCCAGGTCTGTCAGGGTGGCAGAAGTTTCCCAGAATGCATTGCTGTGGCACTGGTGTTGACAGCGAGGCTGAGATCAACAACAACTGCAAGGCGTCGCCCGCCTCCATTAATCACCTATTTGATGACAGGGAGACGAATAACATCAGCAGAGAAGGGTCAGTCTGGCACAGCTCCCCAAAAATACCCCTACACTGCTGAGAAACAAACACACACACAAACAAACATACAAATTAAATACATTGTCTTTCATGATTGTCACAAGTTAATAAATAAACACACAGTTTATTATATCGATGTTATACTCTCAATATTAGTTAAAGATTAGATATATAAGAGGCTTTTTATGAGTGATCCATTCTGATCACTCTTAAAAATGAGTCCTGAAGTTCTGTTGGGACTGTGTGATGGTCTGGATCAAGGATGGTCTGAATGAGTCCTGAAGTTTTGTTGGGACTGTGTGATGGTCTGGATTGAAGAAAGTCTGAATGTTTGCATGTTTTGCAGATCAATGGTGTTTAATTGCTGAAGAGAAGCCCTGAAACAAAGCCCTTGAATCTCATCGTGGCTGACTGGAGAGAGAGAGCCCTGAACCCACCCTGACCCCAACCTGCCCCCAAACTGAACCCACCTGACCATAACCCCTGCCTGGGAATGACCTCTAACCCCAAAGTTAACCCTAACACTCAGAGGAGCCCTGACTTTCACCTCTAACCCCTCACCCTGCCTTCAGGCACATCTGCTCTGCCCACACGTTTGTCATCATCCCTCCTTCCTCATTTCCTCATCCCTTGCTCTCTGATATTACAGTGTAGGAGCCTTCAGATCAGACCTCATTTCATTAAATTAATAGTTTTTCTTTGGATCTGTGTATCTAATTGCATATATATGTATATACAGTATATGTGTGCGTGTGTGTGTGTGTGAAATGTGCGTCCTGAACAATCCTGTAACAGTGCAGGTCTGACTCCTATTAACTGGTTGTTGGTGATGCAGAGTCAAATTCTAGACTGTCCTTTAACTTTAAATGCACCTGTTACTGTTTCAGCTCTTAATAGCTCCTTAAATATAATACTCTATTCACCTACAACAATCTAACAGTCGTTATAATTGTCGTAGGTGAATTGTGATGAATATACACTGATATTTTATGTATAATAAAGATTAAAATGATGAAATTACTGTAGATGTATTTGTTGGTAAAGATTATTGAGCTTATTTTTTGTAAATATGTAACATGGAAATTCTTGTCATTGTTGTCCTTTATACTACATTTCATTCTGAATGAATCAATAAGATAAGATAAGATAAACTATCCAGGAATACAGTATAAAAAGTATATTATACAATACAAAAATAAAAATATAAAAACACGCGTGTATAGAAACTGTTCAGCAGAAACTGATTTACTTAACAATAAAATTACATTAACATTTTATATTTTACTTTACATTAACTTTTTTCTTTTATTTAATATTTTTAGTTTTAGTTTTCTTAGTTTCGTCGGTTTCCTTTCAGTTCCTTCACTTTTCCTCTCAGAAGATGAAACAGTCTAAAGTGCAGCAGAAATGAAATGCCCTCTTTTTTCCTTCTCATTTTCACTGGTTTGTGTTCTGGTTTGAGTCTCCGTGCTGTGGGGGGCTTTACTCCTCTCGGCCCCAGTAAGCCCCAGCGCCTGGAGCAGCAGCGCACACTGCTCAACCGGGTGGCCTGAACTACCCTCCCACACCCCCGCCGAGGCCAAAGCCCAGCAAAAAAGAGAAAAGACCACGTCACAGAGTGGAGAGAGGCTGGAAATCAAAATACAGTGGCATTAAACGGACATCCTGCCGAAAGCCTCTGCCCGTCCAGATGCTGCGGTGCTGGACAGTCGCTGGGCGGTGAAGTTCCCGCTGTAAAGCATGTGGCTTTCTGTCTCTGTTTTCAACTCCAGCTGTAATGAAAGGCAAACAGTGCAGAATTCCCCCGTTATTAAATAAAACACGGTGGTGGCCTGAGGCCAAGCATTGTCACGCCACCAACAAATGCCTTATGATAATGTGTTCCATGACCAGCGAGTCTTTATGGTGAGAGAAGGAGGATCATCCGCCTCATTACCTGTAACTGAACTCACAACCGAGCTATTCTCACAAAACCCAGCGCTATATTTAGAAACGCTGTGTCTTCAGCTTTTATCTTTTTCTATATCTATCATTTTAACACTGTGTTTGAACTAAATTATTCAAAATGCATGTGGTGGAAATGCCACTTATATTCATCATAACAAAGAGTCTTTGTTATGACTATTTAAATGTCCAGATGTCTAGACCCTGGTTAACCACGTAACAGTCCAGTGAACTACCTTGCTTTGTACTTTATATACTTCTCATAATACACTTGACTTTTAACAACACTCTTTACCTTCTGTCCTTTAAATTTTAATGTTTCATCTCATTACATAGCTCATTAAACACTTGCCTGGTCCACATTTTCAAACATTTCAAACAAAAAAAAAACTATGAGTTGGTTTTCCAAAAAAAATCTGTGAAATATATATATATATATATATATGCAGTTCATGTATTTCATATTATGACTATTTAAATGTCCAAATGTGCATTCCCTGGAAAACCAATTATCATTTTCATTTCAACTACCTCATTTTATTTTTTATATACATTTAACAACACCAACTGTTTACCATCTGTGTACTGTTTACTGACACAACAGACACACTCATGTGCTGTTATAAAAAAGGTTATAATTTAGACTCACTCAGGGTGGTTCGGTGCTGATAACTGCCTCTTGTGTAAAATTATATGTTGGTGCAACAGTCTGGAAGGTTTACATCCTGTTCACACTATACTGTTACATTGATGTGTTTATTTATTATTGTATCTTTGATCCAACTTGCACTCTATTGAATGCTGTTCACAGCTGCTGTACAGTAAAGTAACATTGAGCATGGGACCCTAAAGAATAATGATGATGTTTATAAATGACTGATTTTTTTTATTATTGATGCTGTAGTCACCTGTTCATTCAGTATTATTTAGTAACTGATTAGTGATCAGTAATTCAATGTTGTTTACTTTAAGCATGCCCAAACTTGGACTGATAGAAACTCGTTTGAAATGAGAGGAAAAAAAAGGGTGAGAGAACAAAAGGGTGAGAGAAGAGAGAAAACAGAAAGGAGAAAAAGGAGAGAAAGGAGAGAATAGATAGAAGAGAGAGATGATGATAGAATAAAAATGATGAGAGAAAACAAGAAATTCAGAGGAGAAAAGAAAATATTGGTAGGCGATGAGAAAAGAGAGGTGAGACAAAAGAGAAGATTAAACAGAGAGGAGAAAAGAGGGAAGAGCAATGTGAGAAGAGAGCAGAGAGAGAAAAGAAAAGAGTGACAAAAGAGAGAAGAAGACAGAGGAAAGAAAGCAGAATGATAAAAGAGTGAGAGGAGAGAAAAGTGAAGGAAGAACAGAAGAGAGAGGAGAAAAGAGAGGAGAGAAAACAGAGAAGCGAGAGGAGAGAAGAGAAATGACAGAAGATATTAAATAGAGGAGGGAGTAGAGGCAAGAAAAGTGAAGCGAGGGGAGGGATGAGAGAAATGAGAAAAGAGAGACAAAAGGAGAGAGACGAGAGAGAGAGAGACAAAAGAGTGAGTGAGGCGAGGGGAAGGGAAGAGATGAATTCCTGCGGCCTGAACCCTCCTCCCGGTTCCCCAGCACCTTTCTGTGGGATTTATTTAGAATATGAGGGGATTGGAGCGACACCTGGCTCTACAGACCTGCTGCTACTTTATTAAAGCTGCAGCCGCATTAAAATGGAAAGAGAAGCAGGGAGAGTTATTTCAGCCAGAGACCAAACCAAATCCCTGTTGGTCAAAAAGCACCAAGAATTTTCCTTAAACACACTCACACACACACACACACACACTCTCTCTTTCTCACATACACGCACTCACACACACACGCAGATACACATGCAGGCATGCACGGGGGTCGCTTCCTATTGATATTTAGACTCTGTGGTCACATCAGGCTGGAAAAAAGCGAGATATCGATTTTAAATTGCGCATTAGCTTCATCTGCGAGGCCTGTAGAGTTAAAGTGGAGGCCCTTATACGCTCAGAGACGTATGGATTTTATTTTCTTTTTTAAAGCAGGTTTGTTTTCAACGATAAAGCTGGTCACGCCGATGAGCGCTTCATTACACACACGATCGGGGTCCGCAGGGAGATTTAGTCACCGCTGACCTCACAGCCTCATTCTCACACACCTGAGAGGAATGAAGATACCAACACCAACACACACCTGACACGAATAACAATAACCACACACACACACACACATGCACACACAGCCTCACACATAGGCACAGAACAGCACTAGCCTGCTTAATCAGCTTGGAAAAGATTTTCAGACTTATTCACACACATATAAGGCAACACACACGCATGCACATGCGAGAACACACTCACAGACACACAAATTGTAGTATTCAAGTGATTACTATAACATTGTAACAGCTGTGCAAAGTAACGTCCCATTTTTTAAAAACTCAGATGATGAGATCAGACCCTTTATCAGACAGTGTGTGTGAAGAGTAGAGTGTGTGATCAGACGCTTTATCAGACAGTGTGTGTGAAGAGTAGAGTATATGATCAGACCCTCTATCAGACAGTGTGTGTGAAGAATAGAGTGTGTGATCAGACTCTTTATCAGACAGTGTGTGTGAAGAATAGAGTGTGTGATCAGACCATTTATCAGACAGTGTGTGTGAAGAGTAGAGTGTGTGATCAGACTCTTTATCAGACAGTGTGTGTGAAGAGTAGAGTATGATTAGACTCTTTATCAGTGTGTGTGAAGAGGAGAGTGTCTTTACCAGACCACACCACATTAAGAATCACTTACTGGTGCTTGTTTTGAACTTCACCTGATCATCTTGACCACATCTGAAGTTGCTGCCGTGTGATTGGCTGGTAAGACAGTTGCGTTAACGGGCAGTGTGCCTTCATAATCTGGTCTTTGTGCATGTTTGACAAAACACTGTTGTGCAGAACTGAAGGGCTAAGCTGGACAGCGGTTCCTCTGAGAACCTCATGAACCGAGACGTTGTTGATGTACAGGTTGTTTCGGATGTAAATGACTTGCACATTGGAAGCAAACCCAGTTTATTTAACTATTGTCTAAAAGCTCTTGGGGAAACCAGGTTCTTCTTCAGCGCTCTGACACTACACAATTAATCCTGAAATGTTTAATTAATTAAAACGCCCCACGCTCTCTCCACCCTCCCTCCTCTGACTCCCTCGTTCTTCTCCAGTCTGCCAGAGGGGAACGGTTTGGAGGTCCATTATTGATTTGCTTCTAATCAGACCCTATAAATGCGAAGCTGCTGATTTTCCTCATTATTAGTTCCTTCCTCCAGGACCAACTTCAAAACGCAGGAGGAGACAAAACAGTGAGAGGATGTTTTGGAATGCTGTTGTCAAGCCTACTCTGGAAAATCCACCTTTAAACCCTGAACCAAAACATCCGCTCCAGATCTTGAGTAAACTGGATCTAGTTGAACTCCAGGACTAGTGACCAACCCTTACCCAACACTTCATGATTTGACAGATTACCAGAACTGGAGACCAATTCAGATGTAAAACATTTTCTTCTTCTGTTGGATTTGATTGATCTCCACACCTGATAAGCAACAGTGACCAAACACATTATCTCCAGATCCTCCGTAAATGAGATTTAGTTTATGTTCAGGGATGGTGACCAACCCTAAACCAACACGTCTTCTCCAGATCTTCAGTCTATTGGATTTGTTTGTTGTCCCTGGGCTGGTGGCCAAACCTAGACCACCATAACTTCTCCAGATCTTCAGTCCACTTTATCTGCTGGACTTGAGGAGGTCTTGTAGATGTAGATCTAGATGTAGATGTTCCAGAGATCTCCAGAACTGGTGGCCACAGGTCCAAAGACTCTTATTATTTAATAGTTTACAGCCTTTACTCTGAACTCTAAACATGTATGAAGTCTTGCAGGCGTGAATCACACAAATTATTTGGTTGCTTAGCAACATTATTAGCTTGTATTTTTCATAAATTTGTTCTGAGAGCTGAAAGTCAGCTGTGATGTGTCGTTTAGTCTTCATTTGCATCTTGGGCATGTATCTATTAAAATTAATTGTAAAAATGAGCAGCAACAGTACATAATCAACAATAAACAAAACAATCCATAACACACACACACACACACACACAGAGTTCCCCAGACTGTGGTATGAAGGGAATACTACAGACGGATACATCAATCCATAATACAGAATAACTATGCTTTTTAAGTTTGAAATTTAAGGGGATTTTATTTCTTAGAATTTCTTTAATGAAACCAAAGTCACACAGAGCAGCATTTTATCTGTGAAATTAAAAATCCCCTTCTCTTTCTCTCTTTCTTCTCTCTCTCTCTTTTATCTCCCTTTTTTTCTCGCCCTCTTTCTCTGCCCCCCCCCATTTTCTCTCTCCCTCTCTCTCTCTCTCTCGTTGCAGTAATTTTCAGTGCTCTGCGATGTTTGAAGGCTCTGACTGTGTGGAAGCAGAGAGTCTGGCCCCGTCTGTCTCCGCCTGCAAGAAGGTACACCTGTGTGTGCGTGTGTGTGTGTGTGTGTGTGTGTGTGTGTGTGTGTGTGTATGTGAGTGCGTGTGTGTGTGGGAGTGCGTGTATGTGTGTGATGTGTGTGTGTGAGAGACAGTGTGTGTATCTGTGTTCGGTCTGCTCTAGTGGTACATGCTAATCAGATTAGCCACATCGGTGCTCAAAAAGTGTATCTCAACATCAGGTGCTGTTTGTCCTCCTTTTCTTTCATTCTGTTCAGTGGTCAAGAAACACACACAGACGCACCCACAAAGTGCTTCGGTTTTATGATATCACTGCCAGCTGAACCACACACACACACACTACAGGCTAGAAGTTTGGACCCAACCTTAAAAAATCGAATGCTCTTTCAAAATTTTATTTCAGGAAAACACGAATACTTAAAACAAATGTAACTGACTGGTTTGTCAGTTTGAAGTACACTGGTATTCACTGTAAGTTCAGTTTAATTGATGTGAAAGTTTCTGTACAAATTTCATCAAAATACAACCCCCCCTTTATCACAGCAGCACAGATTCACCACATCCTTTCCAACAACTTTCAGAAATAACTTGTGTCCAAACTACTTGTGGGTCTCCAACTAGTCCCTGCAGCTCAATAGGAGTAAGATCTGGAGACTGTGGAGGACGAGACATCCCTCTCTAAACCCTCTGCTTTTCTCTGGACTGGAGAGAATTGTGTCAGTTCTAAAGAACGTTTGGGATCTTTATCCTGTTGAAGAATTTTGTCCAGTGATCCACAAACCAGTTGAAGAACTGATGATGTTGAAGAACTGGCGCTTTTTTTTTTTTTTGACGATCAACTCATAGTGAATATCAGTCACTAAAGACAGACCTGATGTGTCACTTTAAAACCAATAGTTTGAAAATCTGTGGTTAAATGAAGTGTTTATACAGACAATAAAAGACTGAACATGTCAGTTTGTCCCTGACCAGAGCCCAAACTTTTGGCCTGTAGTGTTCGTTGCAGTGTAAAACAATGAGCATTGAAACATGACCAGTATTATTGATCCCCCTCGTTCCCCCAGATCAGCCAAGACCCGTGTCTGGACTCTATAGCAGATCCTTTAAGTCCTATAAGCTGCGAGGTGGATCCTCCATGGATCATACTAGTTTGTCCCACAGAAGCTCGTTGGGATTGAGAGCTGGAGAGTCTGGAGGCACCTTGAGCTTTTTGTGATGTTCCTCAAACGGTTCCTGAACAGTGTCTGCAGTGTGGAGGTGATCATCCTGCATGAATGCTGGACCCACAGTATATAGAAGAAAACGTGATCCATCAAACCAGCCTACTTTCTTCCATCACTCCATGATTTAGTTCTCATTGTAGGATCTTTCGGTGGTGTACAGGGATCAGCATGGGCACTCTGACCAGTCTTCAGCTAAGTAGCCCAATACGCAGCAGGGGGCGCTGCACTGTGTGTTCTGACACAGGATGGAGTGGTCTTCACTCTCCACAACCATCAGTGAACCTCGGGTGCTCCTGGCCTTGTCACTGGATCTCCGGTGTTCTTCTTTTTAGTAGGTTCTGACTACTTTACACCACAAGACCTGCTGTACTAGAGATGTTCAGTTGTCCTGAAATCACAGTTTGGTTCTTCTCTTTGGTTCCTCTCAGAAACGTTGCCATTTTTCTGTTCCCCTCAAAAGGAGACTCGCACAGATCATCAGTGTTCCTCGGTGAGGTTAAGTTTGCGTTTGGATGTAAACAGTTAAAACCCTCTGCTGACTCACAGTTTTTGGAGTGTTTTCTGCAGAACTGCTCCTGTCATGATTCGTTTCTGACACCTGCTGTAAGAACTGTAATGAGTCTATTTTTGTTTGGAGCCGTGAAAAGAAACGCTTGGCGCTCAGTATCAGTCTATATTTATCTGAAGCGTCTGCAGAAAACCTGCCTGTTTTTCTAGAGCACTCTGTAAACTTCATTGTGCCCTGAAGGGGGCACTTCTTCACGTATAGCACTGTGAAAAAGTCTTGTTCCCCCTTCATTTCTTCATATTTTGCTTTGGTATAAAATACTATTTTCTGTCAAACTGTCTGATCTTTGTCATACTGAATGAATTAAATGAAAGAAATGGGAACAAATGTGTTACTGACAGGACGCAAAGTGTCTAAAGATACAAGGAGCCTAGATAAAGGAGCTCCGCCCACTCAGCATTCAGCACCACCAGTATACTGA
>JBBPDC010000032.1:14390954-14418136 GCA_037974485.1 Hemigrammopetersius urotaenia | reverse complement strand
GTGTGTGTGTGTGTGTGTGTGTGTGTGTGTGTGTGTGTGTGTGTGAGAGAGAGAGAGAGAGAGAGAGAGAGAGTGTGAGTGTGAATGTGTGAGAGGTAGAGGTGGGGACACTTGATGTGTGTGTGCTTCCATGTATGTTGGCAATATCAGTTTATTGCAAACTGCCCATTATACGAGTGTACCCTGAGCCAGTTGTGAAAATCCAGTAACCTGTTTTATCTACAAAATTTGATCTTTGCATAAAAGTCCGCTCTGTTGTTTCCTGCATACACCTCAGATGGATATGGCCCCTCCATTTTTTGCCCTATTATTACAATGAGGACTGGTCATGGAGAAAAATGAGGATGGTGCTGCATTAATCATTAACAAACAATCTGTTCCTGTTGAGGCCGAGGGCACTGTGGTGAAATGTGCTCAGAGGCATTAACCAGTCATCGGCGTGTTCCTGTTCGGCCTCTGCAAACTGACACTTACTTTCACATTAACACTGATTTGAACGTTTCAAATAAATTGGCACTATCCAACCAGAACCTTCAGAAAAGCAACTTCACAGGAGAAGCAAAAAAATGTACTTTACTTCTAAAGCAAGATTCAGGGGTTTTTTTCAGTTCATTTTGGACAGTTTTTGGTTGTGAAATCATGACATTTTGACACATAAAGGCAGGTGATGTTTTCAAATAATGAAAAAATGCAAGGTTTTGTTCTGACCGACACAATAATAGATTCTATTGGACTTTGACTGATAAACACCAACAAGTTAATGTGATAATGGGGCCACATTTTCAGCAGGTTTGAATGGGTTATTATTGATACTAAAGCAATATTTGAAGTCAGTTCCTATTTGTTTACAATACAGTCTTAGCCTTGCTGCAGTGCTGTGCGCAATCCTCAGTCTGCTACTGAATGTATAGACAAATAAACCGCTCCCATTATGCCATTTGAACCATCCATTGCAGGATCCCTACCCCATCAGTGGTTTTGAAACAAACAGAACCATAGATTTGCTCTTCCTAATGGAATGCTTAATGAGGCAATATGCAGAGTCTTCACATGCAGAGCGTAAAGTTCTCTCCTCTGGCTCAAGTCTCTGCACGTATCAACCCCTGAAGTGTCGTCCGTCATTTTACAGTGAAGAGAAAGCAGTATGTGTTCTCTGTTCTGATCTGCGTAGGTGTGTTGTCTGTTTCTGTTGCTGATATTGAGCTTTGCATGTGTGATAATGTCCATAAGGGTTGGCCTCTAAAGACCCGCCATCGCAAAATTGGTGGAAAAGTAAACAGCTTAGCCGTGAGTCTTGTTTAACTGTATCTTAACACTCAAGCCTATTAAAAAAAGACAGGGCTTATTGTAGATTGGAAGCATGAAGATGTAGATGCATTCTCTTTTGTTCCCAGGTGTCCTTTAAAAAGGTTATACTGTGTTGGGAGGCGGATACCAGTGTTTAGACTTCGGCTAAACCAGTGTGATTTTATACAAGTTATAATCTGTTTGCAATGTCTATCTAAATTATTCTAAGCCCAGGGAAGAATACTTTGATCTTTTGAAGATTTAAAGTGATGAAAATGGTGTCGAGGCTAGAATGCAGTCAACAGTGTAGCTATCAGAGCTGAACAACATCTGTTAAAATATACATCATGCAAAAGTTTGCCTCGCAATTTGAAAGATAAACTGGGTATCTACAGGTAATCATGAAGTTCCTAACAAGAGAAAGATTTTAATAAGAGCTTTTATTAGCATCACTGAAAGAGAGAAACTCCACACAAACAGGATCTCATGAATACAAGCATGTATGTAGTTACAGTTTTCTGTAAGTACAATTAAACTTTGGCTGTCAAAAATTGTTTATACGATAATCAAGTAATCAAAAATATTTTCAGTACTCAAGTACTAATATGACTAATGGTGATACCCCTATGCAACAGACACCTGAAATATTTCCTTCTCAGTGACCAGCTGTCACGCCACAACATTCTTCACATATTCTAATCAGCTTCTGTCTTCATCCTTAGAACTACATAGTTACACACAAAAAACCTATTCACATAATATATATATATGTGAGTGTTGTGATGGCTATATCACATGCGATAAGTAAGTAAAAACTTAGCCTTTATAGTGTTAATGTTTTTCTGCTTTGGATTGGCTGGTAACAGACTCCAGATGCTGAGTAGTCTATGCAGAAAAAATGAAATGCAATACTTCCATTCAAACATGAATTTACTTAAACAGAGTACTTAATGCCTCCCATAAAACATTTGAACCAGTGAACATTGTTGAAAAAAATCAGAAAATATTTTTAAATAATTTTAAATCTGTAAATGTAAACATAATTTAAATTATAGTAAGAACTTAGCCAGAAAAAAAGAGCAAACGGAACAATCTATAACAGCAGTACAGAAGATGAAGAAACTGCCCAGTAATTTTTTGCCCTCTTCTCTGAGGCACTGGGTGAAGAGTTTTGGAAAAACACCATTTATTGCAGTTTAGTCAGTCTTTCATGATATAGATATTGCGCAATGACGATAAATTTGCGATATATTGTGCAGCCCTAATATAAATATATATATATATATACACACACATATATATACACACACACACACATACATACATAAGTATTTGAACACCCTGCGATTTTGCAAGTTCTCCCACTTAGAAATCATTGAGGGGTCTGAAATTCACATTGTAGGTGCAGTCCCACTGTGAGACAGAATGTAAAAGGAGATCACATTGAATGATTTGTAAAGAATTTTTGTATTGCACTGCTGCACACATTAACACCTGAGAAAATCTGTGTTAATATCTGGTACAGAAGCCTTTGTTTGCAGTTACAGAGGTCAAAGGTTTCCTGTAGTTCTTGACCAGGTTTGCACACACTGCAACAGGGATTTTGGCTCCTCCACACAGGCTCCTCCGGGGCTGGCACTGAACAACACGGAGTTTCAGCTCCTCCAAAGATTTTCGATTGGATTTAGGTCCACAAGATGTGCTTCTTACGGAGCCACTCCGTGGTTATACTGGCTGTGTGCTTCGGCTCACTGTTATGTTGGAAGACCCAGCCATGACCCTCTTCGGTGCTCTGACTGAGGGAAGGAGGTTGTTGCTCAAAATCTCACAATACATGGCCCCATTCATCCTCTCTTTAATACAGTGCAGTTGTCCCCTTCACAGAAAAGACCCTCAAAGCATGATGTTTCCACCCCCATGCTTCACAGTAAGGATGGTGTTCTTTGGATGCAACTCCTCCGTCTTTTTCCTCCAAACACGGCGAGTGAAGTTTAGAACAAAAAGTTCTATTTTGTTCTCATCTGACCACATGACTATCTCCCATGCCTCCTCTGGATCATCCAGATGGTCAGTGGCAAACTTCAGACAGGCCTGGACATGTGATGACTTGAGCAGGAGAACCTTCCACGCAATGCATGCTTTGAAACCATGCTGGCGTAGTGTTCTACCGACAGTGGTCCCAGCTCTCTTCATGTCATTGACCAGCTCCTCCCATGTGGTTCTGGGCTGATTCCTCACCTTTCTTATCATCAGTGATACCCACGAGGTGAGACCTTGCATGGAGCCCCAGTCCGAGGGAGACTGACAGTCGTCTTTAGGCTCTTCTATTTTCTGACAATTGCTCCAACAGTAGATCTATTTTCACCAAGCTGCTTGGCAATTGCCCCGTAGCCCTTTCTAGCCTTGTGGAGGGCCTTTTGTCTCTGATGCCTTTGGACAGCTCCTTAGTCTTGCCCATGGTAGTAGTTGGAGTCTGACTGACTGTGGGGTGGACAGGTGTCTTTAAAGAGCTCAGACAGGTGTTACTAATTAGGGTTACTAAGTGGACTTCTTGAAGGCAGAGTAACAGGTCTTTGAGAGCCAGAATTCTTGCTGTGTGCAGCAGTGCAATACAAATAAATTCTTTACAAATCATACAATGTGATTTCCTGAATGTTTTTTTACATTTTGTCTCACAGTGAGAATGCACCTGCATTGTGAATTTCAGACCCCTCCATGATTTCTAATTGGGAGAACTCACAAAATCACAGGGTGTTCAAATACTTATTTTCCTCACTCTCTCTCTATATATATGTATATGTACTGTGCAAGTCTTTAACTATGCAAATTGTTTAAAGACAGTTTTTCAGTGTGTGATAATTTGTCTTTCTGCTGCAAAAGTAAACATATGAAAAATATGCAAATAAGCAGTATCAGGTATTGTGTTGTTTGTAAAAAAGAAGCTGAAATTGTGTGAGCTGGTGAGGAGAACACCAGTTTGGTTCCAGATTTCTCCTCGGTTCCTCCAGGAGAGGAGGAACATTCCAACAGCAGCTCCTGATTTAATTTACTGAAGAGCTGATCGAGTTAAACCAGGTTTCTGATGGAAACTACAAGTAATATTGGACTTCCACAAAGAACACACAGATATATTGTACATGCAGTCACTATTTACTATGTAATTTTATTGGTATTTATTCTATTTGTGTATTTAGTTTTTGTTGTATTTTGTTGTATTTATTTGTAAAAGAAAATCAAGGGTTGTCCCAAACTTTGTTGTGCGTGCATGTGTATATATTATTATTTTTATATTATTATGTGTTCATTTTTGTACCATTTTTGAATGATGGAAAAAATAAAAAATAAAATTATCGTTCATTAATCGTAATCGAGTTAATCGAGATTTTGATTTTAGGCCAAATCGCCCAGCCCTACTGTATGCTCTACAATATAGATAACTGTAGTCAAATCAAATGAATCTTTTGCTTTACTGTCTTTGTTTCTATATATTGTGATTATAAATATTGTACACCAAGATATTATGCTGTTTCTGTAAGGTTTTGTCATGATGAAAACAAGTGTTTTATATTTTTTGGTTATTTGTTTTACATACCTTTTCTATTTGTCCAGTGGAGTTTGTTTCCGTAATGTCCATGGACTGGGCACCTGTAGGTGCTGTTTGACCAAATGCAAATTCCTCTACCTGATCTCGTTTTCTGTAGAGCTATTTTACTATTGTAGTGATGTTACGGTATGATGACCTGTTTTTACTTTCTGTACCGGCTGCTTAATGAAAGTTGACTCCTTGTGGTGCTTGCATTGGATCCTACACTGTGCTAAACAGCCTCTGACTGCTCAGGTACCCTAGCACGGGAAAACAAAGACATGATTTTACTTGAAATTGTCTCTGCTGAATCCAAATCTGCAATCAAAATGTGCCCAGCGTGTCTAGATTTTAAGTTATAGGTATAATATTGTTTTGCAATAGTTTGGCATTTTGATGCAGGTGTTGTTGCACACCAACAGAATAACAACTGTTTAAAATATATTTCCTGGTTGAATTCAGTGCTGTGAGAGTTTAGGTCTGTTGATGAGCTGATGTCAGCTCAGTTTAAAACAAGATGAATCACAGGCTTGTTTACTACATTTGTAGTAAAAATGCGGCGTGTGTTCATGATCAAGTAAGTGATGATTGCTTACGAGTATAGTTTGAGCTGTAAAATAGAAGAGCAGGATAAAAGCTGGTCCTCATATCTGCTGTACTGTTTGTTACTCTGGCCTCACTCAGAGGAAAACTGTGTCCCTTTACTCAGACTGCTGTTTCTGTATGACTCAAATTTCTGGATTTCCGATGAAGAATAAGTCAGAACTCGTCTATCCTGACTTTGAGTCTGCTCTTAAACCAGAACTCCGTGATTAAGAGAATCCAGTGCCAGTTCCACCTGATTCTGTTCTGCTAAGCTTCTCCAGTGTAACTGAATGTTTTCTCTCTCTCCAGAATGCCTTCAGCTTACGGTCCAACCTGACGAGGTTTCGACAGTGACCTTGTCTACCTCCCTCTCCCTGAGTGAGTGTGGGGTGTGTGCACTCAATGATCAAGGTGTTGAAGACTGTGCTACCTCTCAGAAGATTGAGCCCAGCCAAAATGTCACGGTGCGCCTTAACTGCACCGAACCTGAAAAGACCATCTCCGTCCTGATTGAGAGTAGAATTGGTGAGAAAATGATGTCACAGATTTACCATTTATGTAGTATAGAGGCTAGAGCTGAATCATTCATCGGTTTCATATTGAAATTAAAATCGCAATCTGAAATATCTTGCATTATTCAGTGTTGTATTAAAGTTTTAAATGAGCAAATGTAACAATGGTTGTTGGCTTGCCAGTCTGTGAACTGGAAAACCAACACATTCAGCATGTAAGCATCAAATCTGAGAAAAAGATCTGCATGATATGGACATCAAATGTTCGAGAAGCTGTTGAAATTTGTTATGCATTAAATAATAGAGGAAATTATCTTTTTTGCTATTGTTGCATGATTTAAAATGGAGATGGCAAAAAATACATGTTGTCCCAGGAATGTATGATATAGCATTTCCTGTAGCATTTTCTAGAGGCGTATGAAAACAGATAAATATTCATCTTTATTTTATATACATGCCCAAAGATTAAATATTTTTCTATTCCCAAAAAATGTTCTTGTGGTTATACAATTGACTGCTTCACGCATTACAGCCCTTTCATATTGTGACTAACAGCTAATCTGCTCCCCCAGTCACATTTTTGAACGATGTACTGTGACTTACTGCCCACAGAATGTACCAAAGATGTGTGCACACCTGAACAAGGCAATGTGCTCGACTCCTTCCTCTCAAGATTCAACAGAAGGTTTGTTTGGACGCTGAAGGCTACTGCAGAAACTAAATTGGTTGTGGATTTTCCTGGAGATGGCCTGAAGAAGGTTGCTGAAGGAGAGAGCTGTTCAGATGGATACAGTTACACTGTGGCCGCAGGTGGATCTGGTGGCGTTACCCAAACTCAGAAATTCTGCAGGAACGGTTCTGTGGCACATTTAGAGCTACTTAATCAGGCCACCGTGACTCTGCTTGTCTCGCAGAAAGAGAATCTTGCCCCCAGCCAATTCACAGTAAAGCCAACCCTCCAGAAAAGTATGTACCACTATTTTTTTCTGCATTGTCCTGTTGTTTTTTGTCTTTGTCTTTTTCAGAAAGCAAATTGCATCATTATGGCTCTGCTCCAATGCAAATTTCCCACTTGTGGGACTTATAAAGGTTTATCTTATATTACATTCCCTGTTTGATTTTTTCTCTAGAGGCTCGTACAATAAATGTAACCCCTGAAATCGGCACCTGGGTGGAAATCAGCAGAAAGACTGAGGGCCCCGTCTGTACTGTGTGTGTTGGGGAAGGCCCCTCTCAGACCTGTGGTTCATCGCAGACCCTCAGTGAAGTTCAGAGCACAACGGTGGCGTTCAGCTGTCCTAACCCTCAGGATGTCTTTACTGTTAAGGTCAATAGAGAACTTGGTAAGCCTTATTTTTTCCTTACTAAAGCCATTCTTAGTTACAGTGCCCATTGTACATGTTATAATTTAGTACAATGGTTCTTCACAGTGACCTCGTTGGGAAATAATGTTATATGACATGTCTTGCTTGGCTGTATCTACTTGCATAACGCTGAGGAGGAAAAAAAATCCTCTTTGGAGAATTACCAGTTGGGCTTTCTTAAAGTTTTAATGCAAATAACATGATAAATATTGTTTACTTAAAAGAATTTACAGACATTATTTGGCCTTCCCTGGAGGCCTATAAGACCCCGAGGGTCCCCCCAGTTTTAATTATTTTTAATAGTAATACCACATATTTGTTTGGCAGTTTGCTAAGATTGCTTAGTGGGAGCTGCTAAAACTTTGCATATACAAAGAGTTACTATCTAAAGGCCTAAAACAAGTTCCTTTGTCCCTTATTACAGTATGTCCTCCATTATTATCAGGTAATGGATGAAAAGTCATGTTCTGTTCTCTTCAGACAAATATATTTTATTCCTTTCAGATTGTTCGAAGGGCTGCAGTTCTGATACCATACATACAGAATTTCCCTTCTTCAACGACTTCAACAGGACCTTTATATGGGACCTGAAAGTGTCACCCACAAATGTTTTCCAGCTGGATTTCCCAGCATCAGGAATGAGACAGATTCCATCATCTGAGAAGTGCCCTGACAAACACACCTACTCCGTCTTAATGTACTTACGAGGGGCTGTTAGCGTCGGGACATTCTGTCAGAGTGGCCCCATCAGTCGCATGCGGGTTCTTTATAAAGGCCGTGTTTCTCTGGAGGTTGCCGGAGGCACACCGCTAAACGCATCTGACTTCAAATACTCAGAGACTAGTGGTAAGAAATTGACGTTTTATGGTGTTTGAATCAAAAGACTGACAGCAGATCTGATAGATGTACTTGGGAACCGTTGTGGAGTAGCCACAGTGTTCACTACAAAACACAATGTACTTAAGCCTACCTGAATTTACCCCTGAAAATACACCAAGCCCCTTTATTTGAATTAAGTGGCAGTTGATGTTGATGATGATGAAACCGATGCCTTAAGGCATTAATTCAGGAAGTTCTATTATTTAAGGGGCAAATTTGAAAAAGTAAAAAATCAGTAGTTTTACCCTGTAATCAGTGTTAATCTGTGGAGGTTTTCAGGTAATTTTCCTTAATTTCCCATTCAAAAGCAAGGTCATTTTAAGGCGTTCCACTTTATTGACTATAATTTGTATTCGTTATATTACTATGTAACAGATGACATTTTAGACCCAAGGGAGCCTATGACTTGTTGGGTATCTAGCATGATAATGTAGAACCATTAGCCTAGTCACAGCACTAATTATCAGGAGACGCAGCAATCAAGAGCACACCAATACATGCTGATACCTGTTCTTGCTCAGCTTTGGATAGATATCCTGCCGTGATTTTTTTTTTCACAGTCAAACGTTTTTTTCATTGAATGCAGACTTTAAAAGTTTTTTAAATAATACTTTAAATAATAGTTAATGAATGCAATGTCTTTTTTGTAGGTTCAGCATCAGTTATTGTAGTGGATGCCACTCTGCCTCGTGGTCAGTCTGACACAGACTTCTTCAGTGCCAGCGTCCTCCCTAACGACAATGTGATGACTTGGAACTTTGTTGTACCACCCAAGCACAACTTCTCCATCAATTTCTTTGACACTACAAAGCCAGAATGCCAAAAGAAAGAGGTCAAAGTGACTTACAAGCAGGACAACAAACCTCCAATTGATAAAGCTCTGACAGATGTCCAACCTACCAACTATCAGGGAAGCTTCAGTCTATCTCTGACCAATTGTGATTCTGCGAAGAAAGGCCTCTTTCTAGGCTATAAGGTCTCTGTGTTCAGGAGTGGCATTCCAGGTAAGCATTATTTTTGCTATAGTTTTGAAATGTAGTTTGACAAATTTTTGGTATATATATAATATTGTAAGTTGTTGTAAACAACATGTTTAGAATGTTGTGTGTCATTGAAAATATCCAAAACATTTTATTTTCTCTATTTTGTTTTCAATTAATTTTTCTACAATGCAGCAAATGGACCAATACAAATATTCTCCTGTAAAGTTAGCATTTCTAACATTCTGTTATATTCCATTTCAAACATTATATTCCATTTCAAACATTTTATGATTTGTTTGAGAGTAAACATGAGATTATTATTTTTCTTTGTAAAGTGCATGTCATTGTGTTGTGGTCAGATTGTTGTACAGTCGATCTCCAGAAAGATCAAGGCCTGAGTCTCCAAATAGAGAACACAAACCCTGACTCTTTCTGTGAGCTCCGTATGGACTCAACGCTGCAGGAGAAGATCACGGTGCCTCCAGGCTCCCAAGCCGAGCTGTGTTTCCTTGACTGCCCTCGCGATGAGCTCTTTCTCACTGCCATCAAGACCATCGGTAACTATTAGAAATCCTCTTAGAGCTTTTATAACTCCCTGTTAGAGCTTTGAATAGGACGTAGAACAGCATTATAATGTAGCTAACAATGAATAAAAGTGTGTTTTCAAGTTGGCGCGAAGCTGGTTTCTCCAGCTTTGGAATGTGTTTGAACAGCTGGGGTTTACAGAACTCCTCCTCCTTCTCATCTCCAAAGCCTCAAACGAGATTTCTCAAAGCTTAGGTTCTCTCAGGTTTCAGGTTAGCTAACCTGTCCAACTAATAACTCCCTGTCCTGACACTGTAGCATTAAGTAAAAATAGTCGGCCTGCTAGTTGCACCACAGAGGTTCCCTTGAGCAAGGTACCGTCCCCACACACTGCTTCCCGGGCGTTGTGTTCTTGTCTGCCTGCCGCTTCATTTGGTGAATGGGTTAAATGCAGAGGAAGAATTTTGTGCAGTTCAAACTGCATGTTGTGATGTGTTCATGTTATTTACTTTCTTATTTTCATATTGCTGTGTTCAAATAGGACTTTTAACTTCCAGCCTTCCACTAAACAAAATCAAATTAACATGTCTGCTCAGTAATCAATATCAGTAAGGCACCATTCAACACAGACAACATGCAGACAACGTAGCGGGTTAAAAGGTCTGCATAAGCACAGTGACGTGAACAAAATTTAGAGCAGTTTGCTTTGTTGTAGAGAAGCCTGCTGGCACTGATTTCTTTAGAGTGGTGGTGCCAGATACCAGGCACCGTATCTGTCTAATGCAAATAATTATTTTATTTACTATTCAAAACGTTCAGTGACACTATTTGTGGGCTATGTTGTCTCACAACACTGCGCATGTATGCAAAATCTTATGTCAAAACGATCAAAAAGCAATGCCTCTGACCATTTTTTGGTTTTAGGACATTATTTTGGTAACATTAGCTGTCTAGATTTTGCAGCTTGAACATGCAAAGGTAAAAAAAAAAAATCACTATTCTAAGGTTAGTCTCCCACTTTATCCAGTTAAGTTGAACACAGCATATTAAGTAATGACTGTAATGAGCTGTTTCCTTTGATCTGAGACAGCTGTGTGTCAAACCAGTCCTCAAAGCCCCACAGATGTGTAGGACTGTAAGTTAGATTGGATTAAACACATGGACCATCTGACTGAAAGATACAATGGAAAATCAATGCTGCCATGGCAGTATGGTTAGGTATAGTACGGTTTCTGTATACCCATGGCTTGTTTGTTTGTTTGTTTATTTAGCCTTGACCAATTCGTCCATTCTCTTTCAATCTCAACAATGTCTTTCAGAGTGCCAGAGTTTGTCCTCGTGCTCAGCGAGTGGCAGTGCCATCACTGTTCCCTCTCTGGACTCATGTCTGCCCACTGCCCTCCGCCAGGTCAAATGGAATTTGCGTGTTCCAGATCAGGGTTCAGTAGAGCTGAGCTCACCTCGGGGCAGTTTTCAGCAGTCTGTACCAGGACAAGGGTGTGATGGTCCTGTCTCATTGCTACTCTCCGAGACTGATGGCTCCAGTATTGGACGTTTCTGCTCCTATGGCAACCAAGGCACCATTCAGAGGGTCCAGATCTCCTCCAGTGTGACAGTTACTGCTGTGGCTGAAAAGATTAAGGATCTTAGCCAAGAAAAAGACCCTTTCATCAACATCATCTTTGGCCCCAAGGTCTCAGGTGGGCTTCCTTGCTAACATTTACATTTAAGGCATTTAGCTGATGGCCTTATCCAGGGCGACGCACATCAGTAGTCCAAACCTGTAAAGCTATACTTAATGTACCCTATTCAACCAAGTTACTGCCAGCTAGGTACACCTAAACAACACCTGTCAAAGAAAAGGTTAAGGGAAAAGTAAGGAAGGCATGGAGATAATGTTTTTTTAAGTAAAATGGTGGAAGAAGAAATAAGCAGAGAACCTGACCAGTCTCTTCCCTTTTTTCTGCCCAGATGACTTGATCTATACCATGTCTGTACTTTCAAACCCTGTTCTCCTTGCAACACCCAACTGGCCTGGAGGAATGAGGCCAGACTCCACTGTATCGTGGGTCGTAACCATTCCAGAGGATTACGGTGCCGAGTTGCTTTTCGTCAACGTCTCCAAGCCCAGTTGTAAAGAGGGCCACAGCAAGGTAACCTTTCAGGAGATTGGTGCCAAGGAGGAGCAGAGCTACAGAGAGGATGAAACCTTTGAAAAATTCAACATTAAAAACAACTTCTACGTCAACATGTCCAACTGTGACCCTGATCGTGACACCTTTGCTGTTCTCAGCAAGATCTCCTTGCAGAAAAAGTCTCGTAAGCACAAATACCACTTGGTAGACTTTTGTTCTCCATAAATGATATTTAATTGTCACACATTATATATTTCTGCTCATTTTTCTTTTTGTAGGGAAACTGCTGAGCATCATTTTGGCTGTAGTTGGAGCACTGCTGGTCTTAATGATTATCATACTTGCTGTAGTTTGTGTGGTAGTAAGGTAAGTCATGGGTTTCATCTATATCCCTTTAGATTTTGGTTGGAAATCAACAATCAGTTCTTTACCAGTTACTCCACACATGTACACAGAAAGCACCAAAAGGTGATGTTTCCTCCCTAGCATTTTTGTGTCGAGGCTTTGTTGTTTTATTTTATTATACATTATATTATTATATTATGTTATTATGCTTCATTGTGATGGGGAGACTTGTGGGTAATTCTGATTCAGTGCAATATTTTTTTAGCTTTAATTCTACTGGTTTTATACTTATTCAAATGGCCATTACAAGAGGTTTTTTGCTTTTTTTTAATAACAGCTTTCTAATCCTAGTACAAGTAAAATCATTAAATAATGAATAAGCCTTCCCTGAGTTGAATTTTATGCACATGTGTAGGAGAACAATAACAGCTGAGAACCTCTTTGTGGAAAACATTACTGGCATCTGCCCATGTTAAACTGTACTTAATAAACATTCACATTTCTTATCTGACTCCCTTCTTACCAACAGGAAAAAGAAACGGCAGATCAACAGGTCCTCCATCTTTATTCCCAAAGGGCCCGTCTCCCTCCCTGGTGATGCCAGCTTCCCAAAATCCCGAGCAGACAACGAGTCCCATGTGTATGCCTCGATCGATGAGACCATGATCTATGGCCATCTTTTAGAAGGAGACAAGGACCCTGACCATTTCAATGGCCATCCGATGGGCACATACCGCACATTCACTGGTCCCATGGACATGAAAAGAGAGGCTGAATTTGAGCCTGAAGCAGGGCAAGGAGCTGAGAAGGAAACTTACCGTCCTTTCCTGGCCCCATCTGAAACTTTTGTCCCCTCCAGACCTCGCACTCCATTGGGCCCCTTGGACAGCGTGGGCTTTGAAGACCGCAGAATGGTGGATAATGAACTGTATACATTTAAGAACCCGGATCCAAACCCTATTCGCTTATCTGCTATGGACCCATTGCCTTTACCAGAGTCTGAGACCAGCTCCACGTCTGAATTTGATGAGCCCGAGCCAGTCTATGACGATGCCATGTAGTAGTGGATGGAGGAAACGACCATCATAAACTGTGGAATAAGAGATTAACTCATACAGGTCAGCCCTGACAGGCTTATTAATATTAGAAGCAAATTGGCATTTACTCTTGTACTGTCAGCGTTATAAGTGGAAACACATACCTGGACGTGTATACAGTATTTCTTTTATCTGTTTTAAAGACATTTTACAGCAAATGTCTCAAAATTGGCAAAAGCTTTTTATTTTTGTTTAGTGTTTTTAAATGCAGGTCAACTGATTCAAAAGTTTTGCTGACCTGTTTGTACATAAGTAATTCTAATGGCAACTGATCTTACGACAACTAAAGTGATAGGTGAGCGCGTACCCATGTGGGCTTTTGTGATGCAAAAATGTAGCTTGTTTGTAAATATCTGCTCATGCTTCCGATAATTGTCAGAATTTCCGGTGTTTGTATATTATCCTTGTCTGGATCCAGTGGTTCAGATATGTTTTTTATTTATCGTTTGAACTTCCTTGTAATGTGTTTTCCTTCTGTACTTTTAAAAAATAAATTTTTAGGTATTTGAACAGTCAAGTCACACTTTCCATACACTTTGAACTTCTAATCGCGAACTTCTAACTTCTAATTTATTAAGAACAAACACTGTAAACATATAGCACTCTGAAATAACCTTTATTGTACTCATCAGTAGCTGAATGGCTAAAAGAAGGAATAAAAAAAAGCTTGCAGCATTTGTATCCAGCAGGGGGGACTTAACAATCAGATGTTTTGATCACACTCTGATGAATATTCATATCTATGGGAGCACAGATCTGATTCTGTTTTGACTCGGATGCTTCCCTGACCCCCAGTGTATAATTAAACACCAAAATAAACAAAAAAGAATGCAGTGACCATCTCAGTTCTGACCAAAAACTTCAACAAAAGGAACATAAACACTTGGGTGAGCCCACGATGCTGGAAAGGCAGCTGCTGAGGAATGATAGTCTAATGGAAAGGACAGAGGAGGCTGAAAGGGAAACCAGCGCCATGAACCCTCAACTCTTAGACGATTTTGAACTCGCAGATGGACGCTCTTTCCAGACGGCAGCTCTCATCTGACCACTTGCCTTCGGATGAGGTGGACAGGACGGCGCAGTTCTCCGAGATTCCCCCATCAGGTTGAGTAGAGCGAGGGAAGGCCTCCCAGTTTTTGAAGCGCACGGCCGAGCCAGTCAGGTCCACCCACACGCCCTCGGAGGCCATGTCGTTGACCCCGAGCCACACACGGGCGTCCGTTCCCAGGCTCTCCCGCACGTACTGGGTGAGCTGCTCGTTCTCCAGGCCGCTGAGAGGCGCGCTCAGAGTGCCACCCTTCGCGATGCAGTCCTCATTAGCCATGTGGTAGCTCTTCTGCTGCGGCTCGGCCAGGAGACACTTCCCGTGGATTTTTTTCCCTCTCAGGCAAACTTAGGAGAAAGTGTTAAACAGAAAGTGTGTGCATTTGACATATGTGAACACACCACAGCACATCACACAGTGTGAACAGCATGAAATTGTTCTCATTTAACCCATTTGCCAAGTATACTTCACATTCTGTTTTGCTGCATTTCTAACGGTTGGCTATTATTTTTATACACTGTTCAGTGTGGTTGTCTGTGATTTGGGACAGAGCCTAAGTGTGTAACTTTAAGTCAAAACTGTATTTATAGGCCATTGATTTTCTAATAACACTTCAGTTTTTCCATTTCTTTGAGATTCTACTGTGCTTCCAGGAAAATGTCCAAGTTAGAGCCATCTAAATTCACACTTTCCCAAAGAGCTCCTCAAAGCAACTTTGGGCAAAGTGTATATAGTGACATTTTTGCACACTGTTTCAGAAATATTGGTGAGGGCTTGAATAGTACATTCTATTTGAATTGACAACTTAAAATTCCAACATCTTTTGGAAATTTAAAAAGGAACGCCCTTTGACTTGGAAGGTAGGAGCAACCTCACCAATCTTGCCCTCAAAATCCAAGATGGCTGCTCCAGCATCAACAGGAGTGAGCTGTAGTAAGTACTGTTTATTAACACTGTAGGCTTACTTTGTCTTATTAAGTGTTTGTATGCACAGTCCTGTCTTTTGGCATGTTGCTACTGTGTTTTATGTGCAAAATAATGGTATCGCTAACAATGGCTAACCTAGCTAGAACCTGGGTTTGAGACTGGTCATACTGAAATGTGGTGTGACACCATTCCCAGCTCCTCCTTCCCATTTTAAGATAAATGGAAAGCAGCTTCATATCATGAAAATCAGTGCTGCCAACTGTCACATGGTTTGCTTCAGTTGACAGGTCTTAAACCACTCATGATATCTTTGCATCTTCATTTCTTCCAAAGTTCGTGCAGCAGCAAATCACTGCAATGTGTACTGTCCTAATGAGTGCTTGCATTTGTCAAATTTGAAAGTATATCACGTTCACGTGTGCAGGTGTGTTTATGTGTACAAAACCGCAAGTATGGTCCACTTCCTTGTTGACATCTCTAGGTGAAAGGGTAGATTTAATGCAAGCTCTGCTTTTGCAAGCTTACAGAAAAAGAAATAAATATGTACATCAGTACCCAAAACTTTCAGTTTAATGGGAATCTCGCCACTTTCCGCTCTTTCTACAATCCCTGTTTTTCCTACCTACTGCTACTGGGTGCTAGCTGGGAAGCTAGTTAGCTTATTAGTAGAAATTCTTCAACTAGAATTTGAAAAGCATTTAAACGTGACCATAATTCTGTTCTGTGTTGAGGAAATAAGAGAATTTATCTGCAAAAAAAAAAAGAACCATTTACACATTTTGATCAAAAGCCTGGTAGGTCCCCATTTATTGTGATAAATGTAATTATTATCCCCATACATCTTACCAAATGCCGTGGGCTCTGTTACGCTCAAGCTAGAATCTACACCGCCCTTCAGAATACTTTATAGACTACAAACGGTTTCTGTAGTTTCAGTTCACAAATCTCTGTACATACACTGGCAAAAAAAGGTGAATATGGAAAATGAAAAATGTTTGACTGAATCACACTTTTCTCATTAACAAATAATAAATTGGAGAGGATATCAAACCATGATTACAAAGGGGGATGCTAATCTCAATGGAAGAAGTATCGCTCGTTTAGTCCTGTGCGATGACAATTTGCAGTTTTTTGTGAGTGACTGAATGAATCTTCAATCCTGGAGGACTGGAAAATGAAAGAAAATTACAAAGAGTAGTTCTCACCTGTCTGCAGAGCCTGCTTTTCTTTCAGCAGGTTCATCTCTGCGACTATATCATTGATCTGCTTCTGTAACTCCTCTATGGCAGAATTGCTTTGGACCTCTGGCGTTGGGGCTAAGAGAGAGGAGGGTGGAGAAAGAAAGAGGGAAAAAAACGATGGCTGTTTAAAGATTACTGTCCTGAAAGAAGACCACAAGAACATTTTGTATCTCATTGTTTATGCTATTCCAGATGGGACCGGTTGGCAGGTTCAGTGGTTTGATGTGAGAAAGGTATTTTAGGTCACTCAGCAAAAAAAACAAATGCATGAATGAATGCATTTGAATGCAGTCTTCAAATTTGATTCACCATGAAATGAGAATGGATTGGATGCTTACAATAATGTATGGCTAACTTTAGTATAAACAGTATGGAGTTTGCTATGAACATTTTCAAGCAACCTTGAAAAGCATCAGAAACTTTAGTAAAGTTTTGTGATAACTCTCCCTCACTGTCCCTCACTCTCTCTCTCTCTCTCACACACACACACACACACACACTCTTCATATTTATATATATATATTTTAGAGGTGGGCATAGATAAATTTTTTTTTAACGCCGTTAACGCGCGCGAGATTCTCTCCCCCCGAACGAGAGACCGAGACAGGTTTAAAACGTGCGTGAACCGGACAAGTCACTGAAATATCAAGGTGAAATTCATCATAGCTTGCGTAGTACACACCCAGCTCCCTCTGTCCGGGGGCGTTAGCGGCGATATTTTTTTTATGGCGCGATAAGAATCTCGCGCCGTTAATGCGCGTTAACGGCCCAGCACTAATATATATATATATACACACCACTTTTTTCCTTTTTTCTGTTCACTATTTGTACAATTTGAGGCAGTGTGTATGTGTAAAATGCATAGCTTACAATTCGTTTATGAACTATTGCAGTGTGAGCTGTGTAAAAAAAATAAGAACTGCCTCCGTATGTGTTGTAAGTGTAATAGTGTTTGTATAGCAGCTATTCTATGTGCTGTTTGAATCAGATGTGGTCAATAGTTTATAAAACACTGGTGACATGCACATTTTACACAGACACAAAAAAATGATGCAGTCTTATTTTTTTCTTATTTTTTGCTGTTTATTTAATATGTGCATGTGTGTATGAACATATTATATATACATACATATATAACAATGTTTTTCTTTAATAAATTTATACATATACATTGATGCATTAATTAAAGTAAATCTCTCAAAATATTCAGACATTATTTGGTAAAATGTATGGGGATTAAATTAAAATGAAGTTTAATATAAATGAATGTGACAACAATAATTCATGACAACCTAATTTAGATTAGAAAGCTGTCGAACCTTGAAATGCACTCTAGGGATTATTGTAAGAATACTGTGTATCATGTTATTAAATTAATTAATTGTAAGAATGCAATTATTCGTGTATAAAAGTGATTTCCCTACCCTTTTTAATTTGAGGCTTCTTCTTGGGGGCGCTTTGTTGGTCTGAGCCCTGGATGAGGAGCAGTCCAATCAGGAGGCACGCAGCTCTGAGCTCCATGCTGCTGGTTCTGGAGAGTGTTGGGTAGGTAACGAAGCTGCTTCTGCAAGAGGAGAGGGGCTTTATGCTCTTCTGTCTGAGAATGTAATAAAAACCTGATCCTGCCTCCAAAGCCTGGGGGCGTGGTGCTCATCCACACGCTTGCAGCATTAACCGTTCACAGTTCTCTCTCTCTCTCTCTCTCTCTCTCACACACACACACACACACACACACACACAAATATTACATCTGCAGCTTACATTCATTCTCCCATTCACTCATTCAGAGCACCCACTCATGTTCTCACTTTAATGCACTTAATGGATTTTGTTTCATGACTAAACATTCATAAATATTTTTTTGTATATCAGCAACTTAAGAGACTTTATATTTCAACATGCTAGAATGAAAACAGTAACCATTCAAATGCTCCCACCAATATAACAGGACTGTCTAAAGCGTTTCCCTTCAACCCTCCTCTGCCAATGACCTGTCTCTTTCAAACAGAGAGCCACAGGCTGCAGAGCAATGACAGTATTTGTTTTGGATCAGTCTCGTCCTGACTGGGACTAAAGCAGCCGTGGCTTGGATCCAGACCTTCAGCTGCAGTCTGGGACTGGAGCTGCTTCAGATGACACGTGGCAAGGGAGAGGCCCGAGAGACGGCCATCAACAGCAATGACACCAGGATTCACATTCTGCTGTCTTTCATCTCTTTCATCTAGGGCTATTGTGGTTGGCCTGCAAGGCCAGGATGCAACAGAATACAAATATTGGGAATTGGTCCTCAAAATACACAAATCACAAATGAAGACTCTGCAAGTTAACGTAATATTTAGAATACAGTTCCCTTTTAGTTTCCTGAGTTCAGAGTCTTAGATTACTCAGAGTATGCACTGACTAAATAGTAATAAACAATCTTCAACAGAAACACCATCAATGGCTGTCTATTAGCATTTTTTAAATCATTTTCTAAAAATGTGTAGGAAACACTCCAAAGAACAACTCAACAAACAGCTTCTTTATAAACACTGAAGCTCCTGCACCACTTTCTCTGCGTGCTCTTTGTCAAAAAGGTTTAGGAAGTCCCTCTGCAGACACTAATTTCCTGAGTTCAGAAATTAAGACACCATTGGAAAACTCCATGCGTCTGCTTGGAAAACACTAAAACCGCCCGACTGCATCAAAGTACCACTTTCGGTAAGACACTGGCTCTTCTAGCATTCAACCAAATAGAAGCATTCACAAAAATATATAATTCCAGCACAGTGCTAAGTGCTCAGAGTGGCCGACTTCATCTGGCACAAGTGACAGAAGACTAACACTGGGATCGGAAACTGTGAAACTCTTCACCAAAGTGCCACTCAAAGCACTAAAACCGCTGCCACTCTGTGTTTGTGCTTTTACTGTCACTGGGAGACATCAGAGAAAAAAACATTGTTACATAACTTTAAATGGAAAAACTTAATAGAACCGAATTCCCCATGTCAGACGGTACTGAATCCAAAATCAAAACAGACGACAGCACTGAAAAGGACAATACAACTTTATTTGGTGTTTAAAATAGTAAAAAAAAGAAACCGGTACAACAATAAAGAAGCTGGTTCTATGCCAAGAAGCCCACTTTCTGTCTTTTCTTGCCAAGGCTCTCATCTTTCTGCAGCAGCTCCATGAGCGGCACATGAAGACTTTTCCCCACTCGCTTTCCCGTCTGAAGACACATCAGAAAAAAAGCAATGGCAGTGACTAGAAACAGTAGCCGGTCCAGACAGACAGCTTTACATAGTTAATATTCACTAAAATATCTCTCTTCCTCTTAAGAGATATGGAATGGCACTTCTGAGTGAACAATGCAGGAATTATTTAGGGATCAAAGTGTCGGTTCTTCTTATTAAACACCAAACAGATCTGGATGTTATAACACACACTTGCACAGTTTTCACAACTAATTTCTCTGCAGCACTGGGATTTTTGTGGCATCATTTTGGTTCAGTTGCTTTCACACATGGGTGTTCACTGATTGGCCAGAAATTGTCCAGGATTCAAGTGCTATGTTATAAATATGCTTCTAAAGAAAATTGGAACACTCTGTAAAATGCACATAAAAAGGTGTATACCTAAAAACAGTACAAAGACAACATTTCAAATTTCTATTGTTTGATTTGATGACCGCAGCACACTTCAAAAAAGTTGGGACAGGAGCATGTTTACCACAGTGCTCGATCACTTTTTCTTTTATAACACTCTGTAAAGGTTTAGGAGCTGGAGTTCTGAAAGTGATAATGTCTCATTCCAGCCTGATCTTGGATTTCAGCTGCGGTTTGTATTTTTTGTTTCATTATACACCGAATGAAAAGCCTAAACTGCAGACAGGTGAGTTTAGCAAACAGACTCTTGTTATATGTGCAGAATGTGGTTTGACACCTTACCTGAGGCCTTCCCTGAAAATGACACTGTCTGAATGGCAGCATATGTTGCTCCAAAACCTATATATATATATATATATATATATATATATATATCGTTCAGCATTATTGGGGCCTTCCCAGATGTGCACTAACGCACCCTTATATGGGTGCTGGCTTTTGAAGTATGCACTGAAATCAAGCCAGATAGTTTCTCTCTCCTGTAGCCTTGAGGACCAATTGTTCATGATTTCCAAAAATAATAATAAAAGCAGAGGAAAATTACTGTGGCCAGCTTAGATCATTGCTGTCAGCTCAAGTAAGGTCAGATAATGTTATAATAAATGTCTACCTACTCTGCATGCCAGCGAGAGTGATGGCCCTATTTCACGCCTGAATTTCCACAGTAAATGTCTATAAACAATATTTGAAGCTGCAGAAAAAGTGAGTTTGCATGTTCGCTGACCTCTGTCATTTCAAAGATGCTGTCCGGGTCCAAACTGCCTCCTCCCAGCTTCCGCACACAAGTCACCATTCCTTTGTGAGTGACTGAGATCAGCAGGCTGGCCACAGAGCAGGCCTTCTCCTGTAGAGTGGCGTCCACTACGTGCCTGTGGCCAATCTGTGGAGACACACACATACACACACATACACACACATACACACACATACACACACATACACACACACACATACACACACATACACACACACATGAGCTACTGAGAAGAGGCTGCTATTATGCTGGCCATAAAGAAAATCTGATAAACAGTGAGTGATGCTGTAGGTGTACCTTGCACAGAGTCACAATGCAGGGAACATTCTCCACATTAAGGCGCATGCAGTCGTACGGGTCATCAGACAGCTCAATCTCCTTTCCTCCCTCCTCATCCTCTGATATGTGCACTTTGGGAATCCTGTTTGGACAGCAACAAAAGCCATTTCACACTGAGAACGTGTATTCATGAGGATCATAATAGCCATAGAGGAAGATTTACAAGGCATTTAGAGATACACAGACTTGTACACAGAAACATATATATATACACACACAATAAATAATAAATATATTTAAAGTAACCCCCCACTAATTTGCTAATTGTTCACAGAAACTGCCAATATCCCCTGCATTATCTTTTGCTTTCTTTCAGCAATGTATATTTTTTTTACACATTTTTGTGGAAAATTGTTAAGAAAAATCTAAATGACAATCACAAATGTTTATGTAAATTAATCTACATTTCCATATAAAATATAACTATACATTTTTAGGTTCTATGGAGAGAACACAAAGAAAGCGTGTCTTGGGATGGTGAAATGCTGTAGACAGGAGGTTTGAAAGTAGTCAATCCAAGTGCGTTATTTATTTCTCCTTGCTGCCGATTGGCTTTTGCTCTGCGACACGTCTCTGGCAACTGCAGTCTAGCATTCCCACATCAGATCAGTTTCCTGTGTGGAGCTATCGTCGCATGTTTTGCTGAGCACTCTCACGATTTTCGTTTCGTTCTTCTTGAAGCCCTGTATTTTTATTACACTAAATTAAATGAATTGATTACTGTATTTACTCTGCTTATACCAAAAAAATGACAGTGCATACCAAAGAAAATGTGCATGCATGAATTACATTACAGTCTGTACAGGGGTAACATCAGGATTTACATTCCAGCACTGCGGCAGCAGTTCACTGTAACCTGTACGGTACAAATACGAGTTTACCTTTACATTTTTAAGGGTAATGTATTAAGCCGAGCTTTGAAGGAAATTAAAGTGTTTTGGGACCATATTTAGGCGCTTTATTTCGCGGGTGCTCTTGGAATTTAACCATCGTGAATGTTGGGGGTTTAATGTGTATTACTTTCAATAGGGCAAGGACACAAACCATTAAAAAGATCAGAAGTTAGGAGCAAGGTTTTTTTTCCTAAATACTTGTAAGCACTCCAGAATACGAATGTTCCAAAGTCATATTTGCTATAAGCTTTTCACAGATTACAGACAGAAATGTGAAGTAAAGAGCAACCCAGGACAGTAAGAGCAGAGCAAAAGAGGGGAGAGTTCTGGGATGGAAGTGATCATGAAGAAGGCTAGTGAGGTATGCAGGAATTAATGAGGCGTTAGGGGGTTGATTTGTCAACTGCAGAGGACAACGAGCGATTCAAAACTTTCCTGAATTAAATGTGACAATGGTTAACTGTTGTCTTCAAACAGCCTCCAGCAGCTAATTTGATGATAAGTGTACAAGCAACAGTTAAATCTCTCAAGGTGCGTTTACACTCATGACATGTCACTGATAAACCCAGGCGTGAACCCTGAAGGCAGAAAGGTCAGATTTTGGAATTAAGCAAGAAGGCTGGTATAGGTCTGCTTACCGTGTGTTGAAGAGAGACGCTTTTATGGCGATAGACATGGCATCAAACAGGTTTCCATCACACTGTAGGAGCTGGAAAACAGACAGACAGCATGCTGACATGGAATGGAAAAGCCAGAGTCACAGTTCCAGTTTAAAAACCATTTATGTGAGCCACTTGTACTTTCGAAAGACATTAAGTCAATTTCTAAATTAATAAGCCTGACAGCATCATTTCCTTCATTTTATTTGGCACAAGGATGAATAAAATGGCGATTAAATACTGCTGCATGCACAAAGTTAATTAATAACGAGTAGGCAAATATCAGGACAGGGTATTTTATAATCACAGTCAGAATCAGACCACAGGCCTGCTGACATTGTAATACTAAACTGGTCACAAATACTGGGACAACAATAAGAGTACAGTAAACTATAATTTCTGGATTTAAAAAAATATGGCATTTAGAGACACTTTCGCTCACAGATATACTAAATTATTTCCATTGTTGGGGTAATCACTCTAAAAAAGTAATCTATCACACCAATACAAATAAGATCCAGATTTGGTCCAAACCAGAATACAGCCCGAGAACTGTCCGTCTGATACCAATCTGAAACACCACATTAGTTCTAGGTTGAGTTCAAACACAGCCTAAGTTCAGCAAAAGTTGTCACAGACTTTTTTCTGACACACATTTTAAAGGCGACTCGACCACCTAAAGTAACAGACTGCATGTACATGACCTGCAATATTACTAGATTGGAACAATATAATAACACAATTTTTTTGCAATCATCCGAAACCACAACACACTTTTCTAAACGAGTTTTTCAGGCTGATTTCAGATCTGCTTTCTGTTTTTTCAGTCACAATAACTTTTTGTAATATGAGTAATATTAGATGTGCAATAGACTTGCATGCGTTTTTTATTAAACCGTAGGCACCGATCAAGTAAGTGTTTCAATATTTTCAGTGTGAAGTCAGACAGGCATAGATATAGTGATCAGTGTCACTCAGCTACCACTGTTTCTTCAAAAACGCCTAGCATATGATTATTATATGCTAATTATACCAACACTCATGCAATATATAATTAGCTTATATAGAATTAACAAATTATACAATATATAATTAACAAAAACGGTACGTGTGGGAAAAACTAAACACAGATATGACATCAGCATGAAAAACACATAACTTATCTCTGACGATTTTAACCTGATGACCTGTATAATCTTTAAGAGTAAACAACTATTTATTGCTGTAATCCAATCTGAATCAGAGCTGTGTTACCCACCAGTACGTCCACATACAGGACCCAGCAGTGCTCTCCAGGGCAGATGCAGAGGCTGGACAGGTCCAGGCTGTGACTGTTATTGAAGACTTTGTACAAAGTGTTACTCAGCTCCACGCCCAGCTCCTCACCCCCACGTCCTTCAAACTCAGGCGTGGCGTTTGCAGAGCTGATGACAGAGAAGGTAGAAAGCAAGGTGAACTGAGTTAAGAAACCAATATGTTGGACAATAATATTATGATTTATTCGTTTATTAATGGTAATTAAGTTCATAAACACATTAAAACCATTTATAAATAGTTATATACTTGAGCCATGTTATACATTACATATGTTAATACACGATGAAGCTGACAGGAATAAAGCTTAAAGATGGAGAGGACAGAATAGGATCAGTAACTAGCAAGATCTAATAGTTACCAGAAAAACAGCCCAGCGTGACCCAATTAATACCATTAAGCAATTTTAAGAACAATAATAAATTAGGCTCGTATAACTGTAAAGCAGTGCCAGTTTAGAAACTCAGGTATTTCAGGTGAGTATATGGTTACACCACAAATATCTGACCTTAAATATATGACTATAGAATTGACAGATACAGTATTGCACTCTCAAATGTGAATCACTACTTCATTTACGTACTTTCATAATATTACGTATTACATGGTATAATTTATTTGTAATATTTATATATTATTTTTAAATTGCTGAAAATGCTCTTTTATTTGGAAAATCAAATATTTTTAGTAAACTGTTTTTTTTTTTAACTTATTCAATATCTGAACCAGTCAAAAGTGCTGAAATACCAATAATACCAGCCCATCTACAGTGCACTTGTCACGGTTCGGCCAGCGACCGTTAGGGGTCGCTGTTTTGGTTTTGTTTTGTCTGTGTTTTTGGGACTTTTATTTTGACTTTATGTATGCTTTGTGTCACATGTTGTGTTTTCCATCTGCCTTGGGTTTTTTTTTCTGGGATTACTGTGTGTATTTTAGTTCTGTCTGTGTAGACCACAGATATCTGTCCATCGCCTCATTACACCTCATTTCGCCTCGTTGATGCTTTTTCACATTCATGTCTGTAGTGGCCCTTGAGCCAGGTTTGGTTTGTTCCTGTTTTGTGTGTGACAATTAAGAGCACTAGAATGGATGCCTGCCTGTCCTGTCCCTGTTTCCCCCGAGGTAGATCACGGGAGCCGGTCCACCCGGTCCCCCGTGACAGTTTTTGGTGGAAATTTCCATAATTTTATTATATTCACCTAACAAGTTTGAGGTTTTTGAGTGTATCTGCATGTTCTAGAGCAGCAAGAAAGACATATCTTCATTTAGCGTAACACCAAGATTTCTTACCTTCTTAGAAGGGATGATAACTGAGTGGTTCAGCGGTAAAACGCGGCACTGATAGAAGGTGTCTACAAAGACTGGTTTTATAGCAACCACGCAATCACACTTCACAACCTAGTTGATACTGATATGAGCTGCTGTTCTGGCTTCACTCAGTCAGCCGTACAACATGACAAGACCATCCGACTTCCACATGAACATGTCGTTTTGTGCTGCCTTGACCCTCGGTAAGCGATCCTACAAATATGTCTGCTAAGAAAAATATCCAGCGTCACTCATAGGCATTTTTCCCCCCATGTCCCAGATTTCCAGCCTTTGGTCATGTTTGTTTTCGTACTGGTAATTATCACATTTGCAGCGCAATAACTCTCAGCGGTTATCCGATACTGGTGAGATGCTTCGGCCCCTTGGAGATGGTCCAAAAACCACTTCAGTCGTTGTCTGAGGATACTGAAATGAGCCTGCATTCTTCAAAAGAGCCCCCATCCTTTTGAAGTGAACTTCTGGGATTGTTCCGGTTCCTCACTAGCCCCTCTCTGAACTGCGGCCCTCTAATTGATTAAGTGCTTAAAGGGAACGGTGGAGTATTGCAAATGAGGTGGCAGTCAGAGCCTCAAAGACGCAACCACTTCTCCACAGTAGCATTGAGGAGCTTGGTCCTCCATCTTTCTCTCTGTATTTCTCTCCTAGCAGTTTTATTAGCATCTGGAGGAATATACCTCTGCGGCGAGGCAGCAGAGAAAAGACAGCACTCTGATTTAAAGCTTGGCCTAAAGGAACTGCAAAGATGTGAGAGGAAGTGGCCGAGAATTGCATTCTCACACACATGGGCTGAACATCTGCACCTGAATGCGATGCTAACTGCCAAAAATAAACATGATAATTCAAGAGATTATGTTCAAAAACAACAGAGTGTTTGTGTAGTAATACCACCAAACAGTGGTGATGAATAGAACCAGACCTCTCCAACCAAAAAATATAATCACTTGTTCACTATTGATCCCCAGTGTTTATATGGATGTTGACTAAATCACTTTTCTTTGGGAACTATTTTACCCTGCATGTATCCCTCCACCATGAATGGGTTTAGTTTTAGGACCAAAATCTTCACAGAACCCTGGTAGAACAACGTCTCAGGCATCAACCAGAAACATTTTATGGAATAACTTTCTGTGAGGAGCTTTTAGAGGCAAACGTCTGCTTTCATTCAAGGCCACTGTGAACAGTTCTGAGTTTCAGGAGAATTTTGATGGGCTGAGCTAATGCTATATTCTCTATCAGACCCACTTGATTCCACCATTCAGACACTCCTTCTCATAGAAAATCCTAGAATAGTAGCCCAAAGGAGGATATGTTTTGTGGAAGGTTACAAATGAAGACAAACAAGCATGTCAAATATGATCTATTAGAATGCTTTTACAATTAAATCATGTAATAAGACAGTAATAACAACTGTAATAACAGCATATTGGCTTCATTTTAAACTATTTTAGAAAATATTTGCTCTCTTTCTTACTTCTGGCCTAAATTACTTTATTTTATTTTATTTATTTTGATCTGAATTTGAATAATGCATTTTTTGTGGAAAACAGTTCTTTACTAGTTTGACAATGAAAACAAGTCGACATTTGAGTACATTTAAATCATACAGTAAGATGATAATAACAGCAGTTATAACTACATATTGGCTTCTTTTTAAACTATTTTGGAAAATCTCTGCTCTCTTTGCTAGTTTAGGCCCGTATTGCATGTGCTTATAGGGCCCATTGTGAATAAATCCCCCC
>JBBPDC010000032.1:14341871-14358829 GCA_037974485.1 Hemigrammopetersius urotaenia | reverse complement strand
TTACTGTTGTTAATATTATTATTATTATTACTATTAATATTAATATTATATTCATATTAATATTAATATTCATATTAATATTAATATTATATTAATATTAATATTATATTATATTATATTATATTATATTATTATTATTATTATTATTATTATTATTATTATTATTATTTTAAAATGTGTAAAAAAGGGAAAGACAATATGCCTGTGATTACACATCCCCTTAATGTAGCCATTATTCATAGGAAGCTGCATAGTGGTTAAGGTGTTGGCCCTGCAATCAGAAGGTTGTGGGTTTGAATCCCAACTGCTGATGTCACCACTGAGACACCCTTGAGTAAGGTACCGTCCCCACACGCTGCTCCCCAACACCCCTCGCTGGTGGTAGCCCACTGCTTCACTTGGTGAATGGGTTAAATGCAGAGAAAGAATTTCACATTGTGCCCTGGTGTGTGTATGCATGACTAAGAAGTTAAATTTTTATTGTTGTTGTTATTTGCAGTGGTAGTAATCTAATTTTATACTAATAATACTAATAGTACTATAATAATAATAACAATACAATATGAGTCTTAAACTCATCTTAAACTTGACTTGATGATGCTTTCACCAATTGACTGAGGTTTTTTTTTTTTTTTTTTTGGGGGGGGGTGGTTGTTTGTGAATAATGAGAGAATGCTTTGATGAAAGAAGGGATGTCCAGCTACACACTCACATAAATCACACACACACACAAACACACACAGGGCCAGAAATAACACCAGTGCCCTCAGAGGTTTAAAGCAAATGCCAGAGTCTCCTGTCGCCCTCGTTTTGAGACATAAAGACGGACAGACACTCATCTCAGCTCGTCCCTCTGCTCGTCCATCACTTGGCATCATGGGTATTGACCGCTGGTCCGGAGCTTAGGGCCTCCGCTCGTTATTTTGTTAAAGGATCAACCTCTTTCATGTCCTTCCCTAAATATACCAGCGCTCAGCCGTTTTCTGCCACTGCAGTGCTGCTGGAGTGAAATTTATGGCCTCAGTTTTGTCCACCCTGAGCTCTACGGGATTACCCCACGAATTTGTGTTTTATAACAGCTGAGCGTTAGGAGCCACCAGGGGGCTGAAACTGGGCGGTCCAGGGGTCTCAGCTTCCACTAACGCCACTTGTCCACTTTCATTTTTCACCCGGCAGAATGAGTGCTGGCCATAACTGCCTTTGTGTGTCCAGCTTCTGCAGGTAATTTTCTCCCTGACAGCTTCCATCTTCAGCATGGGATAATAATAATAAAATACACTGCAAAACATACGTTTCACCAACTCACAAAAATGAGAAAAAATCGATTGTAAATTAGACGTAAATACTTATGTTACACAAAACAACATAAGCACAATTTGCTTAGCGATATATCAGTAAAATAATCAAAAATCAAAGAAAAAATATCTTGATCAGAATAAAACGTGATTTAGTGCTTTGACATGGGATCCCATCCCTAGTCAGAATTTAGTTTCTTGCACTCAAAACTAGTGTATTGTGTCTTATTTGTGCAATATTCACAATATAAAATCTAATGTAATCTAATGATCAGCTTAGATACAGTTGAGATGCTTTTTAGTTTCACACCTCAGCTACCTCAGCTTAATTTCAGTTAACAAGAAAGGGAAACTTTGTTCAAATTATCTAAATTATCACACACTTACTGCATACAAGGGTGTAAAAGAGTCAAAGGCCAATTGACTGACACTGGAAACACCTAAAAGCCTCAATAGCAAGTCATCCCTCAGTCAAAATCCCACCCCCGTAGACAAAAAAGTGTATGTTGCCCTTCGGTTATTCCCTTGTCACAATTCCAGTGACATTCCAATCATCACCAGGTGTTTCACACTCTTCTTCAAACAAAAGTATGAATAAAATTCCCAGGATTTTCACTACACAACATTCTTCATCCCATGTTTATAGTATAAACACATTTTGGTCAAATGTCCTGTTTTGTTACTGTTTATTTAAAGATTTCACATTATGAGGAATGTAAAATGTGGACTTTTTTCCCCAGTATGTTAAACTGAAACTGTGCACAACAAATTGAGGATTTGTGAGGCAAACCATCACACATACACACTCAGAAAATCAGGTCTCTTAGTATTGGCACCTCAAACTCTCAGGTCTTTTATGTGTCTTGAATGTGAGAGACAGCGAGTGATCAATCTATTTATGGCCCTCTTTACGTAAAGCCAGTCAAAACACACTCTTTCTCCTGCCTGGTGTTTCTGTGCCATCACTCTTTCATTTATTACCCTCTTCTCTTTCCTCCTTAGCATTAAGGTCCCAGGCCATCACATTTTTGATGGGCTGTAGAGCTGCATGTCTGAGATATTGAAGCAGATCTGAAGCTCAAGTTTAAGCTCAGGTGAAGGTTGGCATCCAAATGTGTTTCGTTTGGCTTCATCCTCCATCAGGATTTACAAAACTGCATTTTACTGACAGGGATGAAGATCCATAAGATACATTTATGAAGACGGATCACATGTGGAATGACAGAGTTATTAAGCTTTCACTGAAATGATGTAGATCTGATGGAGACATTTTACTGTGGTTTGATGGCCAGGACCCCATCTAAAGCCCTTCGTGTCTGATAATAAACTGGATCCCATAAAGAAGCAAAAGGAACACAAAAATGATATGTTATTACATCTAAGTGCAATAACATATTCCTAACTATCATCTGTATCATTAGAATTCACTTAACTGTGTTATTTGTAGTATTTATACACACCATTTATGTATATAGCATAGTATATTTTCATATTGAGTTTTTTTTTTTATTTAAATACCATTATTTCAACTTTGACTTTTTTCAAATGTTATTCTTATCTCTGTGTCTCTCTGTGTCTTTGCAGTTGTAACCTAAGCAATTTCCTCCAGAATCAATACGTTTCCTGATTTGATTTCCAATTCTGATCTATATTTAGGACATACTTGTGTAATAACAGGAGCAAAACCTGAGGTAGATAAATATTTGATGTACAAATTATTATTAACATGTAACTACATGGTTATTACAGACATGAAATGCCTTTTTAGGGGAATTCTTAAAGAAAAAAAAGGCTACAGGGTACAGAGTAGGAGGATAAATGTTTGAGCATGTGCCATTACTATCATCGAGGCAGCTAATCAGTGGTTGTGTGATGGAGAAACATTTCCCACATTTTGAACACTTCATGGGCCTGAATTCTAGCTTGCTTCCCTCGAAAACCAACCACACTCTCCCTGAGCTTCCAGCCTCTTCTCCCAGCGATAGCAACATCCACCACTTTGAGGTTCACTATCGGGTTGGATGCCTCGGCTTCAAAGAGGCTTCTCAGGGCAATCCATGTTACAAGCTCTGGTGTTAACCCACTGGAGAGTCCTTATCTGGTGCATGTCGTGTTCATTCTAGCCTCTAAACCTACCTCTCTGACCACCCCCACCACCACCACCATCTCCCAGGTTAATGCAATCTGGATTTGCCAAGTTTGAAAAAGATCATTATAATCTAACACCTGGTATAACTGGTAACACTGTACTTACATAAGGACTTTGTAACACAAACATAAGCACTGAGTACTATGTTTAAAATGCCTCAGTGTTTACCTCAGTATTTACCTCAGTTTGACATTTTTTTGTATGTGATATGAAATCCTTATGTAGGTGAAGTGTTACTAATCATACCAAGTGTTGAATTAGAATTTACCACTTGGTATAATTGGTATAACTTTACCTACATAAAAATTACATGTCACATACATGAGCACTGGGTAATGTATTTAAAATGCATTGCTTGAGTGTAATGTTAGTTTTCACAAGATGAAAAGTGCTGTTAAATGAATAACATTTAACTAAAATAATATGCCTTACACTAAAGTGACATTTGTTCTATTTATAA
The DNA here is from genome assembly GCA_037974485.1 of Hemigrammopetersius urotaenia. Taxonomy (NCBI): domain Eukaryota; kingdom Metazoa; phylum Chordata; class Actinopteri; order Characiformes; family Alestidae; genus Hemigrammopetersius; species Hemigrammopetersius urotaenia. Next base: position 14,354,925 of record JBBPDC010000032.1, on the reverse strand, counting down.
CACTGTTATAAGCATCATATCTAAGAAATGGAACCTTAAGTGATAATGTCTTCACATATTTCCATGACTTAAATGCATCATTCATAGATAAGATACAGTATAGTGTTTTTACAGAGGCCTCTGCTTTAAAAGCTTGACATGAGAGTTTCATTAATGAAACAATTATGGGTTAAGGCAGCGAGATTTATTTTGTCACCTTTGTGATGACCCTGAGCACGGACTGTGGACTGATTGCCGTCTGGTGTTGGAAATTCACATTTGTGTCAGCTCTGAGCGCTGCCGCTGCCGCTGCCCCTGCCCCTGCGAGCCAAACCTGGTGCTTGTTAAGCCTGCAGCTGATTTGCTCACTTTGAAAAGAACAGACTGTGGGGGAAATGTTTGCTCGTGCTCAGGTGCCTGCTGCACATTGCCATATGATTTTGTTTCGCTTTGTATTTCTTTTCATGCACTTCTCACTTATATATACCTTTCCTTATTTTCCTTGTCCATAGGTAAACTCTTTAATTATTATTTTTTTTTAAATCTTGCGTTCTGTGTTCTCCCTTGGAGTTATTTTTGTTGGGATTCTGTGCCAGATCGTAACACCTTGCGAATACTGACTGAAGTATTGCTTTTTAATTACGGCATTCAAAAAAATCTATCATCAAATATTTATTTGTTTCTGATTCATAAGATAAAAAACAAGCAAGTTAAAGCATCGCAAACTCAAGTCAGATCCCTAATGCTAATCCTAACACTGAAACTACCAAAAATCACCTGGGATCATTAGACCTTACTAATAATTTAAGCCTTTTGTAGATCATTTCTGTTTGAACCATGTTACTCACATGCTAACTCTCCATTTATTCTTCCGAAGACTGACTCTACACCCCAACCATCCTTTATCTCTCCTGCTGAAGTGGAGAACATATTTGCTCTGGGTTTTCCCACAGTGGGCCAGAGAGGGTGGGGGTGTGGGATGAGGGGCGGGGGGGTGGACTGAGGATTCACAGAAACCAGATGACCACACTTACGAAAAACATCATCCTCACCTTCAGACTGGAGAGAAAGAAGGAGGGAGAACAAGGGGCCTTCCAAAATCCAGTCTCTCCCTCCAACCATGCTATGAGGTTGAATGCGCTTTGCAGCTCTTGTTCTTATCATGACACCCCCAATAACACGATGTTTATTGCAAGAGTTTTAAACTTCAGTGAAATTTAAGGTGCTGTTTTTGAACCCAATCCATCGTGAAGCTGAGGAGGATCTTCCCTAGCTTTAGATGTTTCAGCTTTGGTAATGAGCGAGTTTTATTTTACCATTATAGCTTAATGCAATTTGAGAAATGTGAACAAATTTAGAGCAACTTTAATTTTATCAAGTTGAAAGTTAAACAACTGATTTTGAGTTTTTTGGATTTAAAAACATTGGACACTTTGAGCTCTTTGGTAGGTGTGGCTGATCGGGCAGTTGCTAGGAGGTTAAAGTGGTGTTTCAGGTGGTTGTTAATGCATTGCTAAATAATAATAATAATAATAATAATAATAATAATAATACATTTTATTTGTGGGCACCTTTCTAATACCCAAGGTCATCTTACAGAGCATATTTGCCTGAGATGCCATTTGTTTGTTATGGCATCTCAGGTAGTTACTAGGTGGTAGGAATGGCATTTCTTGTGGTTCCTAGGTGGTTGCATGCAGAATCCCAGGTGGATGTTAAGGTATTGTTAGTGTACTTATATCTTTGTAACATGAGAGTGTTGTCCATTCTTTTGGCCATATCGTTTACAGTGACTGTGGAGAATAAAGAGGTATAATAACAAGAATGATTCACGTTCAGGTTCGATCATTCTTTCCTCAGGGGATAAGACACAAGGACATTATTCTGTCATGGGTTCTCTGATATGGCAAAACTGGATGTTTCTAGTGCAAAAACAACAAAGCAATGCTTGTATTTCTAATAGTTGAAAAGTTGCATGCAACACTGGGTTCATCTGGAAAGCTCATCTAACTTTTCTCTTTTTAAATTTTCCTCATTTTAAAAGCTAATGCTATTGATTTATTTATCATCAGGGAAATATAATGAAATGTCTTTTTTATTTATAAATATTTTTTTGTTTGTTTGTTTTGTCCCATTCTATTGTAGGGAAGGGTTTTTACTGCTTTAACAACCTGATTTGATAAATTTGCTGAAACAAGTGATTGATCACATGTTCCTCATCAATCCATAATCAGTGTGTGGGCTTCTTGTAGTTGGAGCTCTGCTATGTCTCACTGATAGTGGCGTTAGAGTCACTCAGTAAAGAGTCCTGTCAACAGATAAACTATTGAAAGATTCCCCTTTGCCTGTGAGGTTATTAGTTGGTTTCTTCTGATAGAGTGCAGCTCCGGGTCTAAACCTTTAGGCTGATGCTATCAGGAAAAGTGACGGGTGAACGCACTCCTCCATTCCATCCATCCCCCTGTTCCTCCAAATTCTCAAACTGGTCACCACAATTGGACATGACAGAGCCACTTTAGCCTATTTGAAACAATGTGTCAGGATATAGACTTAGCTTAGTTTTGGAGAGGTTTGAAGTTGAAGTTGTTTCACATTTGGACCACTGAAATCTTTTCTTCAGTGAGATACTCCAGTCCTTTGGATTTCAGTGTAAGTGTTTAATTCAATTTTGTTATTTTGTTTAGCATTATGAAACAGAAATTCTCAAAAGTCCAGCCCTTTAAGGACAAGGAGACAGCAGCAGGAGAATCTGCTTAAGAGCATGAAAAAAAAAAACACAGAGAGGAACCAAGTCTCAAAGGAAGAAACTGTCTAGCAGCAGGAAGAAAGACCACAGAGAAGAGTCATATCTCAAAAGGAGAAACTCTCTAGAAGAATGAAGAACAACCATGGAGAGGAATCAGGACTCCAAAGGAGAATCTCTACAAAAGGACATAAAAAAGCACAGAGAGTAGCTAGTTCTCAAAAGGATAAACTTTCTAAGTGGATGAAGAAGAATCACTAAGAGGAACCAGGACGAATGCTACAGGAGCATAAAGAAGGACCTTTGAGAAGAACCAAGTCACAAAAGGAGAAACTTTCTAAGTACATGGTGAATAAGTCAAGGCAACCTTGAACCTTGAACCTGAGAGGAACCAAGTCTACTCCCCAATAGCGTCAAGAAGAACCTCTGAATGGAACCAGGACTCAGACTCCTTGTTGGAAAGTGAAAGTAAATTTATATATTTTTATTTCTTGTTCTCTTTGCGAAGAAGTGATGATTAATTAAGTAACCGCGTGTCTAAAATTTGCCAGCTTGTGGATTTATGGTTTGTTCCAAAGTCTGAGCGGATCATGGTGACCGTAATGTTGCCAGTTGCCAATGCAGGAGCCCACTCGCCTCAGTTAGCTTGAATCTTCATCATGTGACAGCAGGGTCAGCGTATCCTAACCAGATCCTCCTCCAGCTCACTGCAGCTTAGAATCTGTCAGAACTCACTGTCCCTCCTTTTCTCGTTCCTCCATCTCCGTCGTATTCTTCTCCGGTCCAGTTCTTAGCCCACTGTGTATAATAGCGGCGTGCTAGGCCACGGTTTTAGGCTTGGTGTGTTTATAGTGGATTAGAACGTGGGACGGAGGGGTTAAGTCTGCCAGGCTCGCTGCCTGGAAAGAGGAGAGTGTTGTCATGTGTGTGTGTGTCGGCGGACGGCGACTGGCAGCCCCCTGCCTGCAGTTGTCTCCTCGCCCGCGTTTGACTGACAGGTAGCGGGATTTAGCCTCCGCTTTTGCATGAGAGCCAACAAGGGAAAGTGAGCAGGGCGGATTAGCGCGGATTATGTTGTCAGAGGGAGGTTTGACGGACAAACTGCAGAGGAATAAATTGCAAAATCTGTTTGAGGAGCGCCGCTATACCCCTGCCACCCTCCCCTCGTCCTCCTTTTTTTTCCCTTCTCCTCGTCCACCCGTCCAAAATGACAGGGAGGGAAAGAAATCATTAATAATTTATAAACAAGACTGGCACATTACCTATGCGGCCATATTTATGCAAGCCGTCTCCGCGGACATGCAGGCTGACTAATGTTATTTATTTAACGGCCTGACAGGCGGGTAATTGAGATAGCCGAAGCTCAACCTGCGGAAACTCGCTGCTCGCCCTCCTTTGTTTAGAATTAACTCCTGTAATTCAAATTAACAAAAATTTAGAATACGATTATTTTACATCAAGTCTCCTAGACAGAACTGGACTCGGTTTAGCATCAATATGAAATTCAGACCATTTTCTCCCACTCTTAAAATTCAGCTCCTGAGAAAGAACGTACCCTAATCTCAGCCCAATCCCAGTTTAAGGTATTAAAATACCCTTTCTTTTCTCTGATCTTTATTCAGCACAGATCATCAGATCTTCAGATCAACCTAAAGATGACGGAAGAAAACTTATAAATATATCCAGCTTATAAATGAGTCTGAACAACATTTGAAATTTGTCTCAGTGATCAAATTCAAGTCTTGACTACCGGTGTTGAACAGTTTTGAACCATAAGGTTGAGAAGAAACTGAGAACCGATGAGAACAACAGAACTTCTGTCTTAAGTTGATTTTCTCTTTTGCTCCTTATTTCTCCTAAAAGGAGGGTTTAGGAGAAACAAGTCAGACTCAACAATCTCCAAATAAGAAGATGATTTATTTCTGATGCGACAAAGAAGAGACTGTTGTTAGCAAAATCTTCCTCTGAGTCTTTCCTAGTTTTTTGCCCCACCATGTTTACAGCTTTTGATAGTGAGCGTGCGCTAACAGCTCACAGTTAGCTTTTAGCGACAAGCTAAAACAGGGGTTTAAGTGACTTTCAGAGCGCTAAATGCAAGTTCGTGTTTACGGTGGGCTCCATTAATTGCGAGCGGCTCTTGGCTGGGCTCTGGGCTGTGGTAAATCTCTGGCTTTCGTGATGAACTGGGCTTCTGTACGCTAGCCTGCTCTGCTTCATCTTGGCCCTCTCACACACTCCCCTCTCAAGAGCTGTCTCTGATGTTTGTCTTAAAGGTCAATTTAAGCAAACCGTGTCTCCGTCTGTTTATAATGAATACTCGATCGCCGGGCCGGGACGATTTTTATGCATATCTGAGCTCGCAGTGAGATGCATCAAACATCTTGGAAAGACCCAGAGCTCGTTGGCCATCCAGGCTGCGTGTTTAGACGTGCCTCATAAGCTTTGAACATGCATGAAATTTCACTCTATAATATCTGGCTCATATCTTTTTAATGCGCCTCATTGTTTAGAATTTGCCTCTTGCTCCAGCAGCCTCCTGCACGGCTGAAGCCCAGTTTTTACAGCCATTATTATACCAGGTTCCCAGACCTAAACAGCCCTGATGATGCATGGCTTTTTCTTTGTCTCATCAGAAATAAATAATCTTCTTATTATTGAAACCTCACTTTAGGAGAAAGAGCAAAAGAAAAAATAAATTTAAGACAGACATTCTTCTGCTGTTCTCATCGGTTCTCAGTTTATTCTCATTAAGTTTTCTTTTTGATTTTCTGGTTGATCTGAAGATCCGATGGTTGGTGCTGAATAAAAAACAGAGCAGTGAGAGAAAAGAAATTTAATTTTAAGATCTTAGACTGGGATCGGGCAAGAATCTCACACTGATGTTAAACCGAGTTCAGATCTGTTTAGGAGAAATGGGCTGGATGAAGAAAAGTCTTATTCTGAATGTTTCTTTCTTCTGGGTTCCTTCTTTATCTTTTCAATCTGTTCCAGTATGCATAAAAAAGGGTTTCATACTTCTTTCTTAACTCAAGAATCTTTGACATGCAAGCACGTTCCTGTGCGCTTCTGCTTAACCGAACTAATGTCATGATGATACCACTCCCCCTCCTCCCGCTCCCTCTCCCTTGGGGAAAAATCTTAATTAGAATCACATGGCAGGCTGATTTCAGAAGCATGGCCCACAATATCAATGAGCTGATTGCATTCTGCGGCAGTTTGAAGCATTAGGAGTTCGCCTCTGTACGTTAAACATATGAATATGCATTGGCATAGAAAAATTCGCCCTCTGAATCAATAATGAGACAAAGGCGTGAGCTGAATAATGAGGCATAAACAAGATTGAGACAAAAATATGGTGTCTTAAAGGAACGGCTCTCGCAGAACAATCTGTTTCACAGAGTTATCCCTCCACCTGAACACAGGAAACCCATGGAGACACAGTGTTTCATGTCTGGTTCCTCAGTTCTGCGCTAGAGCTACAGGGCTAATGTGGCTAATGAGCAGTGAGGGTCTATACAGCCTAATTAATTAGCCTTGCAGCACCAGTCCAAAGACACTAACGCCAGGCTTATAATAATTGGGCAAAGGGTGGCATTAGTTTATTTGTTTGTTTGTTTTCCTGTTCTTTCAGTCATTGATTAATTTGCATATACATTCCTTCAGTCTTTCATTTGCATGTATATGCATTTGTTCTTTTTATTCTTTTATTAATTAATTAATTCATCCATTCATCCATTTGTTTGTTTGTTTGCTATTCCAGCACACCAATATCTACCTTAGACCCAGCCCATTCATTTATTTCCTTTATAGTGGACAACATGTTTTGTTGTCCTGGCAAGTAACAAGCAACAGAAGAGTGATACAGAATTTCATTGTTTTGATCAAATGAAATGTGTTCTTGGGTTAATATCACTTTTTTCTTTTTCTAAATTCAGTTCTATTTTCACATGGAAATTGTCCTGTTGTCCTCTACAGATTTAAATTGTAAGGTGTTTTTTAGGAAATCACACACAAAAAAGAAATTGCAAAACTTTTTTTTCTTCGGTTCTCAGGAAGATTAACATTTAAGACTGTCTCCAGTAACTGTTGTTGCCACCAGATCAAAACCTTACACCTCTGTTTATATTATTATAATTGTTATACATTTTTTTAAACATAATTTCCACCATAATTTACATCAGATAAACTTGTTGTGTTACCGCTGGAAATGCTCCATTATAGCAAATGAAATTTTTTTTCCTTTTGATTTTTCTGTAGTTTTCAGTTTTGTTTCTGACCGTGACATTGTGCAGCAAGCAAGTTCTGTAAGAAACCTCTGAGGCTCCAAAGGAAAAGGTGATATAGACCAGCACTGATTCTCAATTAATGAAGCAATTCAATTAATGAGAGGCTTGAACCACTTCTTTTCAAACAGCTGGAAGGAAAAACCCATCTCTTCTGTTTCAGTCTGATTATTAAGAACCCTCCAAACCTCAGGGGCTCAGACAGAACGCACATCAGCTCAGTCATAGTTTAACAGCAATGCTGTATCAAACCCTCTCCATTTGTTTGGTTTTTTTTATTGTTAATTATTGTTTTGCCAACTTCTGCTGTCCTTTACACTGCATGAACACAACATGGTGAACAGACTAAGATAAATGAATCAAATCTTGTTACACTAACATGCCCTGAAGGTTAGAGCATTGGTTTCCATAGCTACCATTTTGGAAGATTTTGTGGGAACAGTAAATGTTAAAAGTGTGTGTGTGTGTGTGTGTGTGTGTGTGTGTGTATGTATGTATGTATGCATATGTACGTGTGTGTGTTTATGTGTGTTTATGTGTGTGTGTGTGTGTGTGCGTGTGTGTGAGTGTGTGTGTGTGTGTACATATGTATGTCTATGTGTGTGTGTGTTTGTGTGAATGTATATGTGTGTGTGTATGTGTGTGTGTGTGTGTGTGTCTGTGTGCGTGTATGTGTGTGTCCTGAAGTCCTGAGTCATCAGAGCCCGAGGATCTGTCTCAGATCATCAGTAACGTCTCATAAACCCTCCTGTTATTGTTTATTTTACAGTCAGTCGTGTTTTCCTGAGGCTCAGCGAAAGATTTCAGGGTTAAAGTGACCACGTCTACAGATCAGTGCCTGTGTGTGTGTGTGTGTGTGTGTGTGTGTGCATCGTGCATTCCCACAAATCACTAATCATGTACACATATGTGTGTATGAAGGGCTTCTGCCCTCCAGGTGTGGCAGCAGTGAGTTGATTTGATTGGAATGAATTAATTAACTAAATTAACTTATGTGAATTATTCAGCCTCTACTATAAAGTATAGTTAGTACTTAGATATTTAGAAGTCCAATATCTACTGTGAGGTATTCAATGTTCAGTATGAATTATTCAGTATTTACTGTGAACCAACCATTATCCATTATGAATGAACCAGTATCCAGTATGAATTTTAGTCTGTATTAATTAAGAACTGCTTTAAATAGTTCTATAACTACGATTAATTATTCAGAATCTGCTATGAATTATTCTATTATTCAATTAACTATCTACTATGTCTTTTTTAAATTAATTATTCCGTTTCCACTATGAATAGTATACACTATGGATATTAACTCACTTTGAGTAAATATGCATGACATTTTAGCTTTATTTCATAGTTTTTGTTGTGAATAAAACACACTGAATTTCTATATTCTGGTGTTCAGTATTTATATTTATTAGGCTTATAACTCCCCAAGAAACTACACTGTAAATTTTCTCTTTACGAGAGGTAGGAACTAAACCGGAGGCCGTGTACGGAGCCCTGGAGTTTATACGGGGTGAAAAGTGAATGGAAGGTCACTGTGTTTCGTGATTATTGTGTGTTTGAGTTGTCTGTTTTATCTGTGATCTGCTCTGTAGCGTGTGAGCAGCCGCTGCCTTCGCTTTGGCCCATCTGTGAACTCCGCAGGAATAACATGCATGTTTCTCGCCCTCCCCTCCCCTCTCTCTCTCCATCTCCATCTCTCCGGCTGTTGCTACTTCTTTCCTGCGGACTCAGCAGAAGTGTCCGGTCGCTGTTATGAGAAAAGTGATGACGCACATCATCTTTTGTTGTTATTATTGTTGCTTTTCATTACTTTAATTCAGTCCTGCCTGCAGGGCGACTGCTGGTAATGAGATCCAGACAGAACCACTCTCTTTCCCTCTCTTTCTCTCTCTCTCTCTCTCTCTCTCTCTCTCTCTCTCTCTCTCTCTCCCTCTCTCTTTTTTTCCAGTTTGAAGGAAGTCCAGGTTGCTGTGACCACCCTGTGTCCTCAGTCCCTCAAGGGCCGCCAATCCCTGGACCCGTCTGATAATTTTTTTCTCATAAAGTTCTTGCGGATGCAGCAGAAACAACCTCGTTACAACACTGGAAAAGTTTTTTTAAATTTACTCGACCCAGAGTATTAGTCCTGCAGCGTTTTAGATATCCAGCAGCCCCACCAGAGTCCGAGGAGTTCCTATGTTAGCAATGCGGGCAACTTAAAGAAGCTTTCCTGTGAATCACCTTATTGGTGTAAAAATACAACTGTTAAATTATCTTATCTTTGGCATGTTGATTTGTTCAATGCTTTTCTGTGGAGATCAGAGCAGAATCTGAAACGCAGTGCTGTGTAAAAGTCCTGATCAACCCCTCATTTCTTCACATTCTGCTTCTACTGATCCAGACTTTCTTGTATGTCAATGTGTTCTTGAGGAATGGTTCTCCAGGCTTCCTGAAGGACATTCAAAGACTCTCATTTCCAATCCAGTCCATGAACCTGACCAGTTTCAGAGGAATGTTTCTGTTGGTTAAGAGACACAGTGGCCTATGTATGAATCATTCAAGCAGAACAAAGAGCATCTAACTGAAGTCCTGAACCAGTGAAGAACCAGGAGCAGATGATTCCAGATGATTCCTGAATGCTGAGTGGTTGGAACTCCTTTATTTAGTATCTTTAGTATCTTTTGTATCTTTAGACACTTTTCAGCCTGGGTGTAAAACATTTGTTCCCATTTCTTTCATTTAATCTCTAAGACAGAATATAGTATTTTTGCACTATGGTGGTTAACGAATTAGTTGGTAAACAGAAGACAGAGTTGTGTTTTTGCATCTGACCCACTTTTCTTCGGGCCGTGTGACACAGTATCGCTGTGTTTCGCCCGCTGGGTGATTGAGCATCAATCCGTGTCGCCTTAATAAGCTCTCATCCTCCATCCAGTCCTTAACCAAAGTGGCTATAAAAAGAGGCTAATCGCTAATCGTTGCCATTACTGTTTATCCTCTCTCTTAATCACCCCTGGCAATACGCTAACAAATATTATCTCATTCTGCTAAAGCCACTCTCCGCCGGCTCTTACGCCGCTCCTGAGTTTACCTCGGGATTTACTGGGCTTGGGAGTGAGTGGCGGCGGGAGGCCGAGCGCTAATCTACACGCCAAACTTAGGATTAGCCCACTGAGCCAGGTGACCTCCGGGGCCGCCACGCGATTGGCCGCAGAGGTTGAGAACCTGCAAGCCGATTGGCTGAGAGACAGAAAGTGGATGAGGCGTTTTTGATGAACTCCTGCCCTTGCCTCCTCTTCTCTTTTCTCTCTCTCTCTCTCTCTCTCTCTCTCTCTCTCTCTCTCACTCCCTCTTCTCAATCTCTTTCTTTTTCTTTTCTTTACAGCCCTCCTTCTCTCCTTTCTCTTTTACTCTCTGTCTTGTCTCTTTCATTTCAATATCCCTATGTTTTTCTTGTTTTTTTTTGTCTCTCTCTCTTTTCACTCTTTACCCATCTCCATTTAATAGTTTATGCCTCATTTTTGTTTCTCTTTCACTCTCACTCTTTTTTCTCTCTGCTCTCTTGTCTCATTCTCTCTTTTTTCTCTCCTTTGTTTCATTAGCTCTCCTTCTCACTCTCTTCCTCTCTCCCTCTCTCTCTCCCTCTCCTCCACCCCCTTCTCTCTCTTCCTCTCTCTCTTCATCTCTCTCTCTGTATCTCTGATGAGTGTTGTTGTAATCAGTGAAGGATTAACACGGGCTCAAACAACACTACAAGCAAGTCTCTCCTATCACACACACACATGCACATACACACAAACACTGTCACAATGATGTCTTTATTCATCTTATATCTGGGCAAAAGAACTAAAACCTAATCTGTTTATGTGTTTATATTTGTTGAGGACAAAAACAGTTTAGTGTGTTTGTATTTAGTCAGTCTCTCTCTTTCTCTCTCTCTCTCTCTCCCTCTCTCTCTCTCTCTCTCTCTCTCTCTCTCTCTCTCTCTCTCTCTCTCTCTCTCTCTCTCTCTCTCTCTCTCTCCTCTCTCTCTCTCTCTTCCCCACCTCTCTCTCTCTGTTTGCAACCCCACATTTTCTCTCAGTGTTTATGACCAGAGTCTGACCCTGTAGGTGTACTGGACACTCATTCATTTCCCATAATCACACACGCACACACACACAGACACACACATGCACGCACACACACACGGATGACGAATGAGTCTAGCCCACACACACACTCTGCGCCAGACTCATGACTAATGTCCCTTTAATTAAACAACCTGACACCAAAACTATGTTCATACAGAACTGAATGTAACAGGACAGAAAGAGCTAAATTGAGCTTTTTCTAGAGTTTTCTAGTTTTACTTTAATTGTCAAATGTGCAGAAAAATGGCAATTGTTTCATTCATCTTCCTATGAATTGCATGTGTATAATTATTTGTTTGCTTGTTTATGCAGAGATTTATCTTATCTTCATTCAGACATCACACTGTGTCGGGGACTGGCACGTTAAGTGTGTGTGTGTGTGTGTGTGTGTGTGTGTGTGTGTGTGTGTGTGTGTGTGTGTGTAAGAGAGAGAGAGGGAGACAGGCAGAGAGTGAATAGGGGCTTTACACATAGTTATAATAGCTAAGAAATATAACAAAATATAATGGAAAGAATTTACTTTGTGCATGTGTGTGTGTATGTGTGTGTGTGTGTAGTACAGTAGTACAGTAATACATTTTCCAAATCCTTTTAACAGCACAGATCTACTCAAAGATCTCACATTACAGGTAACACACACACACACTGTTTCTCCACAGCCATCCTCTAGCAATCTCACTAATCCAGGAAGTTTCTCTTATCGGACCACAAATGGACAGCAGGAAGAGCAAAATCCCCTAAACCACGTCCACATGCTCAACGTTCTGCAGGAACCCGGTTCTGCAGCGTTCTGCTGAAATCAGGGCTTTAATTTACTGCAGTAACAGCCTCTACTCTTCTGGAAAAGATGCTGGAACCTTGCTGTGAGGATTTGACTGTATAAGAACATTAGTGAGGTCAGGTATTGATGTTGTTTGATCAGTCCTGGATCCCAAAGGTTCTCCAGAGACTCCACAGACCAACACTGCAGGGTTTAGATGGTACAGTCCACAGGCATGGTGACCTTAAGGTCTTGTGTGACTTCAGAGCTGGTTCTACTGGTCACTACAACCCAAAATGTTTAATTTAATAACGCGACTGAGTGTTCAGCAGTTCCACAGAATAAAGAACGTTGCATCAAACGTGCTTTAATATCAGCAGCTCCTTCTGCTGAAATGTAGTCCCTCCAATGTTTCAGTCAGTTCTACAGCCAGTTCTAGATATGTTCTACATTTCTAAGTATGACTGTAGAGCCATAGTGTAAGCAGGTTTCAGTCAGTCCTAGATATGTTATTAACTCCAGCAATGTAGTTCAAGCAGATTTAAGTTGGTTCTAGATATGTTACTGACTGCAGAGCTGTAAACAGGGTTCAGTCAGTTCTAGATATGTTTCTCACTACAGAGCCGTAATGAAAGCAGGTTTCAGTTATTTCTATATATACGTCACTTCCTGTAAAGCCATACGTTCCATCTGGTTCTAGATTCTAGACATGCCACTGACTGTTGAGTTGTGGTGTAAACAGATTAAGTCAGTTCTAGATATGTTACTGACTCTACATTTTAAAAACACACTTTTTATTTTTTTTCCAGCAACTGGAATGTAAAAATAAAACCATTCAGCTCCACAGAAAGTGAAATATTGTTATAATGTTAGCACACCTCAATTGTCCTGATTCAGCACTTAATTCACACACAATAAATCTGAAGTGGAAGAGAAAATCAAGACTGTTATTCTCTGGCTACTGGACCATTAAGGAGGTGGTGTGTGTGTATGTGCGTGTATGAGTGTGTGTGTCTGTGTGTGTTTTGGGGGCTGAGTGATGTGAGAGCAGTGGGGATTGTGGGTAATTTGTGAGGTCGGTGGTTGGCACCATTCATTAAACAGCTTTATGGAGAGCTAAAAGCCCTCAGTCGTACCCCCCCCCCCCCCCACACACACACACACA
>JBBPDC010000032.1:14327337-14338707 GCA_037974485.1 Hemigrammopetersius urotaenia | reverse complement strand
GGGGTGTATATTTGGATTTTGAAATTAATTTCAATTTGAAAAAACATTCCAATTCTTCTCTTTTTCTTTTTCATGGTAATAATGTACAAGAATGTAAGTTGCCATCATAGTTTCACAATGTTAAGAGGGAAAAATTAAAAGAAAATATGTGTGTATCAATTATTGATCTGAATTTCTGTCGCACAGAACGAATTCTTTACAGAAATGACCAGTAATATTGGTATTTGGGCAAGAAAATGCTGAAGGAAAAATGATCTGAAATGTCCTTTTCTTAATTGTCTTTGCACCATTTAAAAGTGATACTAATAAGTGTTTTATTGGATTTACAGGATGATATTGAGATGCTCTGTTTGCTTTCTTCTGTCCTTCAATCCCAGCAAAAGTAAGTTAAAAATACAATTTTGAGGCAAAAATCCATTAAAAGGGCTACATTTCTATCGGATGTAGCTTTTGTAAAATTGGTTTTCAGTTTTCAAACTGTAATTTTGCTTAATTTATTCTACATCACGTCAAAAAGCTCAGTTCAGTGATTTTTCCTAAAATCCCTGAATAGTAATTACAGACTAAACTCCCCCTGAGGCCCCACTGCACCAACCAGCAGCCCCAGAAAGAAAGTTTAATATTTTATGTCCTGTTGACCCTGATCAAGTCAAATTAACTTAGAAAACATCCTAAAACTGGTGGAAAGTGCAGGAGTGATTAAATCAATCAATTAATTAATACATTTAAAAAAATTCTTTCTGAGTCAATATTTAAAAACGTGTGAATTATGGCATAAGGTCACTGTTGGGATGAAACCTATTTCACTGTTTTGTCCTTCATAGACTGAATAAAGTATCTTTTACTGTACTTTCAAAATATATTTTATCATATAAGTTTGACTTAATAAAGTGAGTAAAAATTGGTTGATATTTACTGAGAATAAATATAATAAGAATTCATTATTGTTCAGTTTTTTTATAACTGGTTAATATAACTGGGTTGGTTTGGGTGTTCTGGGATTGACTGACACACATTTTGAGCATTCCTGAAGTCCTGACCTGCACATGTTCCCCAGGCCCTCAGGCTTCGCTCCAATTTGGAGTTTCAGTGAAGGTCCTGAGCACTGGTTGCACGTAAAAACTTCCGTCAGTGTCCCGGGAAAAAAAGAGAAAGAAATGTTTTGTCTAATTTGGGCGCCCGTTCCGCCTGCTCCGAGGTGGAAGAGGTGAAGAGTTTTGAGGCCAGAATGCATTAAGGGGGTACCAGGGTCCGAAGCTAATCCATCTCGAGTGTGTTTAGAGTCTCCAGCCGGCGGACCCGGCGGAATCCCTGTTCAAATTCAGCCGGGCCTGCCAGCCAGCCGGCCAGCCGCGAGGCAAAGCCGCACTTGACATCTTATTTAAAGCTTACTGAGTGGAGGAGACTTTGTGCCAAGCAATTTCACAGTTATTTGCAAAAGATAAACCTTGGATCTGGAATCAGAGCGGTTGTAATCTGACAGTGGGGGGAACTGTTACCGTAGCTAAAGCCCAGGGTTTCTCCTCAACAAGGCAAAGCAAGGAGTGTCTCAGCCTGTTACACGGTGCTAATGCGGTGCTCACAGTATCGCAGCCTGACCCAGCACTCAGGGTTACATCGGGAAAACTGCCCATATATATATATATATATATATATGTGTGTGTGTGTGTGTGTGTGTGTGTGTGTTGGATACATGAAATATCAAATATTTCTTCTTTTTTTATTTATTAAAAAAGTATTAATCATGATGTAATATAAACATAAATCTATATAATACTGATATTTGCTTAGACTCTAATAATAAAGACACTAATAATAAAGATCACACACTTTCTACATTTTCATACCACTCACTTAATATTTCCTGAAAATACACTCAATATAATTATAACTATACATATAATGTGGATCACCAAAAGTTTCAGAGATTTAAGGAGCTTTTAAACGTGCATTTCAGGTTAAATTTCACTCTGTATCACCAACGACCAGTTAATAGGAGTCAGACCTGAACTCTTGTCTTAGAAAGGAAACTGGTTTTATTTAACAGGTTTTATATATTTTCATGTATAGTTACAGTTTAACAAGAATAAAATGGTTAAGAGGTCTAAACATGTGGTGTGAAAGACCTTTTGACTGGTACTATATAGCAATGGTTCCCAACCTTTTTTTCTTGAAGCCTCCCTTGCCTGTGTTCAAGACAAGCCAGGCCCCCCAACCACAACTCCTACCCGCGTAGACGCACAAACAGAATAAAATGATTAATTACAAACTTTTATTTGCGAAAAATAAACAGTGGTTGTACGTTTTTGTTCTTATACACACACACACATTAAATTTATGAATTGAATGTGTACAAATATAATTTTGGTAACCTCAGTGCAGACAGAATTTTGCGCACCCCCTGCTATCTCTAGCACCCCCCCACCCCTAAGGGAATCCCTGCCATATAGGAATGGACTACTGTGCACTAACTATGTCATTTTTGTCCACTGATGTCATACAGTATCAGAAACCACATAAGTGAGTCTATTAGCATCAGCCTCAAAGCACAAAACCAAAAAAGCACCAAACAATCCTTGGCTAGTGGGCCATTTGGGGATGTGGGTGGGGGGGGATTGGAGGTTTAAGGGAATTGTGTAAATTTGAGGTTTCGCCAAACTATCATTTTAATGTTCAGCCTCCCCTCAAAGTGCAGCTGGACTCAATAAGTAAAGCAGAGATTAAGAGACACTTTTAGAGCCAGTGATCCACATGTTGATTGTTGGCTGAACTGGATTTCGTCTGTCAGCGCGACACACTCTGCCTGGGTTCACGGCTTTGTCCTGCTCTTCTGCTGTTTCTTCAGCTTCGGAAAACCCCAGTGAACGAGTGTGTGTTCTGGCTTTTCTGGGGTTTGACTGCACTGTCATGTGTTGATGTTACGATGAGCCGAGACCTGCTTAGACACATCTCTGCCACGGCCGTGAACCCCGTTTGATGTTTGAGGATCTGAAGATGCGACTGTTTTAAAAGCTTCTGACCGACTCCTCACATTTTTAATTTGCTCTCAACAGTGGAGGTGGGCGATCCGGCATCTTCTGTGCATCGGCGGTATGTCGATTTTGACAATTTAACATAAAGCATAAAGCTAACATTTACGTTAAAGGCCAAATCCATTTTACCATTTTGCCCGTGAAAAAAAAACCAGTCACAACTCTCTTAATTATACAGTGTGTTATGTGGTATGAATCAATCAGAAATGCTGGTTACCTCAACATAAAAGACAGGGGTGGAGTTGTGTGGGTCGCTCCACTTTTTGCAAAATGTTCTGATGAAAGCCCTCAGCCTGGCGTGTTTGAATGTCCATGAGTGTTGATTGGTCATCATCGATGCAAAGTTCTGATCATGAACTGATTTTTTAAGGACATGTTTTTTTCTTAGCTTGTTTCTTTTGGTGTGTGATTATACAATAAGATTACATGAGAGGACCAGTTGCACACTATAACAAACTGCATATAAATGAACAAAAAATGTGCACTTTTACAATGTATCTATGTCTATAACGAGCCCCGTGTGTTTAAAATGTGCCACTTAAATATTGTTCAGTGAAACGTCACAGACTTTTGACGTGGGTTTTGTTGGTCAAAAGGTCTGTGACATTTCACTGCCTTAAAATAGCAACAATACACCCAGACACGCCTCATTTAAAAAGCTTCACTCCTACGAGTGAAAAGCACACAAAAACATTTGTTATTTTGAAAACATGAGCATGGTTTGAAAATGAGGAATGTGCCGGTATGAAACCAGCAAAACTACTTTGTGTCACGCTTTCCACTGGTTCTAAAAAGGGCCCCAACTATCGAGAGCCTGTAAACAACATCCAGAGCCTGTAAACAATATTGAGGTTCTCATATATATTGTCCTTATGAACATTAATTAGCTCAGTTTTGGTGAGATCTTTCCAGGGATGTATGGTTACCGCAGCAGAGGCACATTTGTGAATGATAAACAGTGTCTGTGTTGTTTTTATCAACTTTTATATTTTCCATGACCAGTTACACACGAAAATCCTGGTAATACAGGGACCATCACCTTCTTCCGTTGTTCTTATGATTTCATGTTATATACCCATGGGATTTTCAAATATCAATCAGGTCTGTGCAAAAGTCTTGAGTCACCCCTCATTTCTTCATATTTCTTCATACACATTTTTAATGTGGTCTTAATTAACAGTTCTCCAGGCTTCCTGAAGGACTTTCAAAATCTCTAATTTTCACAGTTTTTGTTGAGACCCACAGTGGCCTGAGTATGATTCATGTTAACTTGTTATGGTGATTAACAATGTGCTTCTCTGAGAATGTTGACCTGCATGTTTCATGACAAAGAAAATGTGATTAGTCCTGTTTGATTTTATTTAAGTGTAGTCGTTATAATGTGGGTCTACTAGCACATTCAGTCTGTATTAACTGATCAAGCTGCACATCATGTGTCATGAAAATGTCTTTCAATATAGTCATATAATATAATTTCCAAATAGCCATGTTCACGTTGATGACTGCATTAGCCCCATAGCAACAAGTAGCTGATTTAGTGTCAGCCCATTATGATATCAAAGTATATCTATTTTACCAATAATTTGGAATAACATCATTTCTCAGCCCTACTACTTTGACATTAATCATATTTTCATTGTGACTGACTTGTATGTGTTGTAATTCCTTAAAAAGAGCTCTTTTTGGAATTTTGCCTTGGGGGATATGGAAGAAAAAGCAGAAAAACTGAGCTTTGGTTATAAAAAATAAACCGTTTTGGAGTGCAGCCCAAAGATTTATCCGTCGAGGAAGAACTCTCGTCGAGGAAGAACTTTCTCTCTCACACACAAGAGTCATATGGAGACTGCTGGTGTGTTCTGATATCTGGGGACGATGGGAAATTTATAGCGGTTTCATTGAACCCACGTTTCAGCATCATAAAGTTCTATGATATTTTTTCCAGGATGAAGATTTTTAAGCACATCTTTACTTCTAGCATGCAGCTGTAATTCACGGTGGCCAGTAACTCACCGGGCTGTGGCAGCGTTTCAAAGCATTAATCCTGCTCTCCGAAAGCATGAAAAACGAGCCATTCACCGCCGAATCACGAGCTCAGAGTGGACCAGAGGACCTGAATCCGCTCAGGTTCAGACCTGGGGTTTCGACAGCAGGAGCTTTAGACTGGCTGTTAATGGAGGAACAAGTAAACATAAACACCTTAAAATCAATTTAACTTCAAACTACATCACACTTTTCCCCTCCAACATGCAGAACCTATCCTGGGGCCTCCTGATTTATTGTCTGTGCTTTATCGCCATCATGTGGTGTAATCAAACACCATCAGACCATGTCTTCAATGATAATACTTATTATGAACTTTCTGTGTTAGAAGAACCATCTACTGTACAGTAGAAATATATATATATGAATATAAATGTATGAAACCATATGTCCTTATAATGAGTTTAACTGATAGAATGGCACTGGAGTCTGTGGACTAGAGGGTCTAAAGTCACACAGTGTTGGTCTTCATCCAGAACCTTTGGGATTCAGAACTGATCATCCAACATCATTACCTGACCTCACTAATGCTCTCATACAATCAAATCCTCACAGCAATGTTCCAGCATCCTTCTCAGAAGAGTAGAAACAAAACATGAGCATGGCTTGAAAATGAGGAATGGCGAGCAGTCTTTGTGGCCAGCTGCTTCCTGGGTGCCTTACCACCAGTGGATTTGCGGGTGGTCTGCTTTGTTCTTTCCATATTAGCAAAGTAAGATGGTGTTTTGCCACAAGAAAAATAGCGAAAATAATAGTTAAATATATAGATTATACAAGACTATGTATTGATATGATAAATATTCACATAAAATTATAAAACGTAAAAAAATACCAAACAAAAACATGCCAGATAGAGCAGTGTCAGTCTCGTCTGCGTTCCTGTAACCTACTACAATAACTTTCTTACATTTATAATAACCACAACAATTATAATAATATCAAGTGTGTAAAGCAATCATTCTGTCATACGTGAACACACCACAGCACACAGTGTGAACAGCTTGAAGTTCTTCCTCTGTATTTAACCCATTTAATTCATTTAACCTATTTAACTCATTTAACCCATTTAACACATTCATCAAATGAAGCGACTGGTAGCCAGGAACATTGAACAGATAATAATAATAAAAATAACCACAATAGTGTGATTGGTTCCACAATCATACTTATTATATGTGACTCCCTTGTTTATATGTGATCTTTCCTTCTTTGAGAACTTGTAAGTGGCTGACATCTAACTAATCTGCAAGCCGTCTATTGAAGAGTCTCTTGATGTGCTTGTTTACTGTTTACTCCCTTTCTCTCTCACTCTCTCCATCTCTCCTCTAGACCTCCCCTGACACTCCTCATCCTCTTCTCTCTCTTCCTGTAAATATTTACCCATAATTACTCAGCCCCGCTGCCGTCGACCCAAACGGCACTCTCTTCAGCACAATTTATTTTTTTCTCCAACATGCCCACGGTGGGCGATCGACAGTGAGCTGCTGTTTAATGAGGAACGACTCTTTTCAGGGAAGTGTTTTGATCATCCACTCTTCAGCTCTTCTAAAAGTCCTGTTCACAAATTTACAGAGCAAATTTCTCACCTCACTTCATACTGTTTGCAATATCACGGTAGTTACACATTGAAAGTATGTAATAACAGTGTAATTACTGCTGATGTATTCTGTCAAACCCATAAAAGAACAGCTTATGTAATTACAGTTTTTATGTTATCACCCGTATTGTTTACTTTGGCTAATGTTCCTACAAACACGTAATTACACATTTGTAACACTTCAGCATTTACACATGTTTAATTACACATGGTGCACTAGTGTAATCCAACTGTAACAGTAAATTACCAGTTGTTACATTGTTTTTGTGGGTGTTATGAAATTGTTATTACATAGTTAAAATATTGTTATAGTCATTTTAATGTGAAGTGGGTCCAAATGTCCCTATTTTTGAAAAAATTAATTGTCATTTATTTGATCTTGTTAAAATGCCTTGGTATTGTACTTTTCTGTGATGTTTCTTACAAATGCCCCTATAGCCCTGATTTAACAGTGTTTACCAATTCACTACATTGAGTTGTCATTTATCTGTTCATCTGTTCATCTGTTTTAAATGCAGAATCCTATTGTAACGTGTCTTACAAATATTCCTCTTCGCAAGAGCGGTTAGCCATGATTCACAGGTGATTAACAGATGATTAGTGTGTTGGGCAAAGTGATAGGCGGAAGGTGGAAGCAGTGAGAAACAGGGTGTGGAAAGACTGGGAGACATCATTAACTGTCATTACGGCTTCACCACAGGGCAAAGTCTTAGTCGGCCACCCACACTTTGCAGCTAACGCAATATGCTATAGGTCTCGAGTGTTGCCAAAGCAGTGGATTTTGACTTCAACCTTCAGTAATCTGAAAAGCTTGCTGACTCACTTCGATATAAGCCAAAATCCTGAACCCCACATTAATGCTGGGAGAGATGGGTGTCCCTCCCGGAGACCAGACCTCTTTGATTGACAGCAACCTTGGTGGGTGTTTTGGGACCTGAACCTCCACAGGTGAGCCTGAGGGCATCGATGGGGCCTGCTGGTGCACTTCAGGGTGGGATTTGGCCTCCAGGGTGAAAGATGAAGGATTAAAACTCAAATCCTCATGAGCTCTTCACAGGATGGGTGGCACTTCAGCCCAGCAGTCACTGTCAGAACGAGTGTCCCACCAAAGAATGTTTGTTTGCTTATCTCTCTGTGAAAGGAATGGGAGGGTATAGGGTGGGATGGTGGTGGTGGGGTATTCTTTCTCAGCATCAAGACGAAAGACTCATCTGTATCTTGCACAAAACTACATCAGTTTAGTGACAATCCTTCTAGTCTTTTCCAGCTGCCACAGAGCATGTTGGTTTTTGTGCTTAGCCATGCTAAGCAGCTCTCTGAAAGCAGAACCATCTCGAGATATCCACTCCAACCAACGCTAGCCAATCCAGCTAACGGGAGAACAGGGTAGCCTGGATATCTACGTCAAGAGAGTGTCCTTGTACTTAGCTTTACTCAAGCTCCGATTAGGCTCTGCCTGCTAGCACAGGCATAAGCCAGGCTTTCCATCCTGAGCTCCAGAGGACCCGTTAAAGCCGTAATCAGAGAAAGGATGTGGGCTATGTTTATCTTCTATGACAATAACCCCTCGACCACACAAATTAAACCTCCCACACATACAATACGCCGCCCAGAACCTTTGATGGCCTCATCAGCTTTCCGTTTGCAATGGGGTCCAAAGCAATGGATTACCACTGATGTCTTAGCCTTTGCACTCTGTTCTCACTAATAATGCCGCATTTCCGCATGTGTGTTGTTTTGAGGACTGGAATTAGATTAGCTTTCTTTCTGCCTTTATAATATTACCTTGTCAAATTCTGTTGGGCTAACAACATGTGATTCTACAGTCATGAATGAATTAGCTTGAATTGCTTGAGTGAATTTGCAATCCTGGGACACCCTGGCAGCTCTTCAGGGCAAATCTGGACCTGTGTAGTTCTTCAATTAGCATATAGGTGGTGCATAACATTTTCAAATAGTTTGGTAAGAGATCTGTTAACCCTTAGAATCCTGGGGGCATTTTCCTGTTTCTGCATTATTTGTTCTTTTATAACATTCAAAGCCTTAAACAATGTGCACAAGTGTCTAATACATGTTTTTCTTTTCAACACAACCAGCCAATGATAAAATGACACAAAACAAAAATGAGAAAATCTGTTCTCTCTTATTTCTCTCTTTTTAAATATAAACATCCAGACATGCATGTTAAACACACACAAACACAAACCTTCCACACATTCCCATGCTCCCTGCTTTCTGCTTGTTTTTATGAACAGTAATAAAAAATATTTGTTTTTAAAAGTCTGTGTCATTTTTAAAGGACCAAATGCCAAACATATTATCTTTTTTTGCATTTTTAGATCTTTGATTATACTGTATGTAATGCACAAAAATGAAACAAAGCTTGTTGTGATGCCTAAAGGTGCATTGTTGAGCAAAAGAGTTAAGTAGGTGTTGACCCTTACATGCGGATGTCATCTCAGGCAAAGAATTAATACATGTGCAATAAAATTGTCAATGCCATGTTGATCTCAGCCTAAAAATTAGAAAAAAAATTGTTAAAGGGAAGATAATATTAGTGCTCAAGCTAATAGTTAGTGCTCTCTCATATAAAATTATATAAAGATGTAGAATTCGTACCAATGTGGGGCTGAGATTAATCAACTTGGTGAAGAAATAACAGATTGAAACCTTTATTGTGCAATCAGATTAGTGCTCAAAAAGATAGCATTTATAACAAATGTACCAACATGAATTTTAGGCTAAGCCACTGACTAGTGCTACTGACCCTAATGCTGATTTTACTTGGAAGCACCAGCTTTGGCCAGCAATGTGGAGATCATAGCATTTGTTCTAAAACTGAATAATATATGGTAGAAATAGCATGACACTATTGATGGGGGTTCCAATCTGAGTGAAGATTTTGCTCACAATAGTCTTCTCTTTGTCTCATCAGAAATAGATCACCTTTTTATTTGGAAATTAGCAAAATCAACTTAAGACAAAAGTGAGACACTGAACATTATATGTAGATCTTAGAAATGAGAACAGACGGAGCAAAACACACAGAGCTGAGACTTTAATTTGATCAGACAAACTTTCGATGTTGTTCAGACTCATTTATAAGTTTTCTTTTTGGATCAGGAGGATGCTCTTTCTCAGGAGCTCTCAGAAGCTCAGGGTGAAAATAGTTATATTGATGTGAAACTGAGCTCAGTTGTTGGGGCAGAGAAGAGTCTTTTTTTGACTTTTCCTTTCCTGTTAACTCAGTAGAGTCTCATTCAGATACTCAAATTTAATCTTTTTGTATTTAGTAACTAGTCAAGATCATTCTTGTGCACGAAAATTGCAGTTTTTGTACCAAAACTGTACAAACATTCATTTGTAACAACATGAGGTTTGGGCTAATGGACGTGTGAGCTCATTGGATAATCTGCCAATTTCGTCTATGCGCGACGACAGGTGGAGATCATTCTCATGCAAGGAAAGGACGGCATTTGTACGAAAGGGGAAAAGAAGGAGCACCCTGGGATTGAGGAGGCATTACCCGTTCGCAGGGGGGGATCTAATGCAATTACGGCTGTTTGCTTAGACCATGTGCGGCCCCGTCTGCTGCTCCCTGCCACTGGCTGCCCAGGCCAGGCAGGAGGAGCGAGGAAAAGAGTGGAGGAAAGTGTGTGTGTGTGTGTGTCAGGGGGGGCAGTTTGTTTGTTTTGAGAGTCCCCCTGCGGGACACACAATAGGAGACCCCTGCTAATTAAAGCTTGCTGTTGAGAAGTGGGGGGGGGTTAGAGTTAAAGAGATATGTTTGGAGACGAAATTGAACTCTACCGGCGTATTGGGAGGCCGAAAAGATTGTGGGGGGTTGGAAGATATACATTATGTATGATGTGAGAGAAAGTAGCCCCTGTAGTGGTGAGCTAGCGTTTGTTTAAGGGATTAAAAACGCAGATTTATTAGCGACCATCTGAGGAGCCCTCCTTCCAGCCTTTCATTAGTGATGCCTCACACCGGGCTTGTCCCAAATTAGCTCATCTCCAAATATTTTCATTCAGATGCAGAAAAAGGAGATGAGGGTTTTATTAATTTTTTAAATATAAGAGCTTAGACGCAAGTTAATCTCCTGCAGGGGGAGGGTGTGTGTTCAGTGGAGGCGTGTAAGCCCTCAAACTTGGCTCCTGCATCTCACTTGTTTGACTTTTTTTAATATTTTGACTTTGTAGCCCGGGACAAGGGTGACATTTGTGTGTGTGTGTGTGTGTGTGTGTGTGTGTGTCTGGCTGTGCTGATATTATGCGAATGTGTGAATGATGCTTTATGTTTGCTCTTAGGGATTTAAGAGTGTGAGCATGGACGGAAGCACTTTCCCACCACCTGAGGGGAGTGCTCAATATTTGCAGAGTGGAAAGCGCTCACAGCGTGTGTTCAACACCAACACACCTACCTACACATGTGCTAATACACACACACACTGTAACACACACACACACACACACACACACACACACTGTAGCCATCAGTGTAGCCTCTCGGACAACATCTCCAGGGCACTACGAACCATCTGACTGGCGGTGAGTTATACTTTAGTTTCTAATCAGATTAGCCGCACTACAACTTGCCATACTGATAGACGTACACACACAGCTTGTCCCATAGAAATTGTGTCTGTGCCCCGAATAGTGAAAAATAAGAATAAATTCGCCAAACCCGTCCGAAACAACC
>JBBPDC010000032.1:14199994-14211243 GCA_037974485.1 Hemigrammopetersius urotaenia | reverse complement strand
TCTGCGGTTGTTGATTGCGTCATCACTGTTTCGGTCAAGTTAAAAAAATATTTCGGCCGATACCGAAAATGCATTTTCGGTGCATCCCTACTTTATGGAATCAGAGTGTTGAGAATGAGAGTCTTTCTCAGGATTAATATATTTGTCATTTGGTTCTCACTCTGTGACTTATTGAATGTTTCATCCCCCCATCACATGCTGCTACCTCTTTTTATTCATGATGCCAACACTATGTCACTTTTCATAACCACTTGCACTAATAATGTTATTTTATTATATCTGCAGTAGTTATTTGATACTTTGTGAGTTATTTTGATGTTACATTTGCACTAATTCTACTGTTCTGTTCTTTTTAAACTCTTATTCTATATCTTTATTTCCTCTTGTTGCATTGAGCATTTTTGGGATTTCCCTCAGGATGAATAAAGTTCTTTCTTATCTTATCTTATCTTACAATACAAGAAAGTCTGGATCTTTAAAAGGAAAATATGAAGAAATGAGGGCTCAAAACTTTTGCACAGTAATGTATTTTCCATTTGTGTCTCTACACCTCTCCTGCCTCTCTGCGTATTACAGCTTCACAATATGTCACCAGTTACTCGTTACTATAGTATCGGCCTCTGCAATACTGATATCCGCAATATGCAAATAAGCATCTGATCAATCACAGTGTTTCTGACAGGGCAACCAGTCACAGCTCCAGGTGACTTACTGGGTGCTCTGATGAATCAAGGTCTTCATTTAATCCAACAAAAGTGTCATTATTTTAATTAAACACCCTGCAAGGAACTCTGGAGACTTGTGTGAACAGCTATAATGAAAGTGTGTAAAATAAAGCCAGTTTCCTTTCTAAGATGAGACAATCTGTAAGAGTGCAGGTCTGACTCCTATTACCCGGTTGTTGGTGATGTCTTTAAATGCACCTGTTACTGTTACTGTTTCAGCACTTAACAGCTCCTTGAATGTCTAACACTCGTCTGGAGATCTACATTATCATTTTCATTATAATAATATTAGGGGGCTTTTTGTAGGTAGTAGTGATGAATAATACAAATATGGCATTTTCTGGTTAATAAAGGAATAATGAAAATACTGTAAATGCATTTGTTAGTAAGGAATATTGAGTATTTTTAGTAAATATTTTTAGTAAATATTAAGCATGCAAAAGAAAATCTCAGTGTGTGATACAGATTCTTTCATCTTAGAAAGGAAACTGGGTTTATTTCACATATTTTCATTTATAGCTCTTCAAGCAACAACTTTCGAGTTTAACAAGAATGAAAATCTGCAGTTTATGAAAGAAATTGATAAGAGGTGAAACCCAGTGGTGTGACTGGTATTGTGTGTACTAACTGAACAATGAGAAGCGGTTTAAGGGTTATGGGCTCTCTCAGAGCCCTCGGATTCTTTCCAGTGGGCCCTTGATGATGTTTTTCTGCAGGTGGATCCTAAAATGTGCTTTTTCAGGACGGGACAGATGGGAAAGTGGGATTTTATGGCATGTTTTTGTACGGTGAAGTGTTTTTGTCTGCAGTCAGACGGATTAGAGTACCTGGTGGCACTGCGGAGGTTTGGGTTTCCAGCGAATTTAATAGAGATGTGTGTGTGTGTGTTGAGGTGGTGTGAAAGGTGAAGGGAAATCTGTCGGCGGGTCCCCTGGGTGGGCTCTGGGTGTGGGAAGTGTGTGGAAACCCTTTCAGCACTGCAGCTTTCCAGCAGCTGCCTGTTCCCATCAGACACTTCCCTTACAACATCACACACTTCCTCTGCAGACACTTTCACTCACGCCGTGACACACACACACACTCTCGCTACTCGTGACGCAGTACTGGCACTGATACTAATCTCACTGACCCTTTAAAATGGAATTCCACTGATCTTCATATTTCGGGTGTAAACAGAGTCATGCCGAGGGAGTTTGGTGTGCTATGGTTCATTTTAGAGACTCTTGACAATCTCGTTTACATTTCTTTACAGTGGTGGTCAATGGAACCAGATGTCTAAATAACACACATATCCATTATTTCCTTAGAGTGGTGGTCAATGGAACCAGGTGTCTCCAACACAAATTCAGCCGTTTTATTCTCTATCCCCCCTGGTGAAGCTCCATGTGTTTATATGGATGTTGATGATGTAAAATAGTTCATCTGAACTAAATCACTTTTCTTTGGGTACTATATTACCTCACAATACCCTACATGTATCCCTCCACCATGAATGGGTTTAGTTTTAGGACCAAAATCTTCTCAGAACTCTGTTAGAACAACGTCTCAGGCATCAGGTGATGCAACCAGAACCATCTGATGGAAGAACTTTCTCTGAGTTTTTAGAGGCTGAATGAGATTTTTGGACATGTCGTTCACATTCCTGCCAGTCCTCTATTCAGCCTGGATCTCCTAAACAGAACTGAACTCAGTTTAACATCAGAATGAGATTCTGACCATTTTCTCCCACTTCTTAAAGTATTTTTTTACATTGTTCTTGAGATGGTTCCTGAGATTGTTCTAAAGATGGTTCCTGAGATTTTTCTAGAGATGGTTTTTGAGATGGCTCCTGAGATGGGTAACGCATATCTTATGGAAAAATAATTAAATAATGACACTCCCTGGAGTATCCATTCCTGCCAGTCCTCTGATATAGATAGTCAGGAACCCTTTTTATTTGTATTTCCATGTTTTTTCGTCTCCCTTATAGACGTGAGAGCCTTTTTTTGGCGCTTTGCTGTTGTTATAATCCTTTGCATTAGGGAGCAACCACTCTTCATATCCTGTCAAAACATGAGAAAGTGCGTAATTGTTTCTGAAGAGTAGACGCTGCTCCGGGCCTTGGCTCCTCAACAGCCTCTTCGCCAATAAACGAGTTCCTAATAATTGAGCTCTCAATAAATGAGTTGGACTTGGCTGGCCTTTATGATAACTCGGTCAATCGTGACCTTCTGAGGCGGCACATCTTCACACGCTTTTATCACATTGTTGAGTATTTTCTTTGTAAGCATCATTTTATGGCTGTTGCTGATTAATCGACTAATTAATGTTAATTACAGACTGTTAGGAGAACGTCCTTCAGATTATTGCTTAGAAGGAAGGCCACATTTGCTGCTGCTCAACTGGGCTAATTTCAAGCTATCGATTGTACCGAATAGTTTTTAAAGTAAGATTTTATAATGTACAGGACTGAGACACCCCCTATTTCCCTAGATACTGCTTTGAGAAGATCCTATTTTCTGTCAGACTGTCTGATCTTTGTCACACTGAGGAGATTAAATGAAATAAATGGGAACACATGTTTTACTGACAGGTTGCAAAGTGTCTAAAGATACAGGGAGTCTAGATAAAGGAGTTCCAACCACTCAGCATTCAGCACCACCAGTATACTGATCACTGTCTGATCATCTGGAATCATCTGCTCCTGTTTCTTCACTGGTTCAGGCCTTCAGTTAGGTGGCTTACTGAAATGTTGTTCTTGGGTTGGTTTCTGAGATGGTTTCTAAGCTGGTTCCTGAGATGACTTTTGAGTTGATTCCTGAGATGGTTCTTGGTATGGGTCATTTTTGATTGTTGTTGCTTCCAGTTTTCAAAATCTAGCAAAAATAAATGTGTCATAGCATAAATTTCTGAAGCCTGTTTTGACAAGAACTGCACAGAGCCTCAACAGAGCCATGTAACACTGATGCTACATCAGTGGAAGAAATACTGTCGATTACACTTAACGCTAACTCTCTCTCTCTCTCTCTCTCTCTCTCTCTCTTTTCCTCTCCCTCTGTAGGGGTTCAGGAGTCTCAGCATGAGAAGGTCGTGAGGGTGAGCAGTGCAGGTCTGATCCACAGTCCTGGGTTCCCACACTTGTACCCCCGCAGCACCGAGGTCGTGTGGAGGCTGGTGGCCACCAGCGAAAGCTCCAGAATCCAGCTGACCTTTGACCCACGGTTCGGCCTGGAGGACGCAGAGGACGGAGTCTGCAAGTAAGAGCATCTTCCACACGAGTTAACACCACAACACTAGAAATCAAACACTCAGCCCAGAGGAACAGAACATTCAGATCAAATCTTCTCTGTTCAGCCTGGTTCTTCTAAACAGAACTGAACTCAGTTTAACATCAGAATGAGATTCTGACCATTTTCTCCCACTTCTTAAAGCATTTTTTTTACGTTGTTCTTGAGATGGTTCCTGAGATTGTTCTTGAGATGGTTCCTGAGATTGTTCTTGAGATGGTTCCTGAGATTGTTCTTGAGATGGTTCCTGAGATTGTTCCTGAGATTGTTCTTGAGATTGTTCTAAAGATGGTTCTAGAGATGGTTCCTGAGATTGTTCTAGAGATGGTTCTTGAGATGGTTTCTGAGATGGTTCTTAAGACAGCTCCTGAGATGGGTGACGCATATCTTATGGAAAAATAATAAAATAATGACACTCCCTGGAGTATCCATTTACTTTGGACCTGCTGTTTGTTGGTGATGTCATTTCCAGCTTGCAAACTGTGTTGTCATAAATAAATCTGTCTGTATAAATAACACGTTTTCCTACATCATTCTTCTGTAATAGTAGTTCTAGAAGTTTAAATGATATTTTCCTCCATTCAGTCATTGCTTTTATTTGGCTGTGTTTGGTTGCAAAGTGTTTGATGATGCAATCAGAGGCTGAAGGGGGGAAAGCTGATGTAGAACAGATTCACTGAAATTGTTTTGATTTTCACAGCAGATACGTTCTGCTGTTCAGAATTAGAGTTACAAAACTATGTCTTTGGTTAATGAATCAGATACACCTTCGCATGGCAAGTGTCTAAAGATACAAGGAGCATAGATAATGGAGTTCCAACCACTCAGCATTCAGCACCACCAGTATACTGATCACCACCTGATCATCTGGAATCATCTGCTCCTGGTTCTTCACTGGTTCAGGCCTTCAGTTTGTTCTGCTTGAATGATTCATACATAGGTCACTGTGTGTCTTAAGCAACAAAAACATTTCCCTGTCAGGTTCAGGGACTGGACTGGAAAGAGAGTCTTTGAAAGTCCTTCAGGAGGCCTGGAGAACTGTTCCTCAAGACCACATTAAAATACAAGAAAATCTGGATCTTTAACGGTAAAATATGAAAAAATGAGGGCTGGATAAATACTTGCAGTTTTGATCTGGAGGACTGAACCTGTTCTACAGTCTCAGAGGTTGCAGGCTGAACGGGCCTCAGGCTGTAAAACTAATTTCTGAGAGCTTCAAAGCCAAGCAGCCGTCATTATTTTTAAGTACGGTGGAGTACCTTGTTAGCGTTCCCGCCCAGCCCTGTTTGGGAAGCTTTATTTTTAGAGCTTTTCCTCTGCGCCGCCCCGCCTCAGAGTCTGAGCTGTGTGAGCGTTCCTCCAGGCTGAGATGGGGACGGTGATGAGGAGATGTGGAGACAGGTAAGAGAGAGAGAGAAGGAGAGAAGCAGAGAAAGAGAGATAGTTTAAAAGGTGAAGGTGAAGTGACCATTCTGTCATATGTGAACACACCACAGCACACAGTGTAAACAGCACAAAATTCTTCCTCTGAACTGAACCCATTCACCAAGTGAAGCAGTGGGCAGCCAGGAACACAGTGCCCAGGGAGCAGAGTGTGGGGGCGGTACTTTGCTCAAGAGAACCTCGGTGGTAGAGACAGTGAGAGAGACAGTGACAGTGACAGAGAAACAGAAAGCTGGGCCAGGCGCTGTGCTGTGACGAGGGTGAGATGTATGTTCTGGTCGCTGGAGCGATGGAGTGGTGGAGAGGAGGAGAGCCTGTTTGTGAGGTTCATTAGTGATGATGAATATTGAGGTGCACCCATGAAGCTATTATATTCCTCCATTTACTTTTTATTTATTCTCCCACCGTTGCCATGGTGATGCATTTGAAGGCCCTCAGAGCTCTGCTTCAGATTCTAATCAGATGTCCAAGTTTCTGCTGGGTTTGTACACTGCTAGGGCACTGTCACTGTCAGGAGATTTAATATTCACATAAGTATAAATATACAATTCTAATTTGTGTATATATATATATATTTATTTTATTTATTATTTTTTTTATTATTTTTTATTTATTTATTCCTGCAGTGCTGAATGTGAATATACCCCTGTATAGACTGCTATAATTCATACACGGGTGTTTTCTTTGGTATGCCTGTTGTTTCCTATTGTATAAGTAGGGTAAATACAGTAAGATTTTAATGTATTTTTATTAATAAAAAATAGAGTAAAATGTAGGAGTAATCACCAATCACCAATCATTTTTACAGTTCAATAATTTACTGTTACCCTTAATAAAAATATTGCGAGAGAGTAAGAGAGAGTTAGAGAGAGAGACAGAGAGAGAGAGAGAGACAGAGAGAGAGAGAGAGAGAGAGTAAGAGACAGCATCAGAAGGTTAAATACAGGCAATACACACGCTCCAAAAAAACCCCATTTTCATTAAGGGTAATGTATTAAGCTGAATTTAAAATGAAATTAAAGTGTTTCAAACTCAGTCATATGCAACAATATGTCCTATATGTATTATAAATCTACGTAAGTATCCCTATGGACTAATAATATGCCCCATATGTATATTATATATGTGCATACGAGAATACAGCATTCCATATTATAGACTTATCGTCGATATCCACTGCAAAATGATTTTTAAATTATCCAAAATGACTAAAATGGCAAAATATGACAAAAAAAATAACTAACAATAAGAGTATATATATTTATACATATGTCATTATGTAAACCTGCTGTCCTCAGTAATCAGGAGTTTTGTGTGGTGTTCTTATAAAGTCTGGATATTTTTGCCCTAAAATGTGCGTAAACAAACAAACACACACACACACACACACACATACACACACATACACCAACCAGCCTATCCACATTAAAGGCCTTTTCAATTACAGGCCTGCTTTCTCTCCTCCCTGCTGTTGTTCGTTTGGAGCAGCCGAGCGTTCCTGGCTGCTGCAATCGATCCCGCTCTCGTCTGACCAGGGGACGGATGGAGGGAAGACGTGTGTCTTTAAAACCGCAGGCCTTCTGTCCCGGCCGCGGCCGGGGGCCCATATCGATCTGCAACGGGAGGAATATTTCAGATGACAAATGATCTTTTTCTGGGTGGGACTGATGTCTCTTGCAGACACGTGAAAAACACGCGGGTTCTCCGAAGCCCACCAAGACTGATGAGGCGTTCCAATGAAATCTGCAAGTTGGAGGATCACAGATCAATGCGAGACTCTCTCTCCTCACGCTCAGACTCCCCGAAGTGCCGATAAAGCACCACGCGACGCGTCTCAGATCACTCAGACCCCTGGAGCCCGGCCAGCTGGGCCCACAGCGCCTCCCTCTGGACGCTCAGGGAAACACACTGGAGAAAACTGAATGTTTTACAGCTTTTTACTCAGAATGGACTGAATCCCATCCAGTCCTGGAATAACATACACGCATGCTGGGGGCGTGGCCTGATTTCAGATCCCCGTTTACACTTGTTTCAGGTGTCTTGAAGAGCAGGATTAGATCTGCATTGGGTTTGTGCACATAAGAATGCAGGTGTGAACAGATTCTCTCTCTCTCTCTGTATAAATGTATAGACAGCACTGTCTCTCTCGCTCTATCTCTCTCTCTCTCTCTGATCTGTACAGTATAGATACATTGTCTCATCTCGTCTGTTCAGGGAAGCTCTTCCCTACTAATAAACAAGAAGATTAAGAATACAGAGTGAAACAGAAAACACTCACAGGTGATTAGACTGACCTGTAAACTCTGACAGTAAATGCAGACTGGAGTGTGTCTCTGTCTCTGCAGTTCCGATCAGGAGCAAAATAAAAGCTTTGAGTCGCTGAGGGCTGGAGGAACAAAGACAACAGAGAGACTCACACACACACACACACACACACGCACGCAGGCACACACACACACGCACACACACACACACACATACACACAAAAACACAAACATATGCACTCATACACACACACTCATACACACACACACAAACACTCACACACACAAACGCTCACAGACGTCCAGTTTGGACCTCCATAACTTCTTTCAGAGACTTTCACACCCCGGAGAAAAACAGTTCCTGAACTTTTAGTTGCTCAGAC
Source organism: Hemigrammopetersius urotaenia (assembly GCA_037974485.1). Taxonomy (NCBI): domain Eukaryota; kingdom Metazoa; phylum Chordata; class Actinopteri; order Characiformes; family Alestidae; genus Hemigrammopetersius; species Hemigrammopetersius urotaenia. Next base: position 14,203,161 of record JBBPDC010000032.1, on the reverse strand, counting down.
ACCACAGATCTGTCGGCTTAGTGGTTGCCAAGCGAACCACAGCGACAACAGTGATTGGTCTGTGAGATTGTGTTTTTCAACGTGAGGAGAATAACGTCATGGGGTCTGACAAATATAAAAATATATATATATATTTCAGATAGTGTTTGATAAAAATGAAAAAAAATAATGTGGCTCTTATTTATGATTTATGATGAAACATCTGGAACATAGCATTTAAAAAAATATCATTCAGGCATTCCCCTAAACAAACACACACACACATACTCAGCAGCACTATTGTTTTTACAGTGTGAGGTGGATCATACAGGTGGTACTCCACTGGTACAACTGGAACAATCCCATTCAACTTCAAACCAGAGGCTCCACATTTGCCTTATAGGTTCAAATGCTTCAGATTCTTTGAACTTATGAATCTGCACACATCTCATTTACAGAAGAACTTCTGGTGGCAAATTTTTTCAGAATGCAGCAGAAAAGCAGTGGTAGATGTTTTCCATGATTCCTCGTGTTGAGACTAAAACCAGGTAGTGATTAACGCACTTTGCATTATTGATGAGCCATCTGCCCACCATGCTGTGTGGTATGGAGGATATCAAGCCTCCACAGAGTCTTTCACCCGTACTCTCTGGTTTTAATCACAGACCGTTATGAAGGTCTGGCCTTGCTGAAGGGCTGAATTATTGCTGCATTGTGTTTCAGTCTGAGCTCTTTCAAAAGCTGTGAGGTTGCTGCCAGACTAGGCTCCCAAACAGGTTTTCCTCTGTTTGAAGCTGAATTAAGATGTCCATGCTTCTCCCAGACCAACAGAGCAGTGATGAACTGCATCACTGTGCTTTCAGTACAGTTTAATGGCTAGCAGCTCTCATTATGGAACACAACAGAACCTCAAACCCTTCATTACTGCTCAGACTTAGACCTAGTCTCAGCAGATGTGATCTCCTAACAAGAACATCTGGAGACAACAAAGAGGAATGTGGGTGGGATGTTGGTGGGATTGTAGACTTTTTAGGGTGGGAACAAACCAAAGTGAGGAATTTCTCGACTAATCAAAAACCTTGCGATGGGAGAGCTCACAGTAGGGGGCGCTGGTGGGCACAGCAGCATCTTCTAAAGAACCACAAGCCGCTATCTCGTAGATCTGGCTTAAACGTCCTCTCAAAAAGATTTAGTGTGAGAAAGTGGTTTATTGCAAACGGTTCAAAGTAAATAAAGTATAGAAAGAAAAATGGCGTGTTTAACTCTAACAGCTTTAAAGTGCAGTGTGTGTTTGAGCTCCATTAGAACCACCGTGCACAGCCTGAACTCTCTTAGACAAGCTCTCCAGAGTTCTCCAGGCATCCTGAAGGACGTTCTTCTCTGGGGGTCTCTGTCTGTTGTTCTGTTCTCTGTCCATCCTGTGATTTTCTATCGAGGTGCTTTGACTGTACTGACAGTGTGTTTGGGATCATTGTCAGACTGAAAAAATTGCACAGTGCTGTATGTTTTTTATTTTTCTTGCAGTAAAAAAATTGTCAGGCTATGTGACCTTGTCATGCTGAGGAGATTAAATGAAAGAAATGTGAACACATGTTTTACTGACAGGCTGCAAAGTGTCTAAAGATACAAGGAGCCTAGATAAAGGAGCTCCAACCACTCAGCATTCAGCACCACCAGTATACTGATCACCGCCTGATCATCTGGAATCATCTGCTCCTGGTTCTTCACTGGTTCAGGACGTCAGTTAGATGCTCTTTGTTCTGCTTGAATGTTTATATGTAGGTCACCTGTGTGTCTTAACCAACAGAAACATTCCTCTCAAACTGGTCAGGTTCAGGGACTGGACTAGAAATGAGAGTCTTTGAAAATCCTTCAGGAAGCCTGGAGAACTGTTCCTCATGACCACATTAACATACAAGGAAGCAAAATGTGTAGGAATGAAGGCTGGTTGACTTTTTCACAGTGTGCAAGTGTTAAATGAAAATTAGCTGCCCTGAGTGTGTGTGTAAGGTCTCTGCAGATGTATGTTTTAGTGCAGTGTTGCTTTTACTGAGGGTAAACACTTTACTCAGAAAGCCAAACATACACACACACACGGTTAGAGTGCCTGTCCCATCCAGTCAAATGATTAGTAGCAGGCCTTGGCACCGTCCACTGAAACCAAGCTTTATTGAGGGCTGTAGAGCCATCGCACCCACACAGGCAAGAATAACACCAGCTTTGTGTGTGTGTGTGTGTCTGTGTGTGTGTATGTGTGTGTGTGTGTGTGTGTGTGTGTTTTTCCTTCCTCTTTTAAAAATGGTTTGGCTGGGAAATTCAGGCCAAGTTAGATCAAAGGGCTGTGGCATGAAACCCCAAAAGTGTCACAGGAGGGATACAATTAGGTAGTGTGTGTGTGTGTTTGTGTGTGTGTGTGTGTAAGTCTGTTATCTCCACTAGAATGCCGCTCAGCTGTGGGTTTGTCAGAGAAACTGAGAATGACCTTCATTACTAAGTTCTGGTTCTGTGTTCTCAGTTCCTGAGTGTGAAAAATTAAACTCTTCTGATGGGATGTTTGACTGCTAAACTGAGTCTAACTGAGTGACTCGGATTTCCAGTTTAATGAATCCCTCGACTTTGTTCTGATCTTCTCCAAGCATCTTTGTCTGGAAGTTTGAAAGGACTATAGAGGACTAGAGAATATAAAAGATCATTGTAGCAGTTTATATCAGAAACTTTGATCTACAACATAAATGTCACTGTAATGAATGATACGTATGGATGGCTGGATGGTTGGATAGATAGATGAGAGAGAGGGAGAGAGAAGTACTCAAATAAATGAATAAACAAACTGGAAGAAGTGAGAGAGGAAAAGAATGGAAAGAAGGTGAAAGAAATGGAGAGGAAGAGTCAGAGAAATAGAGACAGGGAGAGAAAGGAGAAACGGAAGGATGGATGGATGGATGGATGGATGGTTGGATGGATGGTTGGATGGATGGATGGATGGATGGATGAATGGATGGATGGATGGATGGATGGATGGATGGTTGGATGGATGGATGGATGGATGGATGGATGGTTGGATGGATGGATGGATGGATGGATGGATGGTCGAATAGATGGATGGATGGTTGGATGGATGGATGGATGGATGGATGGATGGATGGTTGGATGGATGGATGGATGGATGGATGGTTGGATGGATGGAT
>JBBPDC010000032.1:14170558-14198028 GCA_037974485.1 Hemigrammopetersius urotaenia | reverse complement strand
AATCTGGATCGTCTGTAGAAATCTGGATCGTCTGTAGAAATCTGGATCATCTGTAGAGAGCTGGATCGTCTGTAGAATTCTGGATCGTCTATAGAAATCTGGATCGTCTATAGAAATCTGGATCGTCTGTAGAAATCTGGATCGTCTGTAGAAATCTGGATCATCTGTAGAATTCTGGATCGTCTATAGAAATCTGGATCGTCTGTAGAAATCTGGATCGTCTGTAGAAATCTGGATCATCTGTAGAGAGCTGGATCGTCTGTAGAAATCTGGATCATCTGTAGAATTCTGGATCGTCTATAGAAATCTGGATCATCTGTAGAAATCTGGATAGTCTGTAGAAATCTGGATCATCTGTAGAGAGCTGGATCGTCTGTAGAGATCTGGTGAATTAGCGGTTAGTTTTTTCCTCCAGGCGTGTCGGGGCGTCCAGTGGGTTGTTTGAAAGGATTTGGGGAACCTTCAGATGTCTTAGAGAAGGCAAAAGATATTCTTTACCCTCCTGGTTTGGGAGCATTGTGAAAGAGACCTAGTTGGGGTAGAAACTGGGGTAGGGTCTCGTAACCTTTAAAAGTGTTTTGATAGCATCGGATGTTATTTTCCATTGGAGGGTGAAAACCTCTCTCAATCACAAATAACATAAAACACTGGGTCTATAAATGTTATGTACACTGATACCTGGTGGTGTAATGCCATAAAAAAATTCATAATACAATTTAAATGTTTTCTTACACTAATAGGGGATGGCTGGCATTGGTTCTCGAAAAAGAAGCTGATACTGACTGACCACCTCTGATTCAGGTTGCTGACTCATTGATAGCTCATTGCTGACCCCTGTTTTTTTCCCCTGCTGTTCCAGGTATGATTACGTGGAAGTGGAGGAGCCCTCAGATCAGATGGTTCTGGGTCGCTGGTGCGGCTCGCAGGATGTTCCTGGTCCTCAGGTGTCCAAAGGGAGCGAAATCCGGATCCGTTTTGTTTCGGACGAGTACTTCCCCTCTGAGCCGGGCTTCTGCATCCACTACTCTCTGCTCCAGCAGGTAAACGGCAGTTCCTCTTTCTCTAAAACCCTCAGAACAGCTCCTCTGGTGCAGAGCCTGAGAAAAGTATATAAAGCTGTTTATACAGGCAGTAAGTGTTTGGGGAGTTGGGGACCCCTGTGTTGGAAATGTATAATTACACACAACTTTCCTGAACCCCATTAATCTGAAACTGCATGAGTAAATACATCCAAACAGGGCTGGACTTTCTTCCGAGTTCAACAAGCTTACAAACTGTAGAGGAATGAAGACAATGAGGTACTCAAATTCGATGTTAGATCCAGTATGAATTGTCAGTTTGTAGATTTTGCACTGATAGTAATAATTGAACAGTGATGTTAATCCAGAATGAATCTGCTGTGTGTAGTTTTTAGCCCGACAGAAAACAATCATGTAGTTTTTACAGTCTGTCAGTAGTAACTGTGAAGTGATCTTGATCCAGCATGAATCTGCAGTGTGTTATTTTTACACTCTGACAGTGAGAATTGTGGGCTGATTTAAATCAAGTATAAATCTGGAATTATTCATTATCCGGAGGCAAATGGCCATCAAATCCCAACAAATTACGTAACACAGCCTCTCCTGGGTAAACTGGTCCAGCTCCAGTGGTGTTTAAGACTCGCCCAGTACTGAAGGTGCAATTATCACTAAAACACCAGAGACAGAATCCAGTGCAAAGACATTTTCACATTGCGTGCAGTGCAGAGAGAGATCGTGACAGATTTCTTCCCTGGATGCACCTGTTTGTGTGTGTGGGTGGTGTGTGTGTGTGGATGCCACAGGCCTGAACTGAAAGGTGCCGCTATTTATGGCCCGTTTGAGGTTTTGTCCAAGCGTGGCGCGGCCCTTTCAGTCGTCCTGGCACAGCTCTCTTCCTGCCTTTGTTTTTCTGGCTGAAAGCAGAGGATTAGAGAGCAGGAAAGATAAACCTGGGAGAGAAAAGCCACACCGTCGTCTGTCACTCTACACTCTTTATCTGACTGTGTACTTTTTTACTACCCCCCCTTCCTCCCACCTTGTTCGTCAACATCATTTCTCTCTGTTCACTTTTCCCCTACATCCTTCCTTTCCAGACCACACACATACACACACACACACAGTGGGACATGGGTCTTTTGTCGTATGTGTATTATTGTATGTAAGCATCATATATAGGTAATTTTATATATCACACACAAATACTGTATATGTACATATACATATAGAGAAAGAGAAACAGAGAGATAGATAGATAGATAGATAGATAGATAGATAGACAGGTATAAGCTACCTATTAAGATATTAATAATATAATCATATTACATGTGTAATGTACATGTAAACACACACACTTTCCAGGAACATTTTAGTACTGTTTTTCCAGTTTAGTATGAAAACACACACACACACACACACACATTCACATCCTGATCCTTCCCACCCCATTAATTTCTCTAATAAAAGTGGTGAGATCTGACCAGGCTGTGTATGTGAACCTGTCACTCATCTGTTCATTTTGTCTGAATAAACACCTCCACACACACACACACACACCCCTACCGTCCTAATGACTCTGTTAAGTGTGCTTGTCTGTGTGGCAGGAAAGCAGGTCAGCGTTGGTGTCTCCTCTCTTTTCCTCTGTTTTGAGTCATGGGAGGCCAGAGCGAGCAAATCATCTTAGATAAAAGCAGCCTTTTGTTAAAAAGGTGTTCGAGGAAACTCCCACCTCCGGAAGAGTAGTTTTATGTCCACATTGGAGCTACCAGTCTACAGTAGTTAATAAGTAACAGAAGGTCATTAGCCGGGCTAAAGCATCACACACCTCAAACTGCGTTGAGATGTTCAGATGTTCAGTAATGTGTAAAAGACACTCTTATGCGGTTTCTGACACTGTATGACTCATTGTTATCTATAAACATTGATCAAAAGAGTATTACAAAGCCCTGGAGCTTGCTTCCACAGTTTGTAGCAACATGATATCGTTTCATTCATGTTTATAGATAAGAATATGTCAGACAGTGTCAGAAACCACATAAGTGATTCTATTTGACGTTGAAATGAAAACTGACGTCTCCCTCTAAAAGCTCCTCACAGAAAGTTCTTCCATCAGATAGCTCTGGTTGTGCCGCCTGACGCCTGAGACATTGTTCTACCAGAGTTCTGAGAAAATTTTGGTCCTAAAACTAAAGCCGTTCATAGTGGAGGGATACATGCAGGACATTGTGAGGTAAATTAGTCCCCAAAGAAAAGAGATTTAGTTCAGATTCACTATTTTGCATCATCAACATCCATATAAACACATGGAGCTTCACTAGGGGGATAGAGAAAAATCAGAGTTAATACAGTTTACAGCATATTCTCTCCGAATGGCCCTGTGTACATCCTAAACACTGAATTATGGAGGAAATCTGATGAAACTGGTGTGATACAGGTTTAATCAAAACTAACTCCAAATCAAAACTGCAGAGACAAACTTCAGAAATTCCTTAGTTTTGAGGATTTTGCTCCCTGTCTAATCACTGCAGCTCCACTGAAGTGCCCCCCCGACCCAGGATCACACCTGCAGTAATAGGTGGGAAATTTGGAGGCTGCGGTGATGAGCGAGGGCCCCTGCATGCGTCAGTGCCTCGGTGCCGCGAGCACAGTTCCTTTCCTTTAATTTCCACCTCGGCAGGTTTCGCATGGCACATTTGAGGCGGATTATTCCCCTGAAATGATTTAATAGACATGCTCGCCTTTGATGTGCGATGCCTGTCAGGATTTTACGAGCCCTCCCTTCTCTCTCCCGCTTGTTTACAGAAGCGCTTGAGCGTGTCTCAACTCTTTTCGGCGCTGGCAGGAGCCACTTTCCCCTCGCGGTGAACAAAGCCATCCTTTATCTGCTCCTCAATGACTTTTTTAAAATCTACTGATAGTTATCCCGGCTGTGATGTGGCGTGAAGTGTGTTGCTTTTGGCCAAACGAAGGAAGACTCGCATCCGAGGCTGTAGCAGGTGTTCTGTTTCAGCTCCTCACGAGTGAACAATGAGGGGTTTTCACACTCAGTCCATTCAGCTCCTTCTGGATGTGGCGATAACAGGACTGTGCTGTAACTTCATATTCATTTATTTCTGGCTCGCGGCTCATGGAGATGGGTTTCGTGCGAGGTGCCATTTCTGGACTTTAAGTCCACACCACATCTGTGGGATCTTTTGTTAGGATTTAAATTTGATGAGAATTTGTGGTTGGGACTTTCTTGGCAGTGAAAAAGAAAAAAGAAAACAGTGTTTCCCTCATCATTAAACAGATTAGGCGGCCGCTAGGTTTACTCACTTTCTACCCAGCCTGAGAGTTTGTAATGATAAAAATCATCATCATTTTTATATAGACCCTTTCTCCAACATACAACAAGAAACAGCATTGAACATACAGCATAGAATCGGATAGAATTGTCTTTGTCACTGTTGCTGAAACAATGAAAAACAGTGTGGTAGCTCTTTTGTAAGTAAAATTCTCATTTTCAGATGTAAATATGCACTAAGCTACCAGTTCGACATTTACAGTCCTGGTTCCTCTACTTAGTTCGTCTTTATGCACTACAGGAGTTCCACCTTTTGAGACTTGTTAGTGATTCTTCCTCATGTACTTACAGATTTTCTCTTTTAGAGATTTTCTCTTTTAAGTATTTCTTTTAAGTCTCTCAGTGTTTTTTCTTTGTGCTCTCACAGTGTTTGCCTCACTGTATGTTTCAGTTCATATCAGGGGCTTGAACCTACATTTTTTAACAAGCTGGAATAGCTACTCAGCATCATATACAGCAAACCGCTGCTTATTCATGGTTAATCGCGGTTTTAGTCGTTCGTGGCTTTTTTCTGAGAACTGAACTAATAATTGTTCATTGAAACCCCGGCATTAATGCAGAAATTGCAGAAATCCCCCTCCTCCCCGTCCTGGCTTGCTAAGCGCCGCACCCAAATATAAACAACCAGCACAAGGCGTGGCAGACGAGGCCCGGGTGGCACAGCTTTATTCTGGCCATGTATGAATTTGTTTTCATGCATTTTAATGCTAAATAATTGTGTAACTAATTTTGTAATATGTTAACATAAATGTGCTACGTTTATATATAAAAATAACTATGTTTTGGTACTGTGGAGAGAAACATAAAGAAAGCGCATCTTGAGATGGTGCTCAGAAGCGGGAGGTTCGAAAGTAGCCAATCTGAGAAGGTTGTTTATTTCTCCTTGCTGCTGATTGGCTGTTGCCCTGTGATGCTGCATGAATTACAGTACTGTCTATAGGGGTCTAGGGGTAACATCGATATTTACATTCTTGCACTGCAGGAAACAATAGATCAGTGTAAACTGTACAGTACGGATATGGGTTTACCTTTACATATTTTAAAGGGTGATGTATTAAACTGAGTTTAAAATGATATTAAAATGTTCTGGGAGTATATTTGGGGCGTATTTAGGGTTTCCGCTAAAAAAAGGGGCATATATATACAGTAAACCCCGAGTTTTACATGGATTGGGACTCGTGGATCCAGTCACACGCGTTGTTCTTTTTTTGAGGACGAAACTGATTGTTTTACGCGGAAATATTCAAAACAACGCGGAACCTGCAAATATTCTCCGCTGTTTTGTTTTTTTTTTGCTTTTTTCGTGCCAATATGTTTTTTTTTTCCAACTCATTTTAGTTCTTCTGGCTCCACGTGCATGGCCGTAGGGTTTATACTATTAAAATAGGCATTTTAAGGCATTTTTTGACCAAAACACAACAACACGGTTTTTCATTATACATGGGTGCTCGTGTAACGTAACCCCCGCAAATAACGGGGCATTACTGTATACATATATATATATATATATATATATATATATATTATTTATTTATTTATTTTTTTTTTTTTTTTCTTTCATGTGACCTGCAATGGTTAGGAAAACTGGATAAATTCTGGAGAGCAGAGGTCTCAGAATATAAGTGTTTGTATTAAAGGGACTGTGCTCTTGTGTGTTTGTGTTCGAACAGACGTGTTTCTGTAGGTGTGTTTTGGCTTTGGCTTGTTTGTGGGTGCGTAGCTCCATCTCAGTGGGCGTGTCTGAGTGATGGAGCTCTATTTATAGGGAGAGGAGGTGGACAGAGAGCTTTAACCTACAATTTCATCATCCTGCACATTTAAATCTGAGTCACAGTGCCTCTGATTCTGCCTTCATTATTCTCTGAGATTTATGCATTCAGCAGGACTGTGGTCAGCAGTAGCAATAAAATGAATTTACAGTATTTTATAAAATCATGGCATCAGGTGGTATTTCAGCTGCTTTGTACTGAAAGCATATACTAATAAGACCACATTAAAAATACATGCAAGTTTGGACCTTTAGAAGTAAAAATTTGTAGAAATGAGGGGTGGCTTTTGCACAGTGCTGTATATGAACTAGATATATCACTAGAGGTGGGAGGAAAAAAGCGATGGCACACATAGACTGACATTCCCTGAAGCACTTTCACTCATGCACATCTTTACACTGCTGCTTGCTCTGAACACCTGTTCTTTCTAAAAGCTTTGGTTCAGAATGTGCTGGGAGATCTGGAATCAGCCCAGCAAAGGAACAAGCCATTTTATCTGTGTGCGTTGAGCTGTATTCCCGCTTCACCACACATCACACACCTGAAGATTTTAGCATGTAACATGGCCATAATAGCTTATGGGAGTTGACTGAAGCAGGTTTCGGTTTTTGCTGTTGTCATGGTGATGACTTTTTGCCTGAGTAGTTTTAGCTTGAGCTTATTTTCAATACTGGGATGCCCAAAATGTAATTCTGTATCATTATATTGTGGCCTTCATCTTATCTTATCATGAATAGAGTTTATGGATATGTGACTTGCCAAAGTGGCTCCAGTATATTTTATTTTTATACCACTCAATTCTGGAGTATGAGAGAGCTTAATTGTTCTTGCTATTCTGGGTGGGTGGGTACAATGACTCTGTGGCCTTCTCACTTATCATCGGCAACAAAAACCATCATTCTCCAAAAAACATGTCATTTTCCAAGAAGCACTATAATTCTTAAGAAAACGCCATTACTCCCTCAAAAATACAACCCCCGGTGAACAATCTTATCCTTAAACGGCCATCATTCCCCATCAAATAAAACTATCATCCATCAAAAAATGCCATCATTCCCCATCAAATACCATAATTTAACAAACAGAACCAACCCCAACATGTGCCATCATTCACAACAAGCACCACCATCCGCCAAAAAACACTCCAGAAAACACCATAAATTTTTCAAAATCACATTCTCCAATTTAAATCATTATCCTTTTAAAAACACCATCACTCCCCAGCACCATAATTCTCAGCAAATACCATTATTCCCTCAAAAACATTATCATTCCTCAAAAAATACCATCATTCCCTCAAAAAACACTATTCGCTCCCTCTGTGATGATAGCATTTGAGGAAATGCGAAGCCGGGCACTTTAAGCTGGAGCTGGGGCTTTGCTGCTGGGCTGGAACAGCAGAGCTCTGTTTCACTGTGGTCAGCCTCAGCTGCTGGATCCCCCAGCCTCACACACTCTGCCTAAATAAGCAATCATTCCCCTTCACCACTTCCACCAGGAGTAGAGGAAAATCAGCCTCGACTATAAAACCCCAGGAAGAGCCTCTGGAAAGCACTGAGGGCTTGAGTGAAGAGGTTGTTAAAATAGCACCTAGCTCTGCAAACGAGGGAGGGGAGGGGGAGAGAGGGGGAAGCCGCTGCTGTTGGCTTCAGGGAGGGTAAAACTGAGCGATTAGATCACACTCACGACCCACAGGCACAGCCAAGAGGCTTTCTGCAATCTGTCTACATCCTGCCAACCCCATGCATCCTTCATGTGAATGGACTGGAATGAACGATGGTACTTAGGAGAGAGGATACAGGAATAGAGACTTATAAACAATTTCCCTGACAGTCCAGCCATGTAGCTGGTGTTTCATCTAACCAGAGTAAAAATCATAATATAAAATCTTATATGTAAAAATATAAAACCTTATATTAAAAACCATATAGGTGAATCATTGATTAATATTATATAGATATGGTATAATTAAACCATTAAATCTTTATTTAAAAACACTATCATTTCTCAACACTACCATTCTCCAATGAACACCATCCTTACTCAACAAACCCTATCATTCCCAAACAAACACTATCATTCCCAAACACTATCTTTCCCAACATCAACATTAAAAAACACAATCATTCTCCAACAAACACCATCATTTTCCAACAAACACCATCCATACTCAGCAAACCCTATCATTGCCAAACACTATCATTCCCAAAACACTATTTTTCATAAACACCATCATTCTCCAACAAACACCATCATTATTTAAGAAGTAATGCCCCAGCAAACACCATCATTCTCTAACAAACCATCATTCTTCAACAAACACCATCCTTGCTCAAAACCCCCAATCATTCCCAAACAAACAGCATCATTCCCAAGCAGCATTAACATTCTTCAAAAAACACTTTCCCAAAAGGCAGTTTTCCAACACAGTTATTCCCCAACACTTGCATCATCATTTTTTCAACAAACATCATCTTTGCTTAACAAACCCTATCATTCCCAACATTCACTAACAAACACCATTCCTCGCCATGCACTAACATTTTTTAACATTTTTTCCTTAACATCATTATCCAACAATTTTGTTCTTCAACACCTCCACTCTCCAATAAGCAACATTCCCTCAAAACACCATGATTCTCCAAAAACATCATTAAATGTTATCACTTTTGTCAGATGTTTCTTAACCACACCTAATAACTAATATAATCTCTTTATGTATTTATCAGTCATGACTGATTCTGGCCCTCAAACAGGGCATGACTAATTGACTCATGACATGGAATTAGTTAAGCAGCTGATGCCTTTCCAGTCTCCTACAGTTCTTTCTCTTTTATGACCACTGTGCTTCACAAATGGCCTCAAAATGACTACATGCATCCAGTCACACATTTTTGGTGGAGCTCCTGACTCAGATGTTCAGCTCCTCTCTCTACTGGCAGAAAGCTGCTTCAGGTTGGTCCGCTCAAGCCCTTTTGCTTGTAAAAGACAAACAGAGCCTGCAACCAATTTATTGTCAGAGCTGCACAACACAATGGAAAGCATTATTTGACCGAGTGGGGTTCATACCTCGTGAGATCAATTCGTCAGCTATGGGCTCGCGCACGACATGAAAGAGATTTTTTAGAGGAATAAGATCATGCTGACTCCTCTGGAGGGCCAAAATATTTTGTAGGTTGCTATGCATGAAGATGTCAGAGGTTAGGAACTGTAATGCAGACTCTAATAGTGCGGAAATGTTCTGGATGAATGTGTTTGATTATGGACTGGGCGTTGGCGGTTCTGCGTCTCTAGTTTGATTCAGTGCCTAATTTGGTGTAATTATGTATATATAAAAACAATTCTTGCATATTATACCTCTGCATTTGCATTTTCAATGACATTTAGCAGATGCAGATTGTGTCATTTGTCTCATATTGGCCTTAATTACCAAAAGGGCCTTAATTACCCTAATTGTTAATATCTAAGCCTTTAATTAGGGCCTGTACCCTGAAGAGGATGTGGCTGAAAAAATCTTGGAACAAACTTTGTCTGTACTTTGGTTGCATTGTCCAGTTCAGACCCTGATTGCCAACCGATTTAAGCTCCTCCAGTGTAAATCCTGCTGTTGTCACGGATGTTGTCGCAGTTCAAAAAAGATTTAAGAACATGGTGCAAGAAGCAAAGAAAGAATTTTTCAAAAGGAAATATCCTGCAATGGGAGGAGGGAGTTTAAGAAAACTAAGGATGGCTTCTTTGGGCAAACGAAACCAACTATGACCAACTAATGAGCAACCAACTAATTTCCAGTGGGTTAGTACGATTCCTGAAAACTCTTTCCCGTCTTACATCTCTCTCCATAACTTCATCAGAAAACCACAAATTATTGCATCTGTTATTCTTTTATTGCACTTTTTCTGCTGTTACCATGGTGACATAGCGCTGTAGACCTATGTTAGCGTGGGATGGTTAACTTTTTAAATATAAAATGAGTTGGTCTTAACTTTTGTGAAACTGTCTTACTTGCATTAGACTGCTCTAAAAACAAACTTAAGACTTTAGTGAAACCGGCCCCTGAACTCTTTATAATAACCTGGGTACACTTGGTAACTCTGGAAACCGTGGTTACACCAGTAACCCACAATACCAATTTCTTCTGCTGTCCCAGGAAATCTCCATAAGATTATAGACCTGGTTGTCTTTGAAAACATGGCGGCCTTGGTAACCTTGGTAGCTCTGGTAACACTGACAACCCTGGTAACCCTGGAATCTCTTTTCTTTAATATTCTGTTATATCTGTGTTTTAGTGGAAGCTCTATTTAAATCAACAAAGAAACACAAAGATTTGACAAACTTGGGTAGCAGTTTTATTTCTGAAATTTTCAGAGGGTTCTGTGGTGGAGGCCTAGTAAGTTGGATACTTGCCTCTGGACCAAGAGATCATGGGTTCGAATCCTACCCTCAGCATACACCCATTGGGTTCCTTGGCAAGACCCTTAACGCCAAGTTGCTCCAGGAAGAGTGCCACCGGTAGTTAGGGAATGGAAGTCGCTTTGGATAAAAGTATCTACTAAAATGCCGAAAATGTAAAATTCCGAAAATGTTTAAATTGTAGGTAAAATTGACCCCAAGCATAAAGGACGTTAGTAAATTTTAACAGAAAACATGGGATTTAAGTCAGCTGGATCAAATGATGATGTTCAATCACGTGATACGTTACAAGTTACAAGTGAGATTTATGAGTTTCAGGCATCTAAAGCAGTTTGCTGTATTAAGGCGGTTCAACTTTCGTAGCTCAGTGGCAGCCGTGCAGATGGGTTATGTCAGAGATTCCCCTCTGAAATCCTTGTAATCTGGCGACCGCAGCGGCACGCGTGGAGTTCCATTCACCTCAGCAGGAGCGCTTGGCTGAAGCTTCACACACTCGTTAATTGACAGAATGGGAAAGCGCCTCGCTTTCACTAGCTGTTAATGGTTTCCATTCCACAGGGCTGACAACTGCCAGGGTTTAGAGAGAAAGAGAGAGAGAGAGAGAACTGGGCATTGATGGATATCTAAAAGAACAGGCGGCGGTGAGTGTAAACGCTACCGTAACTAATCCATCTGGCTCAGAATGAAAGCAAACGAAGAGATGGAGTAAAGCTGGCTGGTGTGGCAATAACATCACCATGCCCCATTTTTCTGAGGTTAATTGTGCAAAACATTACAAAAACTAATAAAAACTGAGTAAGGTAATTTGATTGAATTAGAGAGATTAGTAGAACAAACAGATCAATATAATCAATTATGTCATAACGAGCTGATCGCTACTTGTAGCAGAATTCATGAGGAATTAAATCCCCACTCCCTAAAAAATGGTCATTTATTCAAATCCAGACTTTCTTGTATGTTCATGGATTTCAGAGGAACAGTTCTCCAGGCTTCCTGAAGGACTTTCAAAGACTCTCATTTCCATTCCAGTCCCTGAACCTGACCAGTTTCAGAGGAATGTTTCACACAGAGACCTACGTATGAATCATTCAAGCAGAACAAATAGCATCTAACTGAAGTCCTGAACCAGTGAAGAAACAGAAGCAGATGATTCCAGATGATCTGGCGGTGATCAGTATACTGGTGGTGCTGAATGCTGAGTGGTTGGAACTTTAACTAGGCTCCTTGTATCTTTAGGCATTTTGTACCATGTCTGTAAAACATGTGTTCACATTTCTTAAATTTAATCTCCTCCGTATGGCTGTATGGTCTGGACTGGTCTCAGACACTGGTACCACCAGACAACCCTCTCGGTTTCACCCAAGCCGGAGTTTCACTCCAACCCTTAATGAGAAGATAAGGATCACCTGAATACTAGGCGTAGGGGTATAAATACACTCAAAGGACAGAACGAGGGTGTGAAGTATACTTAGCCCTGCCTAGTTACTGAGCATAGTCTCTGTTTTCTTGACTGTGTTTATCCTCAGTGCTTGTCTGACCCCTCTTCTAGACTTTGGTTTACTCTTTTACCTTGTGGACTGGATTTACTGCTTTTTGACTCTTCTTCTACAATTTTGGATTTTTGCCTTTTGTCTTTGCGAACTTTATCTTATTTTAAACCTATTTTTGTACTCTGCATTTGGGTCCATATCTGTGTTCATTACACTGACAAAGATAAAACAGTCTGAAAGAAAATAATATTTTTACATCAACAAGGAGATTAAAAGAAAAACATAAAAACACAAAATAGCAGGGCTTTGCTGCAGACTCACCTCTATTTACTTGACTCAAACGTTCAGTCACACTGTCCCCATTCTCAGCTCTCGCTGGAACATCTTGGTCATCATCAGAGTTCCTCCAAGAATGTCCTTTACACTGTGCTAACCAGGTCAGCCCAGGAGCCCAAATCTGTTTATTCTGATCCAAAGTGAATTTGGTTTCAGTGAAAGATGAATTTAAATCTTGGCTCCATCAAGAGTTGAACTTTGTGTTGAGCTGCAAGTCTGTATTAGTACTATATATTGTACTATATATATTTTATGGCTGAATTACATGTATACAACAATTTCTTCCAGTGTTTGTTATTATATGTGCTGTATTGGAACACTTCACTGGTGTCTGGGCTCTGGTCAGTTCGCTGTTACTGCACTCAACTGGGCAGAAGACTGAATAGAAGACTGTTCAGTAACGTGTTCCATTACAGCACATAAAGTAACAAACACTGGGGAAAATGCTATATGAATGTAATTCAGTTCTGTCACACATGTCCATTCAGAAAATTCAAGTGTTAATTTGGCCAAATGGAAACATAGTGTTGAATTGAAACCATCCAACTGGTCCCATTGTTTTTATACTTTTACTCATTACATAAGATGTGATTCGGGTGATCACTAATCAGTACCTCATAAAGCAGAATGAGGAGCTTGTGCAGGAATTTAAGTTTTCATACTCGGCCCATTTTAACACTTAAAGCGAACACACCCAATGAACTCAGACCCTCTGAAATGAACCAAGGTGTTCTCGTCTGGGTTCGCTTTAGGTCCAGTGTAAGGTTCAGGGAGGGTATGTGGGTGGACGGCCAGTAGGGGTTGTCCTGGTATTTAAGTGTATTTGTATGGGATTGGGTTCACAATGGAAACCTGTTTTTAGTTTGGGGGTTAACTACATGGGTTAGGTGGTTGGGGGAACCTTGGGGGAAGAAATGGATTTAGGTTCAGTGGAGGTAGACCAAGGTTGTTGGTCCACCATTATGCAAGCGCTAGGTTATGTACAGTTTGGTTCTGTTTAAGGAAGTGTCTGTGGGCCCTCCTGCCTGAGTTTTGTTCTGCTTTCTAAATAAAAAGTCAAATACGCAGAAATGGAATCCTGCCTGTCCGTTTTCTCTAGTTGGGAAAGAGTAGGGGGACGTAACAGTGCGGTTCGGTTAAACTCGTGTGTTATAAATACAAAACGCTCCGGGCTCGCTTTGACAACGCCCCCGCTCCCCTTCCACGTTACACCCCCACTGTCCATGTGGCCGGGCCGACTCCCTGTCAGCCCGGGCGACGCGGGTGTGGACCATGGGACGGTGCCCCGCCCCCTGGAAGTCCTTCGGCCGGTCTGTGCAAGAGTCCGGGCCCGGCAACCTAAGCCCTACCGAGCACCCCGCCGGACGTCTCCCAGCAGGGTCGCCGCTGGAGTCAGCCCCGTGCTGGCAGGCAGGCAGCCCCCTCCGGGAGGCTGGTCGGGCCACTCCTCGCGCCCCTCACTGGCAGGCAGGCAGCCCCCTCTGGGAGGCTGGTCGGGACGCTCCTCTTGCCCCTCACTGGCAGGCAGGCAGCCCCCTCCGGGAGGTTGGTCGGGACGCTCCTCGTGCCCCTCACTGGCAGGCAGGCAGCCCCCTCCGGGAGGCTGGATAGGGCCCTCCACTTGGACTAAGGTGCTAACCCCCTCCTGATGCTCGGCAGTGGTCGTTTTGTGCATTCGCGGCTCGGCGGCCGCCTTTGTTGGTGGTGTTGGATGTGGAGGAGCCGCAGGCGCTCCGCGTTTCTTTATTCCTCTGCCTCTTTGTTGGTGGGGAAGGGGGTGTGGCCTTCGAGAGGTCCTCGTATTCCGACCCCCACGGAAACATGTCCCAGGGCAGCTCCCAGGGGGGTCGTTCACTCCCGAAGAGCGAGAACTCGTTGTCGGAGTCCTCCGCGCCCCACTCCTTCGCCCAGGCGGTGGCTTCGTCGCACCAATCGCGGGTTTCTCCCTCCAGGTGGTCCGCGTCCACATAGTCCGCCGCCCAGACCCTCATGGCGGCATTCCATGAGCGGTTGGGAAGTTAGGGTTTGATGAGTCCATCTGTCACGGGTCGGGCCGCAAAGCCCAGACCCAGAGTTACCTGGAAGCGCGCAGGAACGAGGATACAGGCTGTGATCCATGAGAACGTGAGCTTTATTAAAGCAGAACAGAAAAGGGCACGATGGCCACCAGGAACATAAACAGAATGCTTACAAAGGCTAATGAGGAACATACAAAGGTTAATGAGGAACTGAACACAGAACAGGTGAAAACACAACACGTGACAAAAGCAGTAACCAAGTAAAAGCTCCAAAAAACATGAACAGAAAGGACCAGAAACAACAAAAAAGCAGTGGCCCAAACATCCACTGACCAGACCGTGACAGTTGGATGAGGAACTGAAATGTGAACAGAAAAAGAACTGAGACCCACCTGAGCTGAAGTGGAGCAGAAAGAGAACCGAGTTCTTTCAAATGAATTCATGTTGTGAACAGATATAGGACCGAGTTCCCTTTCTGTTGGTTCCCTTTTCTTTCCGTGAAAAACGGCATGGACGTTTTGTGTGTGTGTGTGTGTGTGTGTGTGTGTGTGTGTGTGTGTGTGTGTGTGTGTGTGTGCACAATTACATTCTAGTATTCTAATAATTTTTATTATTTGTGTCTTTTTGTACTCTGTAAAATATAAATCCCACTGTACATGTGTTTATAGCTGACAGGAAAGTTTTCTTTGACTTTAACTTTGATTTTGACTTTCTTTGATAATTAGTACGCAGAACTGAGTCAGGGAGGGGGAAAACACTGATTTGAGTTTGAGCTGCTGTGATGGACTGAGTTAATTAGCGAAATGTCAAATGGGATCATTGTGTCCTTCTTGATGGAACATGTTCATCATCTCTTTCACTTTTAGAACACCATGATGTTCAGGACAAGTTTTAATTTGGGGATTATGTACATCACCTGCAGCGTCACCGCAAAACATTTCAGTTCTGTAACGATATCTTCGACTGCGACTTTTTTTTGCATACTTTTGTTGATTTTTTTATATAAGCTATTCAATTTGTAACCATAGCAACAAGTTCGCCTTATAACAGTGTGAAACAAACGTGTGCGATGGCGGGCAGAGCATACGCCTCCTCCTGATCTTACGCCCGGTTTCTGCTGGTTAAACTCACAGCGTTGTTGGGTGGACATCCATATCAGAACTGTTAATAAATGACTCTGGGCGGAACCTAACACCCTGGTGTTTATTTAAATATTGGAAACAGGGCTTTAAAATAAGCAGAAGAATTCCATATTTGACTGTTTTCACTAATTAAATTGATTGGGCTGAAACTTTACTTTAAATTGGCATGCTAACCTGTGTTTGTGTGTCTGTGTGCGTGTGTGTGTCTGTCTGTGTCTGTGTATGTTTGTGTGTGTGTGTGTGTGTGTGTCCACAGAAGCCAGATGCCCCTGCTGTAATGCCGATGCCTCCGCCTGTTCAGAGCGTCGAGGCTCTGGGAGAAGCTGTTTCCAGCTTCAGCACCGTGGAGGAGCTGCTGAAATACCTGGAGCCGGACCGCTGGCAGCTTGACCTGGAGGAGCTCTATAAACCCACCTGGCAGGTGCTGGGAAAGTCCTTCTTCCTCCAGAAGAAATCCAGAGGTACTTTGTCTTGTTCCAGGTCACATGCATGAAGTTTTCCCTCTTTCTGCAGTTCTTTCTCTTTACAGAAATTCGGCACTCTTAGAAAAGCTTGGAGAACTGCTCCTCAGAAAATCAGTAGAAATTCAAGAATATCTGGGTCTTTGGGAGCAAAATATGAAAAGAAAAATGCACAGTCGTTTAAATGAGTCCATTCTGATTGGCCACCTTGTATTGTGCCTCATTCAAAAAGCTGTGCACTCCACTACAGACTGTCTGTAGGAACAACACTCCATGTCACTTTAATGGGAGTGGGCGGGGCTAATCTAATGTTCTAAGGTAAATGGGTGAATTTAGTCAGAGTGTGGAATTGAAGCTTTGTGTGCTGTTGTCTTTTCTTCCATATATCTCACTTATAAAAGTAGCTCCATGCTGCATTTATTGTTGGATGTGCTACAGTAGTTACTGAGTAACACATTCCCAATGCAGTTCCCATAGGAGGTTTGTAGAAAATTGAAATCTCCTTTGTTTGAGCAGGCGTGGTGGATCTGAACCTACTGCGTGAGGAAGTTCGGCTCTACAGCTGCACCCCGAGGAATGTGTCAGTGTCGTTGCGGGAGGAGCTGAAGCGGACGGACGCCATCTACTGGCCAAGCTGCCTGCTGGTGAAGCGCTGCGGAGGAAACTGCGCCTGCTGCTCACACCGCTGCTACGACTGCCACTGCACCCCCACCAGGGTCGTCAAGAAATACCATGAGGTACGATAACTGTGTGATGCTACACAATGAAGTTTTGATTAAATAGCAAATTTACCATAATTTTTCTTGACCGATTTGTACTGGAGCTCCAAGGCTAATGTTGCTACAAGCTTAAAGCCCATAATAGTGGTAAAAAGTTTTCTTCTGGGACTTTATTTAGTTCTCAGAGGGCATCAATACAAAGACTCGTACACAAAAGAAATGTTGAAATAACTCTTTCTACCCACATGTTTAGACAGGGCACAGCTTACTAATACTAAATAAACTGAGATAACTGTTGAAAATGGGGGTGGGTGTGTTTAATTAAAATACAAGAGCAGTCATGCTACATGCTGCAGCAGGCTGCGTCTTCCTTTTATGGTGATTGACAACTTCTTAGTGTATTACCGGCACCTCTGGACTGGTGGCGGTAATACACTTCGGTTCTCAGAAAAAAAATCTGATCCGCAGGTGCTGATCCGTGTAAAACGGAGGGATTACTGTACTGGAAAATCTATACAAGGAAATTAGCTGCTTTTGACCACAAACCTTAAAAAAGATCAGGTTTAGTTGTAGGTGTGGTATTACTGAGATACACTATTATACGTTATTATAAGTTAATGGAAAGTCCTCACAAATGTTGTAATACCAAATGTGTCTGTGTACGTAGGTACTGATGCTGAAAATAAGGCCGGGTGGCCGAGGGCCGCAGAAGTCCTTGACGGACGTCCCGTTGGAGCACCATGAGGAGTGTAGCTGCGTGTGCAAGAACAACTGAAGCCAAAGCTGAGAAGGAGCTTTATTGGCCCCTGTGCGGACTGGACTTCGCCTGGGGAAATATTTATTGGCATCTTACTGACAGAGCCATTTTTCTGCCACCGTGTCCGGACTAATGAAACCTAGAGACGGGCGTCTTCTTATCCTGACTTCACCCAACTTTTAGAAAGTTGCTCTCCTGGATCTGTGTGTGTCTCCCAAAGACCAAACATTGCATGTTTGGAGGGATAATCCTATGGAACTGAGTGGTGTGCGTTCACGTATGTGTGTGTTTATGCGTTTGTGTGTGTAAGTGTGCAGAGCTATGAGGGGGTCAAAGAAAATGTAGCAGCTTATGATCAAATGTCAGCTGGTCATAACGTTTACATTGAAAAAAACACATTTCTGCTTCCAGGACTAAAATGCTTAAAGGTATTGGAGTGTGCAAAATGATCAGTTGCATTAATTATAGTGGTTACTTGCAATTTGGCTTTAAATTTCATCTTCAGGAAAAACTTTTACTGGTTTAAAACAGTGGACAAAATGATCTCTAACAAAATATTTTTATTACTTTCAGTACTTCAGTCATATTATTTTAGTGAACACACTTCCAGTTTTCATCAGTTTATAATATTATATATTCAGGGCTTAACAGATTTTTTTTGCTGTAGTACATCCTACAGGAATTAACTGGTATGCACCAAAACTTTCTCCGTGTCTCGGCCGTAGCCATTCTGCATCAACAGGTTGTAGTCCCAATGACAAAAACCTACTAAAATGTAATCGATACCCACGACATCTATCAAATTCAAATTATGATAAAATGTCTCTGTGAATACAACAGTGTGGTAGGGCTTGAAACTTTAGAATCTGCACTTTCCACACAACATCTTCACTCTTTACAAAGAATGACGAGTCAGATATAATTCACATAAAATTCCAGCATTTTCCACATTAAAATTCTACTACATTCTAACTTGCCCACAGTTGATTGAGCGGCTGGAGACTGGTGTGTTATGTTGTTTGTTCAGCAAGGACAGAAAGAAATGGAAAAAGGATGAATGAAACTGAGCGAAGGACTGAGATTGACTACGAAGGATCTTCTGAGTTAGAAACTGATCTTCTGAACTGATTGCTCTCCAACAGAGGAGGGTTGTCCACCTGCAGATGCAGTCTTTATTTTTTTTCTGTGGTTCTTTCTGGAAAACATCTCACAATCTTGTAGGTGGTGCCTATGTCTGGGACGATGCCTTTTCAGGTCTCAGTGTTCAGTGGAGATCTGTGAGGACCAGGGGAGGACCTTCTGTCGTTTGAGGAGCATTGAGACGGAGGAGCTTTGCTTTAATTCCTACAAAGAGACACTCTAGAGAGAAAGGACAGATGGCTCTAGGATGCTGCGTTTGACTTCATAAACATCATGTGAAAGATGAAAGCGCGCTCTTGCATTTTGTCACTGCATTAAGAAAAAAAACAAAAACTCATATCTCTGAAGTGGTAACTAATGTCTGCCTGCCACATCTGCAGCGAAACCACAGACTCGATTCCCAATAGAGATGAAACTGGTGACTCAAAACACACTTATAATGGAAGTCATTGGGCGAATGATGAAAACGTTTTATGCAAAGCCTGTACGTTTACCAAACACTTTCCTGCATCTGTATTCACTTTTTTCAGGCATAGTACTAGTTTTCCAAAGGAGCTCGTTCATTATCAGGGTAGAGCTGTGGGCGGAGATTGCACAGGCCCCACCCCATCACCATGGATACCAGGAACTCTAAGGGAAAGCAAAAATCGCTTTGCTCCAGTGTTCAGGGCATCTGAACTCCAAGTAAAGGGCAGCTGGTGTTTTCCAATGGGTGGAAAAGTCAAATTAATATTAAAATAATGAAAAAATTGAGTTTTGAGATTTTCTTACACTCAGAACCAAGAGAACAGGCCCCAGCAGAGTTTGGTTCCATTTGTAGATAGGCTTTTAATCCAGTTGTAAATAGACATTCTGTTCTGCTTTTTCGAGTTTTATCGCTATTCCATGCAATTATTCTTATCAAACTTGTGCTCTTGTTTTTGTAAGTCAAAATGAATCTTCACACTGTTTTATGACATTTTCTTGCATTATAGAATCCATCAGCCTTGGGCGGATAGAATTATTCCTTCGTATCAGTTTCAGTAGATCAAAGGACAATGTTGTTATTTGAAATTGGAATTCTGGAGACTCAATTAAATGTGTGAATAGAAACTCCCACTGTAGGCTTCCATTTAGTGGCCACAGAAACATCACCTTTCAAATTCCATATTAGAAAAAATATCCAAAAACTGGCCACTTTATTTAAAACATTCACCTTCAGATTCCACAAATTGGCCACTTCATTGGAAACACCTCCTATTATTTCCATCCCACTCATAGTTAATTATTCATTAGGTGTAAGGATGATGTTCCCTGTGTATTTATAATGCAGAATAAACATTCTGTTTCTCATTAATGGTGTGAAATGTTATTAGCAGAATTTGCCTGATCACTTGGGTAACTGGTAGCTGTTTTATGTGCAAAACTCTCAGGTCTGAAGCATCATCCTTGGTTTCAGTCACTGGAAACTCCATGGGTTCTGCTGTTCATGTGCTTCTCTAGCGGATGTCATTCACTACTCAACTATTTCTATTTATCCTCATGTGCAACGTTATAATAAATCATTGATTGATCTTTATATAGGTGTGATGTTTCGCTATTGTGGAGGTGCAGATGTTCTCTTTGATGCAAAAATGGCAATGAAATAAGAATGAGTGCAGGAACAGTATCAGGACCACAGTAGAGTATCCCCCATTCCTTCATATCTTGCTTCCAGATTTCCAGACTGTATTTTAATGAGGTGTTGAGGTTTCCTGAAGGACTTTCCAAGTCTCTCATTTCCAGTTCAGTCCCTGAGCCTGACCAGTTTCAGAGGAATATTTCTGTTGGTTAAGACACACAGTGACCTACGTTTGAATCATTCAAGCAGAACACAGAGATGATTTCAGATGATCAGGCGGTGATCAGTATACTGTTGGTGCTGAATGCTGAGTGGTTGGAACTCCTTTATCTAGACTCCTTGTATCTTTAGACACTTTGCAGCCTGTCAGTAAAACATTTGTTCACATTTTTTTCATTCAATCTCCTCAGTGTGACAAAGATCAGACAGTTTGACAGAAAATAATATTTTACACAAATAAGGAGATTCAAAGCAACATATGAAGAAAGGAAAGGTGACTCAAGATATTCAGGGATGGTGGCCTAGTATGTAGGATACTTGCCTCTGGACTAAGAGGTCATGGGTTCAAATTCTACCTTCCGTATATCACCACTGGGTATCTGGGCAAGACCCTTAACCCCACTACTAACTACAGACTGCCCCCTGTAGTTAGGGAATGGAAGTTGTTTTGGATTAAATGCTGTAAATGTAAATTTGCACAATACTGTGTATACCACACACCAGAGGTCAGGATAAATGATCCTGATAACAGATGGGTATAAAGGAGTAAATTGGATGTTCAGAAGTTCTGGTACTGTAATCTGTTTAGACTCTTCATATGTAAACAAATTAAACCCAAATCCCGAAATTGTTTTGTGAAGAAAGTCATACTAAATCATGTTAAAGGTCCCAGAGTCAATTTGAATGGAGGAATGGTTTCGGGTGGTGGGTTTTACGCTCTCATTAACACCAGAGTCTCGGCTCTGTAACAGCCTTCCAGCGGAGGGTCTTGTTTGCAGCCGCTGCCAATGAGACGTGAAAGTTTTTTGGGTTTTTTTTCATCACAAATTTACAAGCAGCAGCGATGCATGCAGAGGGTATTACAGAAAACAAGGTGCAATTAGAACGTGTTTCATTTTATCCCAAAATAAATGAGCACACAAAGCGATATCAGGAAGCCAATCTGATCGTTAGCATTAGCGAGCTGTAATTTGTCAAACCTTTATCACTGAGTGGGGTTACAGTGACTTTACAGTGAAAAAAAAGTTTATGTCATACAGTTTGCCTCCATAAGTACAATTAATCAGCCAAAACCTTTTCTTTAGTTTCATACTGGAGCTACAATCTAAATCATCCTAGACCTGGCCAGGTTTCTCGCTGCTATCTAGTAGACTTGTTTATGTGGTTCTGACACTGTGTGACTCACTGGTATCCATCAACATGGATAATAAGTCACACGGTGTAGACCACATAAGTGAGTCTATTTTGGACCACTGAGGACCTCCACTTGCTTTGAGGTCTTTGAGTGATCATTTATACCAGCAGTGAGCACCTAATTGATGGACAGCCTATCCAAGTCTTAAATAGACTTATTTATGTGGTTTCTGACACTGTATGATTCACAGGTATCCATCAACATGGACAGTGAGAGTCACGGTGTGAGAAACCCCATAAGTGAGTCTATTATGGAACACTGAGGACCTTCACCTGCTTTAAATTCTTTGAGTTATAATCTGGACAGAAGGTTCTATTGGTGTTGGCTACATTAACAGACTTTCTTATGCAGTTTCTAATAATATAAACACAATAAATCCGGACAGTGTGACGTACAGTGAGTCAGAAACCACATAAGCGTGTCTATTAGAGATTACTAAACAGCCTGGCTAATAGACTTTAATAATGGTTTCTGACACTGCATGACTCACTGGTATCCATCAACATGGACAATGTGTCACAGAGTGTTAAAAAACACACAACCAAGTCTATTAAGGATCACTGAAGACCTCCACATGCTTTTAGAGTTTGTGTGATGATCTAGACCTACAGTTTGCAAAATGTTTACTGGTGTACAGACATTTCTATGGCCATTAACTACATTATCCTGATAGATGTGTGTATGCAGTTTCTGACAATATACAACTCACAGGCTTCTATAAATGTGGATAGTGTGTCTTGTGTGATTTCTGATGCTGTACGACACGTTTGTATCCATAAAAACAAACTATATGTTGTGCAATGAGTCAGAAACCACATAAGTGAGTCTTTTAAGGATCCTCCACATTGTGTGAAAATCTGCAGTGAGTAGGTCTAGATATAGACTTGCTTGTGCAGTTTCTAATAAAATACAACTCACCGGCATCCACAAAGACTTATGTGGTTTCTGACACTGTATGACTCACTGACAACATAAGTGAGGCCTAGGCTTGCAGTTAGCAACACGCTAGGCCATTAACACTAATGGCACAAGTCGACCCCCCTGAGAGAAGTCGACTAATCATGTGTTTATTCCTCTCTCTGTGCACTCACTTGAGCACACAATGCAATCTCTTCCTCTGATTGGCTCACCCTGACATGTGTTCCTTGGTTTAACCAATTATTATAGTCACTTCATAAAAAAGCGGGAATTTTGGCGCGAGGGGAAAAGACACACAAGACATCAGAAAGGCGAAAGACATGCAGCAGAGAAGACAGACACACATCACGTGGGAATACTTCATTCTAGACACACAAACAGCACTGTGACCTGGACAATCTGCAAGTCGGTGTTGAAGTACAGTAACAGTACCAGCGTTCTGCACAGCATCTGAAATGGCATCCGGTAGCTAACATGCCTAACACTAGCACTGCAGGGAGTCGTCCGGTCCAGTCCAGTGCTGCTGCGGCTTAAACTGTTCCCACTTTCTGTTTTACACTTAAATTTACCAGAAAACTCAAGGTATCAGCTTTGTTTTGTTTTGTTTAATAATGTTTAACTTCAATAAAAGTTGTTCAGTGTTGGGCACGTGTTCCTCCACTGCTTGTGTGGGACATCATCAAATGATTAGTCAACTCAACTTCGACTTTGTTGACGGATAAGTAGACTTGAAAATTGCTAACTGCTGGACACCCTAACTGCTGGACATCATCTTCCATTGGTTTTAGCTACGTTAGCCACATAGCTCTGCCGTTAACTCTAAAGAAGCGAACTGTGGACTGTGGCGGATCGACAGCGTTTGAAGGGGGAAAAGTAATAAATGATATATTTCGTGCTACAGTGGAGCTTTAAGGTGCCGTCTGTCATCTTTTTGTGGACGAGCAGCGTGACACCATCACTCAGGTCTCAGCACTCGGCTTCTTCACCAGCGTCTCCAGTCTCAGCCCGAGACTCTTTGATGTAGAAGCTTCTCATCCGGCCATGCTTTGAGACGTGACTTTTAAACTTTGATCACGACGTCCTCGGACCGCGAGAACCAATCGGCCGAACTGAACGCCCCTCAGATCCGTCAGAGTGGGTTCTGTGCATCTGGAACGTGTTGATGTTGGTGAGAACGAGCGCGTTTCTCTGATGTGGAACAGCTACAGCATGTGGGTTCCCTCCGTCTGCACACATCCATCATCCTGGGAGCTGAGCGGAGAACACCTGCCCCACACTCATACACACATACACACACTCGCACACTCATTCACACACACACACACACACACACACACACACACCTTGGGGGTGTCCTTTTCGACAGTTTCACCTCCAGAAGATCATCCACTGCAGAACTGCAGCTGCTGGGAGAACCAAGACCAGTGCTGACATTTACTCAGAACTGAACCTCACTCTCAGGTTCTACAGAAGATACCGAATCATTCAACACTGATTCTGAAAACTTTATAGTAGATTCTGAATATTTTATTGTTGGTGCTGAATAATACATTGCAGATACTAAATAATTTGTTGTGAATTCTGAATATTTTATATTAGATACTGAATAATTCTGTCATGTCTCGTCCTGTGGCCGCTGCTTAGTTTTGCACTAAAGACTTTTATTATGACATAAACCTCAGTTTGTATCTGAGGTATGTTCCGTCAGCTGTCCTGTTTTTGTTTGAGTGATTGTGTTTAATGATTGGTTTCTGTCCATGGCTGTTATGTATTTAGGTTCCATGATCTGGTCAACCCTCACACCATCCCTCACACCATCCGTTCCTCATGTCTCCTCTGTTTTTATTATGCTTTGTGTTTTAGACCCTTGTGCCTTTTTGCATTCTGTATGTGGAGATCCATCAAATCCATGCAAATCCAACAATCTTGCAATTGTGCTTGCCTCACTCTCCGAACATGCCTGCCGGTTCTGAGGACATTTAACAAATCAAAGTAAATGGAATAAATCGTAATAGACAGTAAATAAATTGTAGTAAATACTGAATCATTTATAATAGATACTGAATGCTTTGTAGTAGATTCTGGATGTTTTACAGTTGATACTCAACAACTAGAATATGTCTAGTCTTGCCCTCAGAAGATTGTGAGCAGTAACTTGTAGATTCTGAATATATTAGAGTAGATTATTTGTGATAGATTCAGAATAATTCATAGTAGATATTAGTAGATATTTAATAACTAGAATATGTTTAGACTTGCCTCCGCACTACACTCTATTTGACCCTTCATACACCTTGTTTCACAGAACTCCTGCAGTGTGGATTGAGAATGTTAAAATCGTTTCTGATTCACTCCAGTGCTGATTGACTACTGACTACAGAGCAGCCAGTATTTCTCAGCTCTTTAAGACACATGAAGCTCAGTGCGGAGTGGAACTCAGGGGCAGCTCCACTCCACACACAGTTAAAACGAAGCTTATTATAACCCGGACCCGCCCGTCTGCGCCTCGATATTTCACTCTGACAGCTCTCACTTCCCCGCCGAGGCCGTTTTCATTTCGCTCTGTGACCGCAAAGCCAGACGAGGGGATAAGTGGAGGCTGTGAAATGATTTCTCTGGGAAATACATCACTAATGTAATTGGACATGCGTCTTTAATTGGACGGGGCTGTGAATGGTGGGCCGGTTCGCGTGTTTGTTAATTACAGGCTGTGGTTTTCTAGGAACCGGCAGCTGCTGTGGGCGAGCAGCGTTTTCTGAAGGCGTATTAATCTCCTGCAGCGCGAGCCGCCATCTCCTGAGCCACCGTGTCATCTCTTTCTGAAGCCTTAAAGAGCCGGTACCCCACGTTTCTCACATGTTTTTCTCCTGAAATCCAGTCACAATTTGGTGAATTACCCGCTCAGACTCTCCTGGTTCAACTCATCCATTCTTCACCAGGTTTAGAACCAGAACCGGAACCAGATTTGGACTACTCCCCCACCCCCAATGTGTTTATCTGGTTTTTCGTACCACAAACAGACGTGATTAGAGGCAATTAAAGATTGTACTCTTTAATTGCCTCTAATCAAACAGGCTGTTTTTGCTACTGGGCCATTAAGACTAACGTATACGTTGCAGATACCAAATAATTTATACACATATATACATGGGCAATTATTATAGTGTAAAATACATACAGTAATAGACAGTGTACATATACGTGTGTGTTTGTGTGTGTGTTTATGGCATATTGTC
Source organism: Hemigrammopetersius urotaenia (assembly GCA_037974485.1). NCBI lineage: Eukaryota > Metazoa > Chordata > Actinopteri > Characiformes > Alestidae > Hemigrammopetersius > Hemigrammopetersius urotaenia. The sequence continues at coordinate 14,172,259 of JBBPDC010000032.1, read as the reverse complement.
ACATCTATGCTCTTGTGACATGTATGTGGGGCACAATATACACAGTCTATATGACCTCCATGTCCTGTCACTGTTTAAAAATAAAGCTGTGTGTGTGTATGTGTGTCAGAGTGCAGAGTGGAGAGGAGGCAGTTTATCTTGGAAAGTCTCGCTTTGTCACGTCCAGTTAGTCCAGAGGAGAGTAATCTGTCCTGCGCCACCGTCTCTCTGAATAATGCATACACTGTCCTCACACAAACACACACACACACACACATATATACATACTCACTCACATACTCACACACATATACACACACACACACACACACACACATTTCTACTGTGTGTACGTGGAGTGTGTGTACATGGAGAGATGATTCAGTGAGTCTGAGCATTAGTTCTCTTCTGTTTGAACTGGAGTATTAACCCCTTAAACTGCAGGCTTACTCTTTATGTATTAACCTCAACACACTTTAATGACAAAACACCATGTTTAACAAATAATAATAATATGATAATGATAATATTCTAAATTATTCAGCAACTATTTTGAATTCTAGCGTTAAGGTAATACTTAAATTAAATGGGGTGTGTGTGTGACCTTGATGCCTTCTAAAAGAGCTCTGCCATCACATCTGGCATGGTGCTTATTGCTGAGACACACACACGCTGGATGTCCATACGGCACCGGGGTTTAGAGAGGTCGTCACTCGACAGGCCTTCTGGGCAAAGAGTCTGGAGAGACTACCTGCACACACACACACACACACACACACACACACACACACACACACACACACACAAGTGAATGAGGCTGCTGTGAATTTGAAGTGAAAGTGACCATTCTGTCATATGTGAACACGGCACAGCACACAGTGTGAACAACACAAATTTAACCCATTTAGCCCATTCAATCCATTTAACCCATTCAATCATTTAACCCATTTAACCCATTCAACCCATTTAACCCATTCAATCCATTCAACCCATTCAACCATTTAACCCATTTAACCCATTCAACCATTTAACCCGTTCATTCCGTTTAACCCATTCAATCCATTCAACTCATTCAATCCATTCAACTCATTCAATCCATTTAACCCATTTAGCCCATTCAATCCATTTAACCCATTCAACCATTTAACCCATTCAATCCATTCAATCCATTCAATCCATTTAACCCATTCACCAAGTGAAGCAGTGAACAGTAACCTCAGTGGTGCTTAGCAGTCTTGGGATTCGAACCCACAAGTTCCTGATTGCAGGGGCAACTCCCTAACCACTAGGCTACCAGCTCTCCCAACTGTGTGTGTGTGTGTGTGTGTGTGTGTGTGTGTGTGTGTGTGTGTGTGTGTGTGTGTGTGTGAGCACTAAACAGAGCTTAGAGAAATTGTTTTTACCTATAAAGAAACTTCCTCTCGCCTTCACCGCTCGGACTGAGGGAATCCCCCCAAAGCATACACACACCCACATACACACACACACACCCATTTGGCTTAGAGTCTGTTTTAACTCCCGGCTCCCTCAGTGATGTAAAAACATCAGGCAGACAAAAACGCCTTTTAGTCCCAACTGGGGTGACGGGTCAGATCCTACATACACACACACACATACACACACACACACACACGCACACACACACACACAAACACACACACACACACACACACACACACATACACATCCGTGCCTCACCAGCACCAGATTTTCTGATGCTGT
>JBBPDC010000032.1:14121198-14146675 GCA_037974485.1 Hemigrammopetersius urotaenia | reverse complement strand
AGATGATCAGGCAGTGATCAGTATACTGGTGGTGCTGAATGCTGAGTGGTTGGAACTCCTTTATCTAGACTCCTTGTTTAAACACTTCTTTTTAAACACTTCGCAGCCTGTCAGTAAAACATTTGTTCCTATTTCTTTCATTTAATCTTCTCAATATGCCAAAATTTTACACCAACAAGGTGATTCAAAGTGAAATTTAAAGATTTTGCACAGTACTGTAATTGGGTGTGAGTGAAATTTGTAGTAGAGCATAACATTCGTCCCTTTTTTTCTTGTTTTTTATTTTGCTTCTGACTGTGCTCATTTCTTTCTGCTCCCTTGATTGAGAATCTCTGTCGAGTTGTATTATTGTCCATTTGCAAAACTGTCCATCTGATATCACCCCCCGTCCCTTCGCCTCAGTGCCGGGTTAGCACACTGCGTGCTAAATTTCTGGCTCACACCAGGCTCAGTCTGATCCGCTAATGGTTATTAGCATCAAGGCCAAAGGCTGGTCATTACATTATTAGCATCATGGTAGAGGCTATTAAGCTAGCAGTAGTTACAGAGAGAGAAGAGGTTTTGGACGTGTTCAGGTTTTTCGACTTCCCATGAATCCTGTGAAAATAACGTTTTATAAACACTTTTCTAAGGTGTTCATGACAGAGTATTACCATAAAAAGCTTGTAAAGTGTTTATCTATCTATCTATCTATCTGTCTATCTGTCTATCCATTTGTCTATCTATCTATCTATCTATCTATCTATCTATCTATCTATCTATCTATCTATCTATCTATCTATCTATCTATCTATTTCAATGAGATTCAAGAACCTCTTTCAGGTCATTAGCTGGATTTGAGGAACAGTGAGAGCCTTGTCTGATGTGTTTTGGTTATGAAATTAAGAAGCAGTCAAAGCTCGGTGGTGCCCAGAGAAGATGGTCCTGGTCCTGGTGTTCTGAGAGCGGAGCCATAATGGATCCATCAGGCTCGCCGTCTCTGGCTGTGAGAATGTTTGGGTGGGCGTGATGAACCTCTGATTATGCAGTTTATGAAGATTACTTCAGATGCTTGTTTTGAATAAAACATGACAAAACACTCCATCCCCATCAGATCTGTCCCTCCACCATAGCTGAAGGGGGTCCACCCAGTTTAGCGCATTGTTTGCTGGGTTGAGCAATCCTGCAGCTCTGCTTTGTATCCCTCAGTCTCATTAGTTTGACAGAATTTATGACTTTATATCACTTTTATATTTCCATCACTGTTCTCTCTATAAAATACCGAGCATTCATTATGCAAATATGCTGTAGAACTGCTGGGAATCTCTGTGGTGTCTGTGTTGAGCTGTAGGCTAATAAATACAACCAAACAATAACTGGTACATCCCTTACTTCGTTTATAAAACAAAACCCATAAAGACTCCATAAAATTGCTTATTTAGGACAAAGTGGTCTTCAGAGATTAAATTTACCCCTTTGACCTAAACGGAAGTATGGCATCTAGATATCCTATTATCCTCCTTGTTTGTTCTTCCATTATTGTGATTTATGTGGGCAGTGGAGGCCTTGTGGGTAGGATACTTGCCTCTGGGTTCCTGAGCAAGACCTTTAACCCCAAGTTGCTCCAGGGAGACTGCCCCATGCAGTAAATGTGTAAATGTGAATGAGTCCATTCTCTTCACATTAATGATGATCTGAAGTTCTAAGATAGTACAAAGATAAGTACTAAGATATTTGGCTTCCCAACTTTAGCTGTCTGCCTTTTATCAGTATTTGTTTGTTTTTATTTTAATCCACGAGATAAGTTTTTATCTGAAAAATTAAGAAAAAACAAAACATAGAAAGTCAAACATTCTGTACAATAATATAAAAGCAATAAAATAAAACTCACACCAGTACATATGTCAGCTCTGACAGTTGGTTGCGGATGTAAGAACAATATTATAGTGTCTTTGGAAACTTTTGATTTGAACCACACAAATGAGTTTATTTTTGATCATACTGACTGAGTCTGAACGAGGAATGACAGATGTTTGTTTGGAGCTGGAGGTCCTCCAGCCCTGCAGAGCTGAAATTGGCATTTAGGCTGATGACTTTGGGCCTCTTTTTAACTCTGTTTCCCTCATTATAACTTTCCCCCATTGCAGACCTCAAGCCTGGAGATGAGCGTCAGTCGCGTGGTTAATTAGTGACTGCTATGAGAACATTTTGTTGTTTTCATTCCTCTTAATTTATCACACTTCACATGAAGTGCTCCCTCCAACATCTGAGCCGATCGCTTTTAGATCTTCTGGGTCATCTCCACATTCTGCCTGTCAGACTTAAGCCGTGTTTTACACTTAAAAACATCTAATTATCCATTTAGTGCAGCTCCTAAAGTAAGATACACAAAAACGTCCTCTGATAGGTTTCCAGGGGACACAGGACAGGGCAGCATAACCGCTCAAATCTCTGGACTCAAATCTCTAATAGCTCCTTATATGGAAGTTCCCCCTGTGTGTTGGTGCTGAAGGTGTCAGATGTCATGCTGAGCTTTTTGTCATGTAGAATCATAGTTACTGTACTTGTAACAATAAAAAACACCACTGGGGTTTAAAAACAGCGACACGTGCAAGTGAACATAAAGAACAAAAATGAAGCAATTTCTTTTACTTTAGGTTCTAGAAACAAACTGAAAAAACACAAGAAACCAGAAAACTTTCAGGATAGTCTCCGCTCACAAAGGGTGGAGAAAACCCGCAGAGGGAGGGACTCCGAAGAGTGGCCGAGAGAAAGAGCAGCAAACAGCAAGTGTGCAGGAGAACAAACGCCAGTTCTAGAATGTTTTACACTGGTTATATTTACTGAAATCAGAGTTTGATACACGAGTTCTGAGGCCTTGCACCAGAATAAGGGCATGTCTGAGGTATGAAAAGGGGTATGTCCAGTTTAGAGGTTTAAAAATCGGGAACTGGTGTAGCGAGGCTAAAACTAGCAAAATGTGGCCAGTCTAGACATGGTGATATAAAAGCATGAATGGCTTTCTCCAGATCATGAAGTTTTGCTGCTCTTGACCACTAAATTGATCAGAAACATCACAATGATCCTCAACATACAGTTTGCCTGCTGTAAAAATGGTCTTCTGTGATTTAATAAACTGGTCTTCTGTGTTTTTGTCTTCATTTTGTTGTAACAAATGTTGTTAGGCTTTAGGGGGTAGTGTTGGTTGTCATTAGTGTAACAGTGAAAGGAGATATGAGCAGTATTACTCAGGGGAAATGTATACAATGAAAACAGAACTGTTCCTAATGTAGATCCCTGGGGGATCCCATTGCTAATGGTAGCATCTGATGAAGCATCTTATGACTGACCTGCAAATATTTTGCTAGATTACATGTTTGGATTACATGCATAGTTGCCATAATTCACTCCAAACATTGCTACTGATATTAATTTCACTTTCACTTTTCATTTTCACTAATTTTTCACCGACTGGTGCATTGTGATTTTAAATCTGGAGAATGCTTATAAGCAGGAAAACTGTTCACAGTGCTCATGAAAGTCAATGTGTGTCAAGCTAGCCATAGCCATCAACACACCATAGCCATCAACACAACAATGCCAATACTAAATCCTGCCCCAGAACTTGGCAGGAGCCGCTATTGCTCATTAGCAGCTCGATATTGTCATAACATTTCATATTTAGAGAGCCAACAGTGACCTATTTCATCTGATAATGGAGTTACAGGGAAAAATCACATAATTTAACTGATTTAAATCTCTGAGCTGATTTCCATTCTGCTGGTGAAATGGCTTCTAGGGGTCCTGAACTGATAAGGTAATGCTTGAGCCCATGGATAGTATAATACAGAATTTAATCTTCCATAATAATAAAATTAACAACAACAATTATATATCGTTATTATTAAGAAACAATAAAACCTAAGATATCTATAGCATAGCAGATTCCTGGGATTTTAACTCATAGTTGGGCAATGCCCTAACCTCATCAAGTGTCACCTCATCAAGTGTCCTTGAATGCCTAGAAAGGTGCCTTAAAATAAAATGAATTATTGTAATAATACTTCTGTGTTAATTGTCACTCGACTACTACACTACTGTTAGCCACTTTAGCTTTTATATGAAAAAGCCATTTAAACTAATGAAAGCTGCTGAGGATTTGTGATTTATATACAAGAACTGTTAGCCATATTGCATTTAACTGAAGTGGGTCTTTAATCTCAAGCATATGAGGGGTTTGTGGATTGTGCTAGCACTGTTAGCCACTTTAAACAGAATCTGGTTTGTGAAAGGAAAAGGAATGAGCTCAGACAGTAGTCATCTATAAACTCAAAGCAGAGTAAAACCTGAAGGACAGTCCTGGCTCTGGTTCAGGCCATTCACTCTCCAGGAGACCCTGACTGTCATGCTGTTGCACAACACGATCCCAACTAATCTAAGTGCCTCGTTCAACTCACTGGGTTTTGAGCTGTCTATACAGATTAAGCCTTGGCTAAATCACAATGCGAGTCTCAGGTTTAACGTATGTCAGGATAAACCGCCCCATCTGCTCAGAACCTCACTGTGGAACTGCTGGATGGGACAGTTGAATAAAAAAAAATAAATAAATAAAAAAATAAACCATCAAGTCTCAGCTGATTTGTGGTCCCTGTATTCGTTTTAATATAAAGAGAGTAGTGTTGTTGACAGGAGTTGGTGGATGGCAGGGTTAATGCAAATTGTTCCAAGTGGAACTAATGCAGGGTTATCTTATGTTTAATTTATTTTGCCTGATTCCAATTGTATAAAAAATGTATAATAGTTTTTTTTTGTTTTGACCGACTGAAAACTGCAATGCCCAAAGGGTTCTTTAGAACAGTAGCACTGAAGAACCAAAAATACTACTCAATGGGAGTTTCCCTAAAGAACCATTTATTTTGTAAATGCATTTTGTGAGTAAAAGCTGAAGATCCTAATTTAAACCTTAATTGTGTAGTGTCACATGGTTACGCCACCTGACTACTTCCCATTCAAGCGGTGTGATCTGAAAGTTCAGCAATGAAGATTCTAAGACTTCTAACCGAAGAACACTGCAGGTTAATGGAGATTCAGGATTACAGTCATCTTTACAATTATATTTATACTGTTTATATTTATACTTTTATCCATCTGACAGTCCATCAGGAACTAAACCTCACTAAACAACAGCTGATGCACCCACTGACAGATGAAGAAACACAGACAACACACACACACACACACACACACACACAGCCAAAAACACACACTCACTGTTTGGTGCTGTAAAACAAAACTTTACATTTGATTTACAAGATTTTCTTTGAACCGCCTGATACGCGTAAAAACAACACCAGCAAAAGACCTTGGAGAGCTGCTGTCTTGGTTCCACACCTTTATAAACCATCTTCATCCAGAATTTATCTTCTCCTTTATTCTTTCGTATCCACAATGTTACTGTAACCATGGCAACCACAACTTGTGTTGTCATATAACAAACACAATAATTATGTGGAAGGAGTCAAATGTCAAACGAGTGGACATCGCCTCACTGACGAGGAGATGTTTAGCGAATTCACAGTTAAATGTAATTCACTGTTGTATTTTAGTGTGGCACACTGCAAAAAACCCACACAGCAAAGACTGTTAAAAAACTCCCTGCTGATGTGTTCAAAGTTGTATCCCAATTTACTGTCTTCAAGGCAACAAAGCAAGCCCTCAAAACTTCTCCACTTGAAGCACAGCAGTCCCGGACTGATGTAGAGCAACAGCGATGGCTGTCCCTTCAGTCTTCTTCTGATCGGCAATCCCTGACCAGGCTGCCTTTCCTCCAAATCCACATGTTCGGAGCTGTGATGACATAAATTCTCTCCAGCAGAGCATCTTGCACCAATTTTCCCTGCCTGAGAGATTCTGATGTACCATTACGGCAGTGATACGGATGGAGTGTCTGCGTGGGCCCCTTTAGCCTCGTATTTACTCTCCTGAGCAATATGGCGAACCGTAATCAAGACACTACTCCCAGGCAACAGGCAAACCAGGAGTTATGAAAACATCAGTTAAATGAATGAGGCTGGGGAAAAAATAGCCTCTGCAGAAAAACACGTTATTACAGCACTGAAGGTGTATGTGTGTCTCACTAGCAAGTCAAACAAGAACATCACTGTTTCTCCCCAAAACATTAGCATGTATTTTAATACAAGATATGTTAAGATAAGATATGGCAACACTTTATTAGTCATGAAAGTGGGAATTTTGCAGCAGTATGTACAGTTCTGGAAAAATATGAGAGCACTGCAGTTTATTTTTAAATCAGCATTTCTATGAGTGTGAAACCATTCCATGCCAATGTCTGTTAAATTCCGACACAAGCGCCTCATTCTGCTTTATGAGGTCCTGATTAGTGATCACTTGAATCACATCTTATTTAATGAGGAAAAGTATAAAACACTGCTGCAATCAACACTTACCTCTCACAATGAGACCAGTTAGATGGTGAAACACTACTAGAAGTTCATCAGAGGTAATTACTGCCATTTGCAGTGAACAAGGGATTAGCTTCCACCACTACGCAGACAATGCACAGCTTTATATATCTGCAAATCCCGATGACAAACCTAGATTAAATAAGATTGGGAACTGCATTAAAGATATAAAATGTCACATAAGTTCCACTTACTCAACGCAGATAAAACTGAGGTCCTTCTTCTAGGTCCGAAAGCTGCTAGAAACAAACTGTCAGGTCTAATGCTTAACCTTGATGGTTCATCAGTTTCTCTAATGTTAGCTGTAAAGAATCTCACAGTCACTATGGATCCTGATCTTTCATTCGACACTCATATAAGTACTGTTACTAAATTAGAAGTGCATTGTGTCCCTGATGCAGAAAAACTAGTCCACACATTACTTCCAGACTTGATTATTGTAACAACCTCATGACAGGCTGCTCCAACAAAAACCTAAACAAGCTTCAACTCGTCCAGAATGCGGCAGCCAGAGTCCTCACTAGAACCAGGAAATTCGACCACATTAACCCAATACTTCATTGGCTTCCGATCAAATTTCATATTCACTACAAAATTATACTAATAATATATAACGCCTTAAATGGCCTTGCTCCTGATTACCTTTGTGACCTTATCTCCTATCATTAACCTCCACGGTCCCTCAGATCTCAAGGTGCTGACTACTAACTTGTACCCAGAATTATGAAAGCTTCAGCAGGGGGAAGAGCATTCTCATATATAGCCCCCAAGCTCTGGAATGCTATACCAAACAACATTCAGTTTTTAAGTGCAGGCTGAAAACATACTTGTTTAGTCAGGCTTTTTATAGTTAATTTTTCCTGTTAGATGAAAGGTATAGAGCCGGGGAGGTGGTAGGCACAGAGAATTCAAATAAAAAACTGGGACCCACCAGTCCCAGTGTTGTCGCCCCACCAGTCTTCGCATTCACTCAGGTTTATGATGGTGGAGTGGAGGTGCCGGTGTCTCAGGGCACTCTCATACCCATCATACCTCTTGGTTCTGCCCTTTCTAGCTAGGCTGCTCTTAACTTGCCAGAGTCTTAACTTACACTCCTCACAGGTATAAATAATCCTCTGCAAATGTAAACAGAACTAACTCTTAGAACTAACAGAACTGTTTTCTCAGAGGGGAACTACTGCACATTTTCTGGACTAATCACCATTCCACTCGTGCCCTTCCCCAAGGTGGGGCAACCACTGCCTAAAGCTCTGGCAGAGATTGTTGCTTCTAATGTTCATGGACTGCGGTCTCTCAGTTCCTTTTCCAACAATATTTACCTCTCTGGACACAGTCAAACCAACTCGGTTGGCCTATCTGTCTATAACCTTGTCCATTAAGGCCTTCTCTTCTTCTATCGCCTTTGGTTTACTCACTAGGTTCTCGGACCTGGACTTTGTAAAGCTACAAACTTGGTTATAAAATGCGCTATATAAATAAAATTGAATTGAATTGAATTTGTTTTCTTTAAAATGATGCTTTAAAGAACAATATTTTATTCAGTTGTTCAGTTCAATACTTGCACCTATAAAATATAAAACCTGAGAAACTGAACATTTTGCTGTGGTGTCTTATTTTTTCCAGAGCTGCATGTGAAATGCCACTACTTATATCAACATTACTGATCTCTTTTACAGCAATAACTATTAGTGTTACTAGTAATTCACTGAGCTGTAAGATATTTATCTACATTTCATATTGAGTATTGTATCATATTGTATTTAGACTTTATATTTTAGATTGTTCTTGTCTCTGTTAATCCAAGGTTGAGCTTAAGCCAAAAAATTTCAGACTAATCCATGTGGCCCGCACCCTTTTCACATAGCATTTTAGGTACAGCAACACGTGTGGCGCATCAAAATGAATGCTAAAAGCACTGATTCTTCTTTGAGGGACACACAAATGTGTGAAATGGACATTGCCACCAGTCATTTGCACTTTTTCAGTGTAATAATTTGGAATAAATGCTGGTTTTTTTGGGACCACACCACATTTCTCACTCAGAGCACTTTTCTCGGCATGAGGTTTTCCAAATGTGTCCACTTAGAGCTTGCGCATGAAATCAGTCCAGTGAAATCTCGGAGATGCTCAAGGCACTGTCCTGTTTAACCAGGCTGTTGGTTTTTACATTACGGTGAAGTGCGTTGTGTATTTATTCTCAACGAAAAACCATCTGGACCTCCATCGTTCTTCACATTGCCCTTTCTGTATATGCTGTTAAAATATACATTACTGTGCAAAAGTCTTGAACCCCTCTTTTCTTCATATTTTCTTCATATTCCAAAGATCCAGAATTTCTTTTTATACAGTCCTGAAGGACTTTGTCCTTTTATGCATGAGGTCAATTTAACCCCATTTAACATTTACTGTCTCTAAGTAAATAATTATTAAATCATTTTTGCCTTAATATGAAATGACTTTTCCTAATTTAATGTGTTAAACTGTGTAAACACTAAATAAACATGACAGTGTGTTTCAGGGTCTGAAACAAAAGTGCAAGAAATATCAACATTTTACACACATTAGTTTTGGTTGTTTGATGATACTGAGGGAGTTTCTGCTGTAATCTGTAATTTTATAATCATCAGTAAAATCTTCCCTCTGCTTTAGTGGAACAGAATCAGGCCTGCAGGAGGGGGCGAACTGCTGATAGGTCACATGATTCGGGGGGGAACACATTTTCTGGCAAAACTGTGGCTTTAATACATGTATGTTTTTTTAATATCAACCACTGGAGGTTTAAATTGCTGGTCAAATTGACCCCAAGCATGAAGGATGTTAGTAAATTTGAACATATTAAGAGAATCAAAATGATCTAATGTATGTTCGTTCATGTGGAAATGTTTCATACATTAGGATGTATAAAACAGATCTATAAAATCTATTCAATTAAGCAGGATGTTGTAGATTAATGGGGAATTATTGCCGGATTTATTGCCGTCTTCACGTAGGGCTGTCCTTCCGTGCGAACCCTTGTCAGGCGTCCTATTGAGTGGAGCAGCGGCGACTTTCAGCAGCGCGTCTCTGTAATGAAGGCGACTCCTGCTATGAATTCATTCATAGATCATCGTTTTCCTTTATTAATGCATAAAGACTGTCTGGGCGGGCAGCCTGATGCCACATCCAGCACCTTTGATTAATGCCCCCCCCTGAAAACGTCATCAGTTCGAGGGTTGGGGGGGTGGGATGCTAGCTGGTATTTGTCTTTACAAGATTGTATCGACTTTTGTGAGCCCATGCAGAAAATGAACTGTCATGTGCGCAACTGGTCATGGAATGAACGCTATTAATACCTCTGGACTTCTGCAGACACAGACCTAGCCCAGTCGCGTCTGGACCAGTCGACGGGCCACTCCTCGCCATCTGTCTGGGTCTGAGAGAGGCAGATTTAACATCAGCGCCATGTCAGTTGCTTTTTCTTTTGTAAAACATTATAATAAAATAGCAAGCTTGAGTTGTGTCCAGGAAAAAAATGCATTAGAATGGCTTGATGCAGCAAATTGAGCTGTTCTGGTGTTCAGAAGTGGAGGGCGAATGTAAATGACCTTGTTATTGGTGCGGCAGCCACTTTTGATCACACTCTGAATGGTGCGCCGCCAGCCGCTGCCACTAGAAGACAGGTTACAGCCCCGGATCCAGGAACTCATGAATGAAACTAATTAAACTCATTTTAATCTAAGACAGGCATTTGGAGGGAATTTTTAGGACAACATATGTGTGTGTGTGTGTGTGTGTGTGTGTGTATAAATGGTACCACTTTCCAATAAGACTTCCCTTATTTCTAATTTATAAGTGATTTATAATCAGATTATTAATTAGGCTGTAGACAGTTTATAAATCATTACTAAGCAGTTATAAATAAGTTATAACAGCCATACATGCAGGCTCATCTGGTGTTGTAGTGGTAGTGGATCTGGTGTTTTAATGGTAGTGGAATGTTAACAAAGAGATTCTGCCTGAGAAATAGACAAGATAGATAGATAGATACTTTATTCATTACAGCAGAAACTCCCTCAGTATCATCAAACAACCAAAACTAATGTGTGTAAAATGTTGATATTTCTTGCACTTTTGTTTCAGACCCTGAAACACACTGTCATGTTCATTTAGTGTTTACACAGTTTAACACATTAAATCAACTAGAAAGACTAGAAAAATATAGCTTATTATGGATTTATAAACTGCCTATAACCTAATTGACAACCTGATTATGAATTATATACAAACATTGGCGATCCATGTAATGATTATAATTACACAGGTAAACAAAAAAAAATTGTAATCATCAGAAACCACAACACACTTTTCTAAACCATTTTTTCATGCTGATTTCCGATCTGCTGTCAGTCACATAAATGTTTTGAATTATGAGTAATATTAGGTTTGCAAATAGACTTGCATGCGGTTTTTATTAACCTGCAGACACCAATCAAGTAACTGTTTCAAGACAGGCACACACTGTGGCATAGACATATTGATCAGCATCAGTCAGCTACTACTGTTTCTTCAAAAACACTCAGCATATGATTATTATATGATCATTATACCAACTATCATGCAATATATAACTAGCTTAATCACAAAAACTGTATGTGCGGGGAAAACTAAACACAGATATGAAATCAGCATGAAAAATACTACAAAACCCACATAAACCTATCTCTGATGATTTGTATCTGTTGACCTGTGTTATGTTAGGGTCGTTTTGCTGATGAATAATAAAACTATGACATTTACTGGCTAATAAAGGGAATCAAATGGTGAACAGGCTGTGAATTTATTTGTTTGTTTTTTAATTATGGTAGAAGTTTTGACCTGCGTAAGTGTTTCATACTTATCTTAAGGTGTTATATTTTACATTTTCACCTAATGCACACTGTGCCTATATAACGGATTTATGTACATGACGTCTATTGTGATTGGGTATTGTGCTTCATTCAAAAAGGTAACACTCCTTATAACTTCATGCTGAATGGGCAGGGCTTAATTGCTGCAGGATGAAGAGGAGGGTATATTTAAGCAATGCAACATGATTGGGAGTTGTTTATGACATTACAACCGTGTGTGTGTGTATGTGTGTGTGTGTGTGTGTGTGTGTATGTGAGTGTGTGATCTTAGCGGCCTGAGCATGGTTTGTAAAAAAAATATATCTCTTGTTCAAAGAAGTGTTGGCCACATTTTTGTCTACCTTCAGCTTTCTTAATAGCCCCCTTAGTGTGATTTAACAATTAACACCATCTGCAGCCTTTAAGTTACGGCCTAATTAGTTCATTCATGTTGAGGTAGGTTAGTCAGACCATGAATTTTGTCTTGAATTTGAATGCCTTTGTCTCCCTTGAGTCTTTCCATTCATCTTATAAAGTGATTTCATTTTAACTGGGAGGCAAAACACTAGAACAAGAACTAGTCCAGATATATATCCCCAAAACCTCTGTAGATCCCCTTAAGCCAGATCCAGATCTTCATTAACTGTCAGAATTTGGAGTGTATCTGTAAACTCTGATTTCAGTAAACATAACCAACATAAAACAGTCTAGAACTGGTGTTGGTTCTCCTACACTCTCGCCGCTTGCTGCTCTTTCTCTCAGCGCGCCACCACTCAGCCGCTCTACAGAGCCCATCTCTCTGCGGGTTTTCTCCTCCAACGTGTGGGCGGAGACTATCGTAAAAGTTCTCTTGGGTTCGAAGATCTTGTGTTATTCTCTGTTTGCTTCTAAAACGTAAAATATTTTTTTTCATTTTCGTTCCTTCTTAGTTTGCATGTGATGCTGCTGTTGAAACTTTATTATTTTTAAATACAATCAATTTGGTTCTATGTGACACACTACCGGTTTCACACCAGGACAGTTTACTTTTCTGCACCATATAAATGAGGATGCAACTTTATGGAAATGCATTAATATGGTTTCTTTGGTTGACTGTCGATTTCTAGTGTCAGTGAAAATAGCTTCGTAGGTCCAGTTCTAAACTACAGAAGCAAAATTTGGAATCGAGACACATCTCAACTGATTGACCACGTCTAGGGTCAGTGCTAAAATAAAATGTAAATTTAGTTTAAGAGTAGACTTTCGCAAAGGTTGGAGGTCCAATTCCATTGAACTGCATTTTTATAACCTATCAAAATGTGGCTGATTGGAAATCTGACCTTCCACACACAGGCAGAATAAATGAATTTACCAATAAGAAAAGTGAAGAGTGTGTTACAGTTTCTCATTGGGTTGACTGTCATGTTGCCGTGTAAACCTCAGCCTTTCAGAGATAGTAGGAACACACGTGTGGGTTAAGTCAGAGTACACTGTATCTGACCACACACCATACACACAAAGTCTTTCTGTGGAACAAATGCTGCATAATTCTGAACGGGGCTTCCATGAACATGAAACAATCATGTAAGAGCTCATGTAAAATAGACTACATTTGGCATAATTACCCCCAAATGAATGTTTGTTTTCAAACAGCTGCTCACTGTGTGCATCACTCGACTCCTGCATCTGAACCCACAGTTCAGACTTTCCTGAAGAACTGCTTTCAGTCGAGCAGCATAAACAGAAGCATGTTGGAGCTGGAGTGGTGTAAAGGGTCATGCTGTTTCTTCACAGCGAGAAGGGCCTGGGTTCAGTTCAAAGGGTTTGTGTGGAGTGTAAAATATTTTGGTAACACTCGCTACATAACGTTGACTTAAGTATGACATAAACATCTCCTAAACAAGGTCATATGGGCTTATGAGCTGTCATAAGCATGTCATAAACATCTCCAAACAAGGTCATATGGGCTTATAAGCTGTCATAATAATTGTGTCCATTATGTTATATTACAGTAACGTATAGTAGTTTAAATTTGCATATCATGACATCCAACCTTGCAGTCATCACACATTATGACTAATATAATATTATAATGGAAGTTCATTTAAATACAGTTTTACAATTTTGTAAAAAAAGATAAAGGACAGCTACTTTTATAAGCTTTTTGCGGGGGTTACGTTCCAAGAGCACCCACGTATAATGAAAAACTGTGTTGTTGTGATGTGGTAAAAAATAGTGCAAATAGTGCAAAACACTTTAAAAACACTTTAATTTCATTTTAAAATCAGCTTGATACTTTACCTGGAAAGAAAATATAATGGTAAACCTGTATCCGTACTGTACAGTTTATACTGAACTGCTGTCTCCCGCAGTGCTAGAATGTAAATACAGATGTTACCCCTGTATAGACTGGACTGGAATTCATGCACCGCCTTTTCTTTGGTATAATCAAAACAAAAACAAAAACCATGTGTCGCGGTTCGGTCAGTGCCCATTAGGGCCACTGCTTTTCAGTTGTGCTTGTTTTGTTCTGTTTTTGCTCTGGGTTTTTGTTATGGGTTTTGAGGGCTTTTATTTTGGAGTCTGCTCTGTGTCACGTGTCTTGTCCTCACTAGTTTCCTGTTTATGTGCTCCCCAGCTGCCTTGTGTTTCACCCTTGTTATGTCATGTATTTAAGCCTGTGTCTGTTAGGGTATCCTCATGTGTCCATCGCCTCTTTTCCCCATTCCTGATGTTTGACTCCTGTTAGCCTGTATCCAGTCCTGATTAATCTGACGGCCACCGTGCCTGGTTTCCTTTATTTTTCTGTTTTCTGTTTTCACGTCTGAATAAAGAGAGCACCAGCATGGAAGCCTGCCTGCCTTGTCCCTGTTTGCCCTGAGGTAAATCACGGCAGGGGACTCAACCCCCCTGTCGTGACACCATGAGAACTCTTGAGATGCTCCACGGGAGAAATTCTGGACTGCAGCTGTGTCAAAGGTCAGCAGCCAATCAACAGCAAGAAAAAATAAATGGCCTTTCTTTGTGTTTCTCTCCACAGTACCGAAACATTTATAGTTATTTTTATATGGAAATGTAGCTGACTTTACATTCATATTTATATTACACAATTCGTAAATTATATATATTTTTAATAATTTAGCACTTAAATGTATGAAAATTTATATAATGGCACAAAAAATCTGTAACCGGGCCTCATCCACCTTGTGCTGGGTTGCTCAAAAAAACAACCCAGCAAAAGCAAAAAATATGCAGAGGATTTCTGCAGTTTCCGTGTTTGTGCGGAGGTTTCGGTGAACAATTATTAGTTCAGTTCTCAGCTTTGACTGCAGAACTGCTTTAATGTGTGTGTATGTATATTTTAATTCTGTCATTCAGGCTTACGTTCCTACTCGCCCACTTTACTCCTTGAAGGAACATCGTCTGACTCTGCCATGCCTATTCACAAGGTAAACCCTGTCCAGACTGGTCTCATAGTGGTTCCTAACTGGTGGAATGAGCTGCCTAAGCCGACAAGAGCAGCAGAATCTCTCTCTAACTTCAAACACCTCCTGATGCTCATCTGTTCTGAGAGCACCTCCTTTCCTAATGCACTTTCTTCTTTGCACTCCTCTTACATAAAGATTTAGCACTTTGAAGACTCTTTTTGTTTTCATACTGTCCTGAAACTTGAGGGTTTCCTCATATTGTATTTTGCTTCTATGATGTAATGTTATAAAAATACCAAAAAGACAAAATGATTCCAGATTTCTGCTTTTGGCGTCCATTCTTTGCTTAGATTTATAAAGTTCCTTAAACAACATTCCTAATTTAACCTACTGAAGTAAAAAGAGCCAAACCAAGTATTTGATGGAGCTACAGGCAACACTGGGCTTCCATGAGGAAAGAGGTCTGGAAAAGAAAAGACTTCGCCTTCCAAAGAACCACTGTTTACTGTATTAATGTTATTTGTATTTATTGTTATGTTAGTGTTGTAACATTAACTTGACATTATGGCTCAGTAGTAAATATCTTTTAAGTGTAATGTTCTTTTGCACTGAACTGTATATTGTAACTGATTTCCCGTTCAAGATCTAACCCAAGCCACATCACAGGCCTCTGTTTCCAGCCGTGGTGGTTTCTTGACTTGTTTTTGTGTTTATTTGTGTTTGTTGGAAGTTCCAGCTGGGCGGCGCATGCTGATAAGGATTAAAGGTGTGTGTTCAGTGTAGATTTCAGCACCGCCCAGCTCGCGGCAGGGCTGGCGTTTAGAGCCTGAGCTGGGTCGAATCCCAGCGCAGCTCTGACTGCCCGCTCTTATTGCCCTCCTGACTGTGATAAACGAGCTGCAAAAGGGTCATTAATTTGTAATTAGAGGAAACAAGAAACGTAACGGAATAAAAACGGTCTTTTTCACAGTTGAATGTTTTCACACACGCTGCCAAATGTTTGGAAACCACTGGTTTTTCAAGAATGTTTTTAATAAACGCAACCATTCCGTTGTTTGGAATTGCAGTTTTAGGTTAAATCAAGCCAAATTCCTTGCATGAAGTCTAATTGAGAAGCGGCTGTGCCACATCTCCTTAGAAGGAAGCTGCAAAACAGTGCTAATTGGTCCAGGATGATAAATCTGTAAATAGGAAAAGGATGTGACCTGCACATTGCGATGCAAGGCTAAAACCTGAGCTCCGCTTGCAATCTACCTAATTTCGACATTTTCTGATAGCAAACTCTAATATATAGTACCAGCTTGTCTGTCATGTCAAGACAGACGAAATTAGTTCATTTACGGGAGGAAGAGCGGTCACCAACTAAAAAGAAATTCAAAGAAATTCCAGTGATGTCGAAGGAAGAACTAGACGAGGCGGTACTGGCGGCAGCTAAGCTAGCTCTTAGCGAGCAAAGGCTAGAGCTTCAAGAGTTGGTCAAGACATCTGTCGGAGAAGCGATAGAGGGTATACTGACACCACAGATAAATGAACTGAAAATACAACTCGAGACAACCAGCGACAAGATTTCCTCCATTGGCTGTCAGATGGATCAACAGGACCAGCTCATAAAACGACCAGTCCAGATGTGACAACATTCAAGCCTCAGCTCATTCGGATAAAGCGACTGTGCGAGGTTTACAGGCAACAATAGTTGAACTCTCATCTAAGATAACGGACATGGAGGACAGAAGCCGCCGGACAAATCTCCGTCTGGTGGGCCTTAAAGAAGGAGCGGAATGGGGAGATGCTGTCTCATTTTTAGAGACTAACATTCCGAAGTGGCTACCACCACTGGCTGGATCGCCCATTAGCATAGAGAGAGCCCATCGTATCTACTCTCGCACAGACAGAAGCAAAACACCTCGCATGCTAATCTTTAAGCTGCTGAACTACCGAGACAGGCAGCTAATTTTAAAAGCTGTAAGAGCCACTGAATCTCTTCGACATAACGAGAGTAGAATCAGCTGAAATCCTGACTACAGCTTAGACACCACAAAGAAAAGAAAGGCATTCTCCGACGTTAAAAAGAAACTAAACTCCCAAGGAATACAATCGTTCCTACGCTTCCCAGCTACACTCAAAGTGACCCACGGCCGTCGAGAGCTGAAATTCAAGACCCCAGAAGAAGTCGAACATTTCCTACAATCCCTGCGGCCAGCGTCACAATCTGCCGGCAACCCTGCCCGAACCCCAACACAGGGTCGATAACCATTCACTGGAAGACAACATGGACACTTTATCTCCTAGACCAACGCTGCAAAATCTCTCCCCCTGAGGAAACTCTTTTCACATCTGCCTTCACAGAAATGGACATTCAGGTATGCTAATGCCACGGTTATCTGTTCAGTGAAACAGGTTAAGTTAGCCCATAGGATAATCACACGACTTACTCTGTCTTTAACCGTATAGCGGTTTGAGTCACGGACTGTCACTCCGTCAGACCTTTTTGCAGGCCGTTACTTTAAATCTAGTTTGATAAAAACTGTTTGCTCTCTGTTCACTTATATGCGAGTTGCAGGTGGATAGTGCATTGCTTTATGAGAGTCACGTCTCTTTTCGTTTCTTATTATTACCAAACCAAAGGGATCTGTGTTTCCTTGCGGTTTCCTTGTTTCGTGTACCTAGTTTTACTGTTTGTTGAATTCTTGTTTTCTATGGCAGATCACAAACTTTTATCTTGTTTTATGCGCAGGACATCTTGGACTAGTATAGTGATATGGATTCTTCTGGCATGGAGGTGCCTGGTTATCTGGTGTTGCACGACCCGACATTTTATTAAAAAACTTTGCAATGGTTGATTTGAACGTCATTAGTTGGAATGTACGTGGCTTGAATAATCCCATTAAGCGAACACGATGCCTTCAGTTCCTACACCACAATAATGCAGACATTGTGTTAATTCAAGAATCACATTTAAAACAGGAGGATGCTCATCATTTTCAGAATAAGCAATTTAAAGTCATAACCTGCTCCTGTGCTAATAATAAATCTAAGGGTGTTGTAATATTAGTTAAAAGGTCTGCCCAGGTAACAGTGCATATAACTGGGAAAGATACAAGTGGTCGATTTGCTTACGCTGTCACTAGCATCAATAATATGAAAATCCTTTTTGCATCAGTTTACTCCCCAAACGATTTCGATGCAAATTTTCTCAGTGACATATCAAATACGTTGCTCTCCTTCAAAGACTGTAGTTTGTTTATAGGTGGGGACTTTAATGCAACGGTCAACCCTTTGTTGGACAGGTCACCTGCCTCTAACTCCTTCCCCCCTTCCACTGTCGCTCTAAATCAGTTCATCACTGAGTTAAACTTGGTGGATGCATGGCGAATTAGAAATGATAATACCAAAACCTATACTTTTTATTCATCACGTCATAAGTCACTATCCAGAATTGATTACATATTTATTAGCTTTAGTCTGCTTGATCGAATATGCGAAACAGATATATTGCCCAGGATGATATCTGATCACTCTCCACTCTCCACACGCTTCAAACGCAATTACAAGAATTTGTCAACTTAAATAAAATGGAATGCCCCAATCCACAAGTTTTGTGGGAGACTACGAAATGTTTTTGAGAGGCTTTTGTATCGCATTTTCTTCCAAACTGAAAGCACTGAGCATTAGGAGGATATCACAATTGGAATCTGAAATTAAAGCACTGGAAAAACAACAGAATGAACATTTCAATGAGGATAAAGAACTTCATCTCTCCATCTTACGTGGCGAGTATAACAGACTGTCTGTATCCAAAGCATCCTTTGTTGTACATAGGACTAGACAAAAATATTACTATCAGGGGGATAGACCCTCCCACTTACTTGCACTAAGAATAAAAGAAAACGAATCCAAATCGTGCATTGACATAATTCGAACAGCAGAGGGCAAAATACTGACAGATCCTAAAGCCATCAGCCATACATTTAAGTCATTTTATGCCAATTTATACTCATCAGAGATTAAGTTGGATAAAACAGTGTGCAAAACTTTTTAAAATAATTTGCACCTACCTAAATTAAATGATGCTGACGGAGCAAATTTAGATGAACCGATCACATTATCTGAGTTACGCAAGGCAGCAAAATCGCTTCAGAGGGGGAAGTCACCAGGTATAGATGGAATTCCGCCGGAATTATATCTCGCAGTTTGGGAGATCGTTGGCCCATTGATGCTTGATTCTATTAAATTTGCTATCAAGGAAGGATCTCTCCACAGGGACCAAAAACAAGCCATTATTTCATTAATATTGGAAAAAAACAAAGACCCTCTGGATTGCTCCAGCTTTAGACCCATCTCATTAATCTGTGCTGATGTCAAAATTTTTGCAAAGGCATTGGTCATAAGAATAGAACCCCTTATTACCAAAATTGTTCATCATGACCAAACAGGTTTTATCAAAGGGCGGATGGCGTCAGATAACTTAAGGAGGTTACTCCATATCATTAATCTAGCCGATGCCTCTCAGGAATCTACTGCAGTGTTCTCACTTGACGCAGAAAAGGCGTTTGATCGCCTTGAATGGGAATATTTGTGGTTACTTCTGGAGCACTACGGGTTTGGACCAACCTTCATTGGGATGATTAAAACTCTTTACTGTTCCCCCACCGCCTCTGTGCTAACTGGTTTTTCCAAATCTTCTCCTTTTGAACTACAGTGAGGTACTAGGCAGGGATGTCCCCTCTCCCCTCTCCTTTTCGCTCTTTCTGTAGAACCCCTCGCACAGGCTGTCAGGCAAAGTCAGTCCATCTCACCAATCATATTATTAGACACCTCTCATCACATCTCACTCTATGCCGATGATATCCTGCTCTATCTGTCAAACGTCAATCAAACAGTCCCCCAGGTATTACAGTTATTTGATAAATTTCACAATCTATCTGGCTACAAGATAAATTGGTCTAAATCTACACTAATGCCAATTGGTCATAAAAAAGATAAGATTTCATTACCCCCATTCATTCCAATTGTGACTTCCTTTTGTTACTTGGGCATTAAAATGAATGGCTCCCTATCAGCAATCCTACAAGATAACTACTCTGAGCTCATGCAAAAAATAACTGCAGATCTTCAAAGATGGAGCCTCTTAAAAATCTCTATGCAAGCTAGAGTTACCATTCTGAAAATGAACGTTCTGCCTCGTTTGAACTTCTTATTTTTTATGCTACCTCTACAACCACCTCCCAAATTTTTTGAGCGGGCACACTCACAATTCTCTAAATTTTTCTGGGCCGGCAAACGGGCTAGGATTCGTCTTTCCACCCTGCAACGACCTAAAAAAGAGGGTGGACTAGCTGTCCCTGATTTAAAACTTTACTTTCTCGCATTTCAGATGCGATCAATAAATACTTGGATGGATCAAGGATCACAGATTGCATGGCGTTTAATAGAAAATAGATTGACTTATCCCAACCAACTTACAGATATACCCTTCAGGCAAATGGGGCGGAAAGATACGCTGAGATATGGTACTATTGTCTCTACTACGCTGAGAGCTTGGCATAATGCTGAAAGAATAGTGGGCGGTCCATTCAAATTTACTCTGTCCTCCCCTCTATGGAACAACCCTTGTTTAACATCAGGCGGGCGACCCTTTATCTCTCCTTCATGGTCATCTAAAGGCATCCATGTGCTTAATGACATCTGCAATGATGGCACCCTACGTACATTCCAAGACCTTCAACATCAGTATGCACTTCCAGGCTCATCTTACTTCTTATGCCTCCAGCTCAGATCTGCAATGAGGGCCTATGGAGTACCCTGGCACTCATTAATTTTACATCCCTTGTTTACTTATGTCTGCCCCAGTGGCAGTCTGCGAGGCCTGGTCACGAAACTGTACAATCTTCTAATAACGAGCTCCATGAAAACACTTCCTGTTATGTCAATATGGGATAGGGAGCTGAGACCGATGAGCATTCAGCCTGATTGGGATGTGATATGGTCCAATTTATCATTAACATCTAAATGCTTGGCTCACCAATTAATTCATTATAAGATGATCCACAAAGCTTACACAACACCATACATATGTTTTAAAATGAATTTTTGACAAAGTCCATACTGCACTCTTTGCCAGAACTCCACAGGCACTTTTCTTCACATGTTCTGGGACTGTCCCACAATAACTGCATTTTGGAAATATGTTATTGACATGCTATCCAAGTTTCTTGATATTAACCTTGTGTTAGACCCCCACTTGTGTTTACTGAATGATGATTCCTCACTTGAGCTCTCTTTGCGAGAAAAACGCTTGGTATTTGCAGAGAATCTGTAAATAGTTGTGTGAAACTGCTTTGGAACACTCAGAAGGACATTTAAAATCAAATTAATAAGATAAAATTACTGTATTGTACTGTACTGAACATATTGTTCGTTTAAATACATTTCTTTAAATGCCTCCTGGTGGACAATTCAAAACCTTTGAAAACCTTTGTTTTCTTGGCTTGTAACAACATAAAAATGAGCACATTAATGTGAAGGAAAAGAACAGAATCTCGAATATTTCATGTAATGCTTCACTTTATCCCCTTCAGTTTTAGAATAAAAAGTACTGGTATTGGCTGAAACCTGTAGGCTCCAACATCTGTATTTCCCAGCTGAGGGACGAGATACACCGAGAGGAGGAGAGAAAGAGAGGAAGATGTCCAGTGCCATCTCTCTTTAACACCAGGTCTCTTCTAATCAGTTTCCAACCACACATTTGCTCCTTTAACCTGATCACAAAAATGATTTTTCTTACTGCCTTAAAATCACTTTACAATTCTTACAGAAAACTACACACATGCCAGATTAATCCTGGATTAACATCAATCTACAATTCCACTGTTATACTAGGAATACACACACTGCAGATTAAAGTAAAGTGAAGTTCATTTCATTTTTACAGCTCACAGTACATCATACTGTGTCCTAAACCACATCCCCTAGTCTGATCCACCTTACTGAAGAAGTTCAGTTCATTTTACAGCTCACAGTAGGTCATACTGTGTCCTAAACCACATCCCCTAGTCTGATCCACCTTACTGAAGAAGTTCAGTTCATTTTACAGCTCACAGTAGGTCATACTGTGTCCTAAACCACATCCACTAGTCTGATCACCTGGATGTGATCTGTCTGAAGATCTGAAGAGCTGGATGTGGTTTGAGAGTGCAGAGAAGTTATGAGTTTGTGTTTAGGATATTAGTGATTATTGTCTTTTAGTGTTATTGACGTTTGTCTCAGATTTGTGGTTCTAAACTTAAGCAGTAAAACTTTGACTCTTTGATTCCTGATCGAAATATTGGAATTTGTGGAAAAATGTTAAGAATAGGAGTTCCAGATGGCTCTTCTACCAGAAGGCATAGAAGAAATCATAGATGAACCATTCAGTTAATCAGTGTGAAGATTATAAAGAACTTTAAAGAGCCTCCAGATAATGTAAAGGCATTCAAAAGAACCCTGATGGTGAGTTTTTCTTCTCTGGCCAGAAAAAGGTAAGGATGAGAAAATTCAAATTTCTTAAGAATTCTTTCTCAAACTTTTAGCATCCTGGACACACACACACACACACACACACACACACACACACACACACACACACACACATATATACACACACTATAACTTTCTCCATCCGTAGTAATGAAGGGGTGGATTTATCGGCCGGCTGCATTTTGAAACTCATCAGACTGCAGCATCTGTGCACATCCTGTAATTAGTTTATCTGTGTATGTTTGTGTGTTTGTGTGTGTGTGTGTGTGCATGGGGCTTGTTACAGTATGTAGCCCACAGTCTGCCTCATGGTAAATCTGTTTCATTTGCGGAGGATAATGAGGTCCGAGTGGCACTGGGATGATGCCATTATTCTTTTGTGTGAACGTCGCACCTGTCGGCTCGTGTGATAAAATGACATTTCTGTGCTAATAAGGGCACAGCTCTCCAACGGTTGTTTCTCCTGTTGCTGAATAACTCTTTCATCATTTATTTCGCACTCAGGTCATGTAAGAAGCATCACCCAGACCGCTGAATAGCGCGATGTGTCACTTATTATACTGGGGAAAAAAAAATAAATCTATACATTATTTCAAGGTAGTACATATTACATTTGTGTTTACATTGCTTATTACAAAAATCTTATAGAAACATTTTGTTTTTTGACTTTGGTAAGACTTTTGTCACGGTATGGTCAGTGGCCGGTGAAGGCCACTGCTTTTTTGTTGCCTTTTGGTGGGTTTGGTTTTGTTCTGTTTCTGTTCGTGTTTGAGGGCTTTTATTTTGATTCTTGTTCTGTTCTGCTTGTGTCACGTGTCCTTGGTTTCCATCTGTTTTGTGTTAGTCTCCTGATTTCTTAGTGTATTTAAGTCCTGTTTGTGTTTCTGTCAGGTTATCGGTTCATCACCTCATTTTACCTCGTTTCTCCCTCATGTTTTTCTTGCGGCATTGCGCCAGGCTTTTGTTACCTTATTCTAAATAAAGTCTCACAGCATGGAACTTTGATCTCCAGTCCCATCAGTACTCAGAGGAAGCTCACGGAGGAGGAGGACTAGCCTCCTCTCCCGTGACAACTTTGCAATGTGTCCAAAAAATTTTTTTTTCATGAGCATCTTGCCATAATATACAGTGGGTTCCAAAATTTTAAATTTTAAAAACAGTAATTTGAATCCTTTAACCAATTTAAAATTAGGATGAACCAGAGAACTTTATTGATACTAGACATGGCACAATACCACTTTTTTATGTCCGGCATTGATACTGATATTGTAAATTTGGATCTATGCCTTTAAAAAATGTCTGGATGCATTTTTTATACCTTCACACAAATACAAAAATCATAGCTGTCATATAATAAATGGAGAAACATTGCACAGAGAACATGGTATAGTAAGATGTTGCCTATGGGGTGCCATTTGTAAAAACAGCAAGATATGCTAGTTGGCTATGCCTTGTCATTACAATTGGCTGTGACAGAGAACGAGAGATCATTTAGAAGTAAAATGCGTAAAAAAAAATATTCCCATGAAAAAAAGATGTGGAGAATATTTGCAGGTCCCACATTGATATGAAGATTGTGGAGAAGCATTTTTAATGTCAGGGGGTTGCATCAGTCTATGCGTGGGGAGCGGGGTTTGAGGGTGGGGGCGGTATTGGCACTGACAAACCCGACTTGGAAACAAAACCGGAGAGGATTTACAGTGGTATGTGTATTCTCCTTAAGTGGAATGGATTCTTTCACGAAAGATTCAAAATTCAACTAATACTTTATGTTAAATGTGGGGGCGTCAAAACAAATAACTTCTGAATAATTCTGACACACCCCTTAAGATTAAACGGCGGTGACACCCATGGAGAGAGCGAGAGAGAGCAAGAGAGAGAGAGAAAGTGCATGGAGTGGTAACAGAGATGCATATTTTCATATTTTTATTTATTTATCATTCTTATTTGTGTGTAATATTTTATTATATTTGTATGATATCTGTGATGCATGAGGTTCCAGCGCAAACAGGAATCTTCAGCGCTCCTTGTGGGATCTGCGCCATTACTGTATCTGACACCTCGGTCTGCAGTCAATCGCAGGTTCACTCTGGCCCACGCTGAAGCAAACACACCACCCAGCAATAAATAATTTATTTTACTCATGAATTATTGGCCCGCAGTGAGGAAAATCGAAACAAAATGCATGTCAGAGTAAGTCCTTCCTAGAACTAATCTGTCAGGGTTCGGTCAGTGGCCGTTAGGGCCACTGCTTTTCTGTTAGGTTTTATTTTGACATTGTTTCTGGTTTTTTGCTTTATGTCACGTGTTCTTGTGTTTCACCTGTTTGTGTTTGCCCACTGATTTCTGTGTGTATTTAAACCCTGTTTGTCTTGGTTTGCATTATCTGTCCATCACTTTAGAGCACCTCATTATAGCTGCATGTTTCTCATTTTTTCTGCCTTGATCTTGTTCTGGAGCGGCCATTGAGCCTGGTTTCATTTTTGTGGTTAATAAACGGAAAAGGATTCCTGGCGTTCTGCCTATCCCTGCACGCGTCAAGGTAGCTCTGGGTTGGGGCTTAGCCGCCCCACCCGTGACATAATCAGGTTTTACGAACTGATCTTTCCCTGTCAGACTGAAACCCCTGCACCTTTAAAACACCACTTTTACTGCAGATGGGAAGAAGCTTCCTTAACTTTCAGTGGAACTTAAAGGTTTTTTCCAAGCGATACCGTTCGCCCTTTCTTTTGGCCCTTTCATTATAAATGCATACATTAATAAATACCAAACAATACCAAAAATAATTTGTCCCAAAGGTAATATATAATTTTTTTTTTTTTTTTCACATTTAAGTAAATTCACTTTAAATTCTGTCAAGGGTAGATAAGCACACATCTTCTACAGGAAATCCATTCAATAAGGATTTTTATGCAAATTGTAGTGGAAAAAGTTCTGCTTAGGACTAACGTGAATGTGTGATATTACATGTTGTGTTTTTTAATGTCACATATTAAAACTTTGGATTAACCACAAAACAGGACTTTATCTTTTATGGAAATTTTCTGCAAAATTAATTGGTAAAATTTAAGTGGAACTTCAAATGCTTTAATAATAAACAAAATATTTCAGATTTACATTAAATTATACTTCACTAGTCTGGTGTCAGAGTAGGGGCTGCTAGGCCCACACTCTGATTTGCCTCTTTGTGCGGAGGGACGGGACAGACACGCTGGCATCTTGGTGCTCA
>JBBPDC010000032.1:14080788-14100835 GCA_037974485.1 Hemigrammopetersius urotaenia | reverse complement strand
TATTAGCAAACTGCTAAGCTAGCTCAATATAGCTTTTTCTAGGTAACTACTGCATTAGAGTTACCCAAATAACATATACACATAGTTGACATGTTAGTAAAAATGACTAGTTGGTTATTTTAGCTCTATGTTCATAATTGGAGGAATAGTTAACTAGCAAAGTTTAGATTTCAAAACGGGACCGTGCTTCTGCACAAAAGGGTTAAGAGCAAAGTGTGAGAGCAGTGATGTTTCAACACAGAGAGAGACACCTCTGTCTTCATGGCTAATCAGCACAAGCTTCTTACAGTAATGGACTTCATTACACATAATAATTTACTTGGAAGTTAGAGTTGTGTTCAATAAATACAGTGATATAGCAGCGCATGTAATGAGACCCAATTTCTATCGCTTAACATTTTTATAGAAAAATAATGATAATGAACTACAAAAAGAAGCCAGTTATGACAGTTATGATACATTTTAAGTCTCGATGGTGTGAACGAGTCTGTTTACATCAAATTATAGTTTTTATATTAAAGAATGTTATGCATATCAAATGCTGTGCTTATCAAGTAATACTTGCCTAATCATCACTTTATATCCTATTGTTCTTTTTCATTTCATACATAATTCATATAGAAAGGTACAGGTCGTATAACCCACTCATCATATGGTGGAGGCAAAAACCTACTAAAAACCTGCACCACTGACACTGACTTTCATTCTGATAATTAATGTCTGACATTTTCAAGCATGTTTTGTCCAGTTATGTCCAACCATGTTTGTCTGACCATGTTAGTCCGGCCATGTACTACCATGGTTGCTTGACCATGTCTGAATATGATTTTTGACCATGGCTCTGTCCGACAATGATTATCCAGCCAAGAGTGTTCGATCATGTTTTTCTGGCCATGTTTGTCCACCAATAGTAGTCTGACCTCAGATCATTGGTTGTTTCACCATATCTGACCCTGACTGTCTGACCATTTATGGTCATGGTTGTCTGACAATGTCTGACCATGTTTGTCCATGATTGACCGACAATTTACGGTCATGGTTTTCCAACCATGTCTGACCATGCTTGTTTGACCATGATTGTCTGGTCATTTTTCCTTGACCATTTTTCTGACTTTCTGACATTTCAGTTTTATATTATTCTCATATTTCTCCAATATTACTCTAACAACCATCTCATGATAAGAGAAAAATTATATTTTTTCTGTGTTTTCTTTTGAAAGTGTTTACAATTAACATTAAATGAACTAAAACAAACAAACAAACAAATTAATTCAGTTTTGCCACACATTTACATTCAATCAATCCGAGTCAGCAAATACGGACCTTCTCATCTCAACACGACTTAATTTGATGGTTGATATAGCACAAATCGACACATTTCACAGCATTTTATTCATCTTTCATTAAAGCAGAATTCAGTTTGGATCTGAATAAGTAGATTAAATCGTTTGTTTTATGTAAACCATCGACTTTAAGGTGACACAGTTCGTGTAGTTAGTGTTAATGTTGCTTCAGGGAGGTCGAACAACACCACTGCTTAATGATATTGAGTGCAGCCACATTTTCCCTCAACTAAACCAGTTTATGCCTCTGAAACAGTTGCCACATCTTCTGCTCCGATTCATTAACCATGTGAAGCAGATAGCGAGAAGTTTCTGTGCCTTGATGCGGAAGCAGTCTGCGACTGTAGAAAACCATTATCTCCCTCTATAGGTGTTTTTCCTGTGGTGCTGCTGTTTGCCGCATTGATTGATCCAAGAGATAATTAAATGGCAACAAAAAGCCCATTAATTAATAATCATTTATGCAAGGCTTCACTCGAATAACGTGTCAGTGTTAGGACCAGAGAGATATTTTGTGCTAAGCTTTAATAAGTCTCAACAGAAGATGCCGGCTATTATTGTGGACCCAAGAAACTGATGAAACACGTGGGGTGTAAATTAAATCGGCTGCTGACTGAAGCTGTGCAGCGGGGGGGACAAGCAAGAGACACAGAAACGCACAGAGAGAGGTAGAGCCTTCCCTCTTTACGCCAGAGTTAATTTCCTGTGTGGTGTTTGTGTGTGTATGTGTGTGAGTGTGTGGGATCTATCTGAATAGGTATTGACAGGGAAAAACCCATTGTGGTGTTGAAGTTATAAAGCCTTTTTGAATGTTTAGTTAATGATGCATCAGCAAAAAGCCAAAACACAGTTTTTAGACATTCACTGCCCCCTTTATGGGCTCCATTGCCCTTAGAAGGTAACTATGTATGTCATGGTTGGCTCAGTGGCCAGTAGGGGCCACTGCTTTTCTTTTGTTTTGGGGTCTTTTATTTTGTTATTCAGTTCTGTTTTCCTCCTTGTTTCCGGTTTTCACCTGTTTGTGTTTTGTTCACTGATTACTGTCTATTTAAGTTCTGTTTGTTTAGCCATCTTGTTATCTGTCCATCACCTCATTTTACGGCTGTCAATCCTGAGTTCACGTTATCCTGTTCATGTTTATAGCGGCCCTAGTGCCATGTTTCTGTTTTGTTTGTTTTTGTTTTGAATAAAAGTCAACCACAGCATGGATACCTGCTTTCCAGCCTGTTCCTTGCCCCGAGGTAAGACCTGGCCCTCGTGACAATGTATATGTCTAGACTATCTACAGTACTGTGCAAATGCCCCCTCTTTGCTTTACATTTTGCATCAAAAGATCCAGACTTTCTTGTTTTTTTTTTAAGTGTTCTTGAAGAACAGTTCTCTAGGCTTCCTGAAGGACTTGCAAAGACTCGCATTGAAAGGTGGATGTAGGAAATAAGTTTACTTAATGCAAACATGCAATTGCTAAGCCCACATTATCGTATACATATTGGGCTGCTCACACTTTCCACCCCAGTTCCAATATCAGGTTGACTTTTCATCACTGGTCCCATTAAATCAATGTGTCACTTTAGGTAAAAGGCCTTCTGATACTGTGGAAAGTCCTTTGAAGGTACATAAGTTTCCCCAGTACAAACTGTTGGAAGTAGCACTGGAGTGTGTGGTGTGTAGTAGACAATTTGTAATCAAAGGCAGACAGTTGCGGCCCCACTGTTTTACTAATGACAGCATCATGGTCATGAGAAACAAGTGGCCAGCTTGCCACTGAGGTGGGAACCCCACCTTTACAGTAATTTTACAGTAACTTTACAATAATTTTTCCAGACAATTCCCACTCTTTCTTAAGTAATACCCACTCTTGGCTTCTTGCCAATGCAAGCACTTGTAAACGTTCAAAACTCTATCTTCTTCTTTAAAGTCTCCTCCTACTTAAATATTACCTTTACTTGTTATTGCTTTCTCAGCACCACTCATTCCTGTTATGGTTACATGTGTAGCGTTACATACCTCTGAATTAGCTTTCCTATATTTGCACACAGGCTCCCTGTCCCTTGATCTTATATGGAAGGTCCCTGAACTCTTTTCTGCTGAAACTGTGCCTTTTCTGACATAAGATCCTTCTCACTGTTCTCTAGTTAGGCTCATACTGTTTGACCCTGACCTCTTCAGCTGTCCTCAGCTGGCTCTGAAGTTCAGAGACCCATTATTCTATGTTTAGACACAGCGCAGAGACTCACCTACATTTGAGCTACCTTCCATGATTTCTGTATTCTTCATGATTTCTAATGGAATCTAATGGGAGAGACAATCTCTCTTATTTACCTGGTATTTTTATGATTAATATCTCTGTCAGGTGCTGGTAGGTGTGTATCAGGTACAGTGGTGTTGAACCCAAAAATACCTGCTGTGGTCAGAAACTACTGAAGGAATACAGGACAGGAAACACAAACCGTGTGTCACAGTAGAACACTGCTGATCATCTTCTGTTCTTCACCCTCTCGGGTTATTGGCCTGGCCTCCTGCTTGTTCGAATGCCTCTCAAAGCTTTTTTGTCTCCGGCATTATGCACCAGCTGCCCATTTCCAAGAATCCTTATGAAAATATGGAAATGTAATTTGTAGAAGGATCCTTGTGGAAACTATAATCCAATTTCAAGTCATATCAAAGCAAAGAGTTTCAGCCATAGAGCGAGAGAGGAGGAAATTGCCTATAACACTCAGAGAGAGAGAGAGAGGCGGAAAGAACCTCTGATCAAAAGAACTCTTTATTCTAACAAAGAAAAATCACATTGAGTTCCCAGATTCAGGGTGAGCAGGGTGGTGTGAGAAATCAGCCCAAGAAAGGACATTCAGGCTTTCAGATTTGAGTGCTCGTGATCCGGACAGAGGCCGTTAGTGGACTTCAAAAGGTTCAAAGTCATCCACACTGGCTTTAACCACATCAGCCTGAATATTCAATGACTCTTCTAAGGGCTTACAGTGGCTCGACGGAATGGGCTTTTTGTTTATTGTGAGACTCTCATGTTCTATTATGTTAGTCTTTTGCAAACGGAGGAAAAAGGCTTTAGAGAGTAAAATCTGGTTACTGTGTACAACTTCCTAAATGTCTCTTGGATTGAATGATTTATTCATCCATCCATTTTCCTGAGCATATCCGTACCAGTAGCGCAAATTGTCAGCATACCCAAAACAACTCATTATAAGGAAGTTCCCCAGGTTTATGTTGATGTTCAAGATTTCAGACATCATGTTGAGCTTTGCTTGCTGTTCTTATGTCAGTGTAGAGACTTGCATTATTTTCACTTCATAAATGTTCTTCACACCTACTATACAAAGATTTTTTAAGGAACCAAAATTCTACAAAGACCCATTTGGCACCTTTGTTAGCAAACAAACTATCCTTTAAAGCTTCTTTGGCAACAGCAGTTATTCTGCAAAGCATTCTGTGACATTTTAATGATTCTTTCCATAGTTGAATGGTTTCTCTGTTTATTTGAATACTTCTTTATTTGATTCTTAATGGAATCTGATTCAGTCTATGAAACTGATGAAACACAAAAGAGAGTTTCACTGTTGTTGTAGAATAGAACCTGTTCTTGTACTTTCAGAAACTATTTTGAAAAAAAAAATAACAAAAGGACCATTTAGATACATAATGTAAGGGTTGCTTTTCTGTTTTTTGGTCTTGTTTCTGTTCTGTGTTTTTGGGACATTTATTTTGAAGCCTTGTCAGTTTAGTGCTTGTGTCACGTGTCTGGGTGTCACGAGTCGGGCCGCGAGGCCCGGACTCGGAGCTACCTGGAAGCTGACAGGAAACAGGCGAACACCAGAACTCCATTCTGATGCTTACTTTATTGAAGCCAAAACAAACAGGCAGACAGAAAACAAAAGGCTTGTGCATCAGGCGAAGAACTCATGACGAACTAAACATGAAACAGACCTTATATATCCCCCATGCCAAGGACAAAACCCAATCAGAGAACACAAATGCTTAACAGAACTCAGGACAGGTGTAAACATGAAACCAAACACAGACAGGAACAGAACTTCAAAATAAAAGCCCTCCTGAAACAAAGAACAGAACCAGAACAAAACAAAGCAAAGAACATCAACCAAAAGCACTGGCCACTGACCTAGCTGTGACACTGGGTTTGATTCTGGTTTGTGTTCATTGTGTCACATGCTTTGGTGTTCCACCTGTTTGTGTTTTGCCCACTGATTTCTGTTGTTATTTAAGTCCTGTTTGTGTTTGCCTTGGTTATCAGTCCATCGCCTTATTTTGCCTGACGTCGTTTGTAGCACCTCATTTACCTCGTTTCACCCTCGTCTGTAGCAGTATCTGTTTTTTTTCTCTTTTCTTGTGGCCACAGCGCCAGGTTTTTGTGAATAAACACGACATAGCATGGATTCCTGCTCTCCAGCGTCGTCACTTCTAAGAGGAAGCTCTCGTCCGAGGGGGACTAACCCCCATGGACGTGACACATAAACCATTAATGATTCTTTGAGATGAGCCATATCCAACAGATTATTCATCATAAAGAAAGATAATGTAACCATTCAAAGAACCAATTCATCACTATAGAACTGGTGAAGAACCAGCATAGACTGACTTGATAAGTGTTTTCAAAAAAGGGCATAATGGGCGTTAATAACAGTAACAATACAGTATAATAATTCATAAGGACAGCACAGTGTTACTTTATCAGTAATAATTGGAGCGAAGAAAGGCAGTGATATTAATGCACAGAGATAAAAAGGGATACTAGGTTAAGAGTCCCCTTCAGCCCGGATTAGAAGGCTGGAAGAGAAACAGCTGATGGTGGCAGTTTGAGGTGCTTAGAGCTCTGATTAAATAGGCTCTCGAAGGCTGGATGCTGGAGACGAGTGAGACAGGGAGAAACGGTTCACCTTGTAGGCCCTTGCTGCTCGTCTGCATGTCCATCGGGTCACCATGCATGGTTTATTTTAAACTCAGCTTCTGCTACATGGCTGTCGGGGCGAATACGATGGCCACCTTTTGGTCAGATAGAAAACAATCCAGTGATGAGATAAAGATTATGATTACGCTGCTGTGCTGACTTCCAAAGCTGTGGCGTTCCTGGAGTGCTAACCTACCAGTGGCATCCAAGCTTCTCTAACCTACAGTAATCCCTCATGTATGCCTCATATGGCATGGCTATAAACTCCCAAAGTCATTAGTGAGTTCTTTACAGTAATTACTGAATAATATACGTTACTTTCTGAATGATAACCCTGCTGTTTGACAGCCTTGCTAGTTCCGTGTGACCAAAGAGTTTCGGTTCCTGTGTGTGTGAACTGCTGGAGATCAAGGCTGTGAAAAACTGCTCTGAATAATCTTTAGATGTCTGAAGCAGATCTGATAAAACATTCTGTTTTCACCATCAAGGAGGTCAGACAGACACATAACCCATTTACCAGGAAGCTGGTACACATTTTCCCCCAGAGGTCCACAGTTTGTGTAGTTTTAAAAACCAAAAACAGTCACCATTCATTGTTTTATGAGCATTTTCTTTAAAGCTGACATGCAGTCTAGGCAGTGAAAGGTAAAGGGAAACTTTGAAATGTAAAAAAATATCCAAACTCATTTATTCACTACCTGCTTTAAAATATTCAGAATGTAAAATGAATTATTCAGCATCAAGCATGAATTATTCAGTAACTGCTATTAAATATTCAGTTGCGTCAATTAATTGAAGTATTAACATTTTCACTCATTATGAATTATTCAGTGTCTGCTCTCAATTATTCATGATCTACTATACATCATTCAGAAACTAAAATGAACTATTTAGTAATTGCTATCAAATATGTATTATTTAGTATCTGCTCTGAGTTATGCTGTGTCTTTGAAATATTACTATGAATCGTTTAGTAGTTGCTATTAAACATTTGGTGTCTACTCAAACTTAATCAGTAGCTACTATGAAATATCAATGATCAACTATGCATTTTTCAGTAATGCATTACACAGAGTCTACTTTTTTGCTTGTAATTCATGTAAATGTAAATTATTCAGTGTCTACTATGACATAATTCAATATTTACAAAGAATGATTTCATATTTGCAATGAATTTTTCATGTTTACAATTAATTATACAGTAGCTACTAAGAATTACTCTGTATCTACTATGAATTATTCAGCATCTGCCATAAAGGATTCAGGAACTGCTATAATTTGTTACTCTGAAGTTCTCTAAATAACTTCTGCGATAAAAGATTTAGTTTCTATGATGTTTTCAGTATTTACAATGAATTATACAGTAACTACTATGAAATATTTAGTATCACTGTAAACTATTTATTGACTATTGCGATTTACTCTTACTCTACTCAAACTCATCCAATAGCTATAACTCCTATGAATTATTTGTTATGTGCTATGAAGTATTCAGGAACTGCTATGATGTACAGTGAACCACTGCTCATGTCTAAGAATAAAGAACTCCACAGATCCTCCCAGAGCTTTGGAGGTTTTAAAATGTTTCAGAATCAGTTTGGGTTTGACTTTCTGTCATCTTTAAGAGAGTAAACAGCAGCTGATTAACAGAGACTAGCCATGTTGGCTCTGATCTGAGCGAAATCCCTGAGATCAAGATCATAAACAGCTGCAGTGAAGCTGATGTTATGACCTATTCTGTTTTCCTCACAGGAGGGGTCAACACAGCTCGAAACCGTGCGCCAGGAAGCCTGAGGCCGGTGTTATACATGTACTGGTGTAAATACCGGAATCTCTGGCTGTGGGGAAAGCCTTAGGGACTTGCTCGCGACGGGACTGATTTAATGTGGTCTATTGAGCTCCAAGCCTTCGCAAGAATGGGGTTGAGCCCTTCACAAATCTTTCACCCCGAATGACACTAATTATACCTTAATGTCCTCCATCTCCAGATCTATTCTGAGACCAGTGCGGCAGGTCAGGGGGGCATCCCAAATCCATCACACACTTATTAGCGGAGGTCGCTTTGGAACACATCCCCTTTGGAGGCCTGGCGATTAGCAGACGCCATACATGCAAAACGCAAGAGTGTTTTATGATTGGAAAATGATTTGTAGGCCATGGATGTGACCAAGCACTCGAAAAACAGCATGTGCACCTGAGTGCTCACCTTGGAGTCGTGTACTAAACATAAATCACAGCAAAGCAACTAAGGATGAGGATCACGCTTCACCATCAACCATCCTGAAGTATATCTGTGAGAGCTGCAGGAGTTCATAGTGAAAAACCGTGAAGATCCAAAGAGCTTTGAACTCCCAAACTATAAAAGTGAGGGGTTGAATTTACTTTTGAAGTTAAATCAGTCCAACATTCATAAACGTCCTGCTAATGCAGTTGTTGCCAAAATATGCAAGTTAAAGACCACCACTGATGTTAATGTGAAATATTTTGGTGGGTATATATCTGCTTAGATCTGAGTTCTACTATTTTTAAGGTTAATATGTTTATTCTATTCTTGTAAAAAATAACAGCAAACAACCTTTGTATATGAAAATGGACTACCTAAATAAACTTGACTTAGCTTCAGTAGATATTTTAGGCAACGTCTGGGGTATGTTGGGGGTATTTTTTCACTTTTAATATTATTTTAGACTTTTTCAAAGCCATTTAATAACTTAAATTGCTGTGCATCATTGGCAGTAAACACCTTTATTTATATAAAACAGTTTTTGGGCCAGTGAAATCCAACCATCAGTTAAAATATTTCAGATAAATAATATAATCATAATTAATTCTGCTTTCTCTGTATTTGATGGGAACTAAATACCCTCCCACTCCCTTCAATATTTTGTTCAAAATGAAAATAAATACAGCTTGTTTTACATTGAAGAAGAGAAACAAGAAACAATTGATAAGACTTTGTATGTACACCGTGTGCTAATTATTTTTTTGCTTTTCTTTCAGTTGTTTGGATTAATGTTCTATGCTGATACACAACCACTGGAAAGTTTTAAATCAATTTTATTTCAACAATGTACAATATAAATAGTAATTAATTTAGTTGAAAATATAGTATCCCGTGGTGGACTGGTGTTTCGCCCAGGGTGAGTCCCTGCTTTCTACTGTAATCCAGCTGTAGCTCCGTTGTTGTTAAGTGCATTGTTAAGGTGTAACTACACAGTTATTATATAAAAAAGATTACAAACCCTTCCCCTGTGAACATGTTTTAGCATAAATGTTGGATATCTCATATGCCTAAAAGTTTACCTGTGCAATTTAGTCATTATAGAGACTTTTATTGAGATTTATAGATAATTAACATATAAATACATAAATCTAGATACAAAAATTTTACAAAATTTATTATAACCTGTTTCAGGTACTTAAAAGGAAGGAACTGTTGAACACAGTATATTTTAGCATAAATATGTTATAATCTTTTTTTGATCCTGTTTGTGAGTTTGAACATTTACAGAGTGTAATGCACTAAAATTGCATTAACAGGTGTGTTTAATTGATGTTGTGATGTTTCCCTGAGATGTTAAAGTGATGTGTTGTCTTAAATATGCCATAACAAACATGTCTAATTTCACCCAGTGGCTCATGTCATCTTTCCCTATTTATCAGTCAACCTACGTCTAAACCAGGGCGGATGATTTGATACATAAAATACATCAGGAGGTTATTATTGCCTTTCCTATATGTTCTTAAATCTCATCTGCTTTCCTTATCTGGCATCTCCATCCTGAAATATGAGCATTTTCCTGAAACTAGTTTTGACTGATATGACGGATTGCTGATCAGTCATTTCCAGTGAAAGCAATAATAACTTGCCGTTGTGTGGCCTGTATATTTAATGCATCACTCTGTCTTCCTCAATATAGAAGATCTACCCAGCCCTGAAACAGTAAACAGGCTGCATTCTTTTGGGCTAAAATCCCACACTTTAAAATCTAAAATTACACACCACACTGTTTTTATGTTTATTTATTCATAACTGCTTTTAGGCTAGGTGACTTGAATTGTTTACAGACAGCTGAAGACGAACACTGATGTGTAAAGACTACAATAAACATTTTTGAGTAAAAAACTAACGAAGAAAAATACACCTGAAACTCTGAGCTGCATTTTAAACAGGAAAAGCTAATCGCCTGATTTTGATGCCAAGCTCCAGAATGTCAACAGCTGTCTGCTTCTGGATTGAATTTCAAAAGAAATAATGATTGCTATTAATACAGAAGCGTTAGGCAGGGTGTTGTATCATCAATTCGTGGTTTCACGATTGAAAGCTTTAGAATTTTTTTTTCACCTCCACCATGAATTGTTACTTAAGCAATGGAAGCATTTCATTTTGCAGTTTATTATTTTATTTTTTATTATGAAGACTTTCTGCTTTCTTCTTAGATATCCAGACTTTTATGTGGTCTCGAGGAATGGTTCTCCAGGCTTCCTGAAGGACTTTCAAAGACTCTCATTACTAGTCCAGTCCATGAATCTGACCAGCTTCAGAGGAATATTTTTGTTTGTTAAGACACACAGTGACCTATGTCTGAATCATTCAAGCAAGACAAAGAGCATCTAACTGAAGTCCTGACCAAGTTAAGAAACGGGAGCAGATGATTCCAGATGATCATGCGGTGATCAGTATACTGGTGGTGCTGAATGCTGAGTGGTTGGAACTCCTTTATCTCGGCTCCTTGTATCTTTAGGCATTTTCCAGCCTGTCAGTACATTTGCTCTCATTTCTTTCATTTAATTTCTTCAGTATGACAAAGATCAGACAGAATGTAGTATTTTTACACCAAGAAGGAGATTCAAGGCAAAATATAAAGAAATGGTGGGGGTGGCATAATACTTCTGCACAGTACTGTACATTAGATTCAAGATTCAAGATTCAAGAATTACTGAGAGAAGACGTCAAAAGAGATGGTGAGTAAAACCAGCCAGAAAGACATATATGATGTGAAATATGATGTGATTACATCCTCGTCACCACGGCATTGGATTCTAAGCTGAAGTATAAATCAACCAGTTTTTCATCTTTATCTGGAAAATACAAGCCGAATGTTTTCTGAAACCAGCTGTGACCAATACGAAGCAGCATTGATCATTTCCAGGCTTGGTTTTTGACTGCTTATTTCTTGCTAAGTGTGTCAGTGTGAATGTGGGTCCTGTTGTGTATTTATAGTTTGCCCCCTATCTTTTCTATCCCACCTTGGTGTGTGTGAAATGCCGTAGCTCGACACACTTTATCACCATTTCCATATGAATGACGGAACCCTAGTCGCGTTCTTTCG
Source organism: Hemigrammopetersius urotaenia (assembly GCA_037974485.1). Classification (NCBI taxonomy): domain Eukaryota; kingdom Metazoa; phylum Chordata; class Actinopteri; order Characiformes; family Alestidae; genus Hemigrammopetersius; species Hemigrammopetersius urotaenia. The sequence continues at coordinate 14,089,241 of JBBPDC010000032.1, read as the reverse complement.
GTGCAAAAAGGCTGAACTGATCTCTGGAAGACATTCCCGAGATAAGGCACTTCACAGCTTTCGCTCTTTAATTCAAAACAGCAGCTGCAGAAAAGTCAGTAACGGCACGTGGCCTAATCCCTCAGAAACACGAACAAACACACCTGCGCATCCCAGACTGCCACTGTGATAATCTTTCGGCTTCTGCTGTCTGCACTGCTGTCGCTTTGAAAAACGAAACAGTAATACAGTATTTATATTATGGTAGTACATAATGGAATATAATACATCACTTGTACTTTTATGTAATACAAATGTACTTGCATAGTTTGTCCCATTTTATATGAAAACTAAATTATATATATATATTTAATTTAGTTTTCATACATTCATATATATATATATATATACAATTGCAATGTAGAGCTGGCTTACAGAAATGCAGCTTATACGTATGTCAGCCATTTCATTCTGTTATTTCAAGTGTATTTTGATATGTGCAACAACAAAATATCCCCTATTTTTTCTTGGTTAATTTCACATGTAATATTGTGAATTGTTTTCCCACTTTTCTTGTTGCATCATAAAACCACAAAATGTGTCATAATACATCATAATTACCATTTTATTTATCATTATGAGAGTGTTTACACTGCAAGGAACAGCATAAAGCAAATTTCTTATATGTATCTAGAAGCTACATTTTCAGTTTGCCTTCAGTTAACCTTTTTCTTAACATATTTGAATTTGAAAGCTTTTAAACCTTAAACCTGACTTTTATTCTGCATTGTTTCCTTTACTGACTACCGTTTAAATTGATTTTATCTCTGTAAAGGACATTAAATGACATTAGACATTAAATGATAATGTGCTATATAATTTAACTTGCCATGAAATAATGAGGTTGTGGTGAGTTAATCCTGAATGTGTTACCCTATACTCTATATAGTCTGAGCCATTGTTTAATATAGGAGATGCTATAAAATGTATTAGCTGCTGTCTGCTTCATGAAAATTGATCATTTTGGCATTTAAATAGAACCTACATAGAACCCCAAGTGAAGATCTGTAGACTTACATGAGTATTCTCATGGTTTAAGAGGTTAAAACCTGTACTGACGGTTGATGCTCAGTTTTGTATGCAGAACTGTGCTAAGCAATGTAGCCTAAGACTATTTTGATCACCAGTGGAGCGTTGAACATCTCACAGTTTGAATTCCGAGCCAGAGCTCTGCGTTTAGCTGAATCCCAGCCACGTAGTCCTCAGCCGTGCTGCAGATTGCATCAAAATCACAGAGTGGTTCTTCAGAGAGCTGGTGAGGAGAGGTGACACAGGGTAAAGCCAGCAGAGCTGGCTCTGATGAAAGAGGGGCCGGCTATCAGACGTTTTGTAGAGTAATGGGTGATGACACATGCAAGGGTTCAACGGGAGAGGACGCCCTCCCCCGGGCCTGTCAGCTTTCCTAATCAAGCTCTCTGTAGGTCTGCAGAACGCTTCGGTTTTGACTTTGAGGATGAGGCGGCGGCCCAGCCCCAGTTCGCTTTAGTGGGCTGCACTACCTGGAATTCAGAACAATTAGAATTGACATCCCGCTGAGGCAGGGTCAAGCTTTTGTGCATTCGGTCAGATATCTAACTGTGTTCCCTCCCCACAAGTCACCGTCAATCAGTGGAGATATGCGAAGAATGGGGAAGAGTTGAAATAAAGGTGAAAGCTGCAAACATGGCTTGCCTGAACTTCTGCTGTAGGGCGTTGGGCTTGTTAATGAACATCTAACCCAGCAACCTTGGGTGAACTCGAGAGACTAACAGATGTCCGTGTTTGGAAACATGGAGTATCTATTGTACTACCTCTAACACTCTTGAATGCTTCTTGGAAACTTGAATGCTTCCTTAAATTGTAAATTGCTCTGGATAAAAGCGTCTGCCAGGTTAATGTAATTCAATGTAATATAATCAGAGGTGGAGACACTGCTCACATTCATTACTTAAGTGAAAGTACAGATACCACTGATCAAATGTTACTCCTATGTGCCAAATCCAAATGTTACTACAAGTGAAAGTCGTACAGTCCAATTTTTACTTAAGTTAAAGTATTGCTATTAAAAGTATTTTCTTTCACTGAATTGTTGCATTATTGGCACAACACATACAATATCTAATGCCTCTGACTAGCTTGTAGAATCTCTATAATTTGTTTATTTTTAATTGTAATTCTACACACTCCCATGAAACAGCATGGTAGGTGTTCTGACATAATGTCCCATGTAGCCCAACAAGTATATAATGTGCATCTTAATCAAGTGTCTGTCTATATTCTACACCAGTACATTTTTGAGTTATGGAGGCTGCGATTTTTAGTCTAGAAGAGCGTGTGTAAGATTATGCACCTGAGAGAATGTGAGTAATAGTGTGCATAAGAGTGTACGTGTGAGAGAGTGAATGGGAGAACGTGCCTGTGAGAGAGTGTGCGCGTGAGAGAGTAAATGTGAGAGAGTGACAGAGAGGCAGAGCGTGTTATGGGATCTTACGTAACCATATAGCACCGATAAAATATAAACATTTTATAAAAATATGGTCATGGGTGCGAAAATGGCATTGCAGAAGTGCAATACGGCGTTGGATTAATTTTATGGCAACAGAGTACCTCAGACACAAAGTTACTGTACTGAGACTTATAGCCTGTCACCCGGGAAAAAACTATCATGTTTCAGAAGAAAGGGGAAAAACATCCACTTTCAGAATTAAGAGTAACAAGATCCTTGATATAAATGTAATGAAGTGGAAAGTACAATATTTGTCTTTCAACTGTACTGAAATGAAAGTTTTTGAAAAAAATACTACTCAAGTGAAGTACAAATACTCAAAAACTCTATTTAAGTGCAGTACTCAAGTAAATTTACTTCATTACTGCCAACCACAGAATACACATTCCTGAGCTTGAGAAAATCGTGGAGTTCAGTAACACCTTTCACCATTTATAAGCCTACTCTTATAAATGGTTTGTAAATGATTCATCATCAGGTTATACACAAGTTAAAAATGATTAATAAGCACTTTTAAACAAATTATATCAAGTGTAATTCATTCATGCAGGCTCACTCTTTCTCAGGCAGAACTGTCATTCATCAGGTCGTTGTTAACATGGTACTACCATTAAAACACCAGATCCTGCCACGTAACAAGCCTGTATCAATTAATGACAACTGGTCTAACTTGTTTTTAACTGTATATTAATGATTTATAAACTATCTAAGGGAAAAACTGATTATATAATTTATATAATCTTTATAAAATTAGTCTTATTTTAAAGTGGAACCAAGTGTTATTTTTGCTGCTCCATGAAAAAGAAAGAAATACTGAAGCCTGTGCAGAGGACGTCACTGATGTTCTGTAATGAGTCGAACAAGGACGTTGAAGACTCATCCGCGGAAGCAGCTGTAGAGGTCCAATCCTAACAGACAGTTGCCGCAATTAAGTCTACAAAGCAATCGTTGTCATTTATTAGAAACGTCCAAATGTTTCATGTTTTGGGCTTCAAAGCGACGACGAAAGACCGAGGAGGATCATAACAACAACAGCATCAACAAACAGCGAGGACGAAAGAAGCGGCAATCAGTGTTTATTTGAAAGAAAGCAAGCGATGCATAATAGCAATTAACTCAACGTCTGTGAAGAGAAAAGATATAACAGGCTGGATGAAAACGGCATGTGGAGTGAAAGTTGGAACTGAAGCAGCCCTTTGTTACTCAGAGGAGAGTTGAGTCCCAAAATCACTAATTATTCCAGTGTTTCCCACTGTCCTACTGGCACTCGTCTTACTAGAGACTGACTTCTCATCGATCTGAACTGCCTGGCAGCATGAGGAGAAATAGTCTGGCGTCAGGGTCTGCCAGCACTTCTCATTCCGTGTCTGCTGATAGACCCACTTGCGCGAAGGCACATCCCTCAGCTGCACTGGCAGCAAATCGAGAGAAGCCCCGACTTATAAATTGTGCCTTTCCATGGCAAACAGCAGCAGGGGCTTCCCAGGAAATTCAGTAATTGAAACTGAAAATACGAACCGCGATCCGACAAACCCATAGCAATCCTGCAAGCCTCCAGGCGGTTTAATTTAAATACACTTGCAGGCAGTGTCTCAAATTGTAAAAACTCCAAAAATTTGCCCACAACATAGTTGCACCACATGACTTGAACTACGGTTAACTCATATGAACCAAAAAAAAAATTGAAGGAAAGTAATTACAGCACTGGATGCCATATAGATACAGTTGCCACAGGTAGCAAGACTGGTGGTCTCCAAAGTCCTGTCAGAATTGCAAGACAAATAAATGTCAAAATTCCTCAGTTTTAGATGGGATTTTGACTGCTTTACTTTTTGATACTTTCTTTGTTTGGACTTTAGGAGATTCTAATCCTGTCTTATCAAAGCCATTTCATGGACTGATTTCTCTGAAATGGTCCACCACCTCCAGCTACCACTGCTTTCCGAATAAACCTGACATGTGATCACAAGTCCAATCAACAGAGCGCGATACCATCTGAACAGGTGTAACTCAATTTGGATTAGTCCCTCTCTCTGTGGATTGGGGAAACCATTCCACCATCTATTGCTCTAATCCAGCTCAGTTTGGACCCATCACTGGGTAAGGAGGGCAGCTGGACTGGCCGGCTGGATCAGGAGGCCGTCGGTAGGCCAAACCGCATTATATGTCTCTCTCTCTGGGGCCACATTATCACTGCAGGTCCATAGTGTTCAGCTTGTGGCGGTGACTCAGCCATGGGCTCAGAGGGATTAGCCAGAGCACAATAAAGATAACAAGGGACATACTGCAGAAAATCTCTAAAAATCCTCAAAAAAGTATTTGTACCATTTTATTTACATTTTCATGGGACATGAATACATATACTAGCATCACTAACATCATGTTTTTGTGTGGGATTTAAGGGGTTTTCAGTGCTTTACTCAGTGACAGATGATAACAATCATTAAGATGTTCTCAAAAGACATTTTTATCAGTGATTATCAGTCGTTTAACGCTTAGATTTCAAGGTGTATCAGTAAACTCTGATTTCAGTAAATATAACCGGTGTAAAACAGTCTAAAACCAGTGTTTACCCTCAGAGCCCAGAGTGTATCAGTAAACTCTGATTTCTGTAATTATAAACAGTGTAAAACAGTCTAGAACCTGTGTTTGTTCTCCAGACTCACCCTTTGATGCTATTTCTCTCAGGGAAATGCCGCTTGGCCGCTCTCCGGAGCCCCACCCTCTGTGGGTTTTCCCCACCCACTTGTGGGCAGAGACTATCCTGAAAGTTCTCCCCGATTGTGTTTCTTACACCTAAAATTGAAGAAATTAGCGTTTTTATTCTTAATGGGTATTTGCATGTGATACTTTTAAAAACCCAGTTATGGTTATTATTATTACATAAAAAAATCTACATTACATAGGAACACCAAACCCAGCATAATCAGTCATGAATACAAACTGTGGGAACTTCCATTTATGAGGTTGTTTTGCCAACTGGCAACAATTTATCATTTGTTGCGCTTTCCGTGCCACTTGGCTTCTAAGAGTAATGGGGATCTGCCATTATTTAGGTTTACCTGTGCAGCAATGCCAGTCTCTCCATATTGTTCTTGAAACACCTCAGTCAGTACACTGTGCGACTTTAGATATGTTGTGATGTGATGAAACCATTCCATAACCCTTTGCATTGTGAAGAGGTTGGATAGTTGATTAAAATTATTTGTACTCACCATATTTTCACCCAGAGAGGTGTGGTTGCTTGATGGCACTGATACGGCAGCACTGCTTATGGTGCTACCTCCACCCTGGGGGTAGGATACTTGCCTCCGGACCAAGAGGTCATGGGTTCGAATCGTACCTTCAGCACCACCACTGGGTTCCTGAGCAAGACCCTTAACCCCAAGTTGCTTCAGGGAGACTGTCCCCTGTAGTTAGGGAATGAAAGTCACTTTGGATAAAAGCGTCTGCTAAATGCCGTAAACGTAAATAATCAAAGCAAAAACAGTTGCAAATGGTCAAATGACAAGTTTTACTGAATGAAGGGAAATGAAGTACTTATCTTGTAAAATGACTACAAATTTTACTGCCCAGTTACTGTGTAATTAATTTGTATAGGTTATGTTTTTATCCAGTGTGCTAACATCATAAACAAACAGAGATTGGGCACTAATCTAAGTAGAAAATGTCAAATGTAACTTTCACTTTTTCAGTTCACTTTTCAACCAAACATGTTATTTGAGCTGGAGCTGTAAATGACTGTGTGTATCTCTGTGATGATTATCCCTCAGAACCCAAAGACCTATATTGGCATCAACATTTCAGTTCTTCTCTCTAATAACTACAGATTAGTAGCAAAGAACAATTCATATCAACCACTAAATAAGCCCTGTTGCCCCAGGGAAGTTAAATTCATGATTGCTTTCTAATTAGATAATGAATCGCGGGATACAAAGTAGGTCTGTGAATAATTGATCAATGCCCACATATATTTTCATTCGTCCATTCATTTTCTGAACCACTTACCCTTAGCCAGGGTCACAGTGGAGCCTCAGCACTCACAGAGCAACACCTTGAACAGGTACAGCGTACACACATTCAGCCCTATTGAACAATTAGCATCTCCAGTTCATCTGATGTCTTTGGACTGTAGGAGGAAACCAGACTCCATGGACATATGGAAGAAAACAGTGTCCAGGATTTGAGCCTCAGACCTTCTTCCAGCTAATACACCCACGCTGTATTTACTGGGTGAAGTTTGTTAATGCTGTTATTTTGAGATTGGGTGTTGGGTGTTTTGACTTTAGTTTTGTTATAAATACACACTGTGAGTATTCCTGAGTTGCCAGTTCACCGTTCACTTATGTTCTGTTGAATGGTTATTTGCATCTGTTTTGGAAAGCATATCGGCTCTCGTGCCTTGGTTTTGTTTTGTGCGGTTGTGAATAAAGAAAACAAGAGAATGAAAGTCTGTTGCTCTGCCTCGTGCTGGGGCAAAATACAACAGGATATGACAGACGAACCGACCCACCAGGAAATAAAAGGCATAGGAGGTTACGAGCCAGCAGCCATTGCGCCGGCTCGTGCCCGTCTCGTCTCAAGAGGCTCGTCCTCAATGGGTGCAGTGAGTCTCACTTCAAGCCTGCCCCAGTACGAGGACCCAGAAGGTGCCTGGTTTACGCCACCCTCCTCAGCAGCATGAGGTGGGCAGGCTGGAGGAGCAGGTGTGGATCCTGACAGAATTGGCTAAGATCTCTCAGGAGCTCATAGCCCGAGACATGGCTGCCTACTCCTGGGGAGATTGGACGGCTACCACGCTCCCGAGCGCAGAGAGTGACAGGGCTGTGCACGCGAGCCCAGGCGAGGAGGCTGTGTACCCTCGCAGCGATTCTGCGCATGTGACCACTGGCAAGGAGGCCGCGCACGTGAACCCCGGAGAAGCTGAACCCCAGCCAACCATGCCCGCACCCAGGAAACTCCAGGCACTGGTAGCTAAGCCAAAACAGCTGCCAGTGCCCATGCCGGCTTCTCGGCTTCAACCTCCATCAAAAGAGGCAGTAGCAGGTAGCTCAGGGGCTGTAGCAGTTAGCTCTGTAGCAGTGAGCCCAGGGTCTGTAGAGGCAATTAGCCCACAGCAGGTAGTAGTTCACCCTGTAGCAATGAGCCCAGGCATGTAGCCCCGGTAAGGTAGTAGTTAGCTCCCAGCCGGTAGCAGTTAGCTCCCAGCCAGTAGCAGGTTGTTTTCAGCCTGAAGCCATTAATCCCGGTAGTGTACTTTAGGGCTTTTTGGGGGAAATATTAAGGCCTATGCCGGCCGAACAACAACCCTGTGTCCAGGAAGCCACTAGCCAGTAGCAGGTAGCCCTAGAGCGGGGCCTATAGTCTCAGTTAGCCCTGGAGTAGGGCCCATAGTCTCAGTTAGCCCTAGAACGGGGCTAACTGACAACAGGACATGACAATTTTATTGTTTTTCTTTATTTTTGCTGCTCTTAACTTTGTACTGTCCACTTTCTGCCATCACCAAGGAAATTACCCACTTGTGGGACTAATGAGGGTTTATTTTATCTAATGTTTAATATGACATGTTCTCTGGAATTGTAATATTAAATCCAAAGTTATAAGCCTAAGATTCAATGGTTGAGTTCTGATATTGTCACGGTCTGGACCGGCGTTTGCCGAGTTCATGGTTTTCTGTTTGTTTTCTGTTTGTTTTCCGTTAATCTAATGCCAGCGTTATGCTGAGGACTTTATGTTACTCTATGTTTATGCTCTTGTGTTTCATTGTGTTAGTCTGACTAGCTATGTGTATGCGATTCTGTGTGTAGGCCATCTTCAGAGCAAGAAACCTTAAGTGTCTGTGTGTAGACCATATTCAGAGCGAGAAACCTTAATGCCGGTACGTTGGTCTGATGTCAAGTGATAAGCCTTGTATTATGTTGGGTTTCCT
>JBBPDC010000032.1:14049358-14062216 GCA_037974485.1 Hemigrammopetersius urotaenia | reverse complement strand
GTGTGTGTGTGTGTGTGTGTGTGTGTGTGTGTGTGTGTGTGTGTGTGTGTGTGTGTGTGTGTCTGTCTGTGTGTGTGGTGTGTGTTATGTATCTCACATTTGTATAATATGTCTGTAATGTCAGGAAGATCTTGTCATAGCAGAACGGTTCTAAAGATACAAATATACATGAACACACACACACACACAAACACAGACACACAGTGAAAGCATTGCTTTACAACACTGTGCACACGTTTTCCAGCTTGTCGTGTTTTTCACACACATCTCGTGTAGAAAGCCAAGTGAACAGAGAGAAACTCTGAAAGTTCAAAAGCAAAGCTGAATGTGCAGAAACGGCTTCTGCCTCACGGACGGTTTTATTTGGAGCGCTGCGCTCCTGAGTGTGTAGTTGCCTAGTGACGACAAGTGTGGCACTTATTCACGGCGTATTGATTATGGCCGTCTGAGAGAGGTGTTTGTGTGAAGTGGCTTTGGACTTGGATCAAATTCTCTTTGAATGTTGATCACAGACCAGTGGACTAAGCTTTATGAAATAAAAACGCGCTTGGTGCTTAACTATTCCATCCCTGTACACATGCACACACTCACACAAAGGAAACCATCATGTTTTTCAACTTAGTTTTCATCAGTTTATGTGGCTATAGACAATAATTTTCACAATCCTGTTTAAAAAAGAAAAACTACAATAAAAACCTATAATATTTATTATAGAAGTCAATGGGCAGCTGTGGAAACACTTATGTGCGAAACACTTAACATGTACTCAAATAATGCACACATTCTTTAATCAAAAGTGTTTGTAAAGGAAGCCATAAATCTGTATAATGCCTTGCTGTGGGTAACCATGGTTACCAAAAGTGGCAAAGTGAAAGGAGCTAGTTGTTTGAAAACTGGATGAAACACGGCAAGAAAAAACAACCCACAAATGCAAAACAATCAAACACAATGTATTTTTTTGGGAAATGGGAAAACTGTCAGTAAAGTAGTAGTTATTACCTTTCCCTCTGAAAAGTTCTAAGTGCTTTTGCATTCTACTTGTTTGCAGAACCCACACATTACGGAAGACAAACTAATTCTTTTGATATTTGTAAGAAGTTTGAGGAGCTGGACCACTAATCTGTCACCATGACCATTGCCACGCTAGCTGTAATTACCCATTGGCCTCTATTACACCAGGCAACTATTTTTTTTTTTCATTCCATTTGTAGTGTTTCTTATACAGTCTCAGAATGCTGATTTCGGTGGTAACGTTTATGTAGCTTTAAAGGTTTAGTTAGAAACGTAATTTTTTGAAATAACTAAACTTGGTGGCTCAGCTGACATAGTCTTTTGTTATACTTATAACTTTTTGCATATTAATATGTTGTTTGTTTGTTGTACATTTTTGTTTGTTGTGTCAGTAGCAGGGACACACGCATCAGTGAGACTAATATGAAAATAATATTAGTTTTACAATAACCTTATAATGAAAAATATACAGAAAAAAAACTGATGTAATTTTCTGAATCAGCGTGCAAAGCAGAAACATCAAAAATTGCAATTAAACTTTTTCATAAACATTTGTCATGAGACCTATTGGCTTCTATTTTACTGTATAAAATGACTGTTTGAGGTGCATTTCTGTTGTCATTTAGTTAGTGATGTTTAAATATTAATCAAGATAATTGAGAGAATACTCTGAGAGGCACAACTGTCTAGCTATTTCACCTAATGACTTTCGAAAATTAGATGGCTGGATGCAGACAAATTTCTTTCAGTTAAATTAAAAACAAGACGTAAATAGTTCTGTTGAGCAATAAGGTCATAACTTAGGGCCTATCTGGAGTCCAGAGGAATTTTAATTCAATTTATAAACCCTTAGTCATGCGTGAACACACCACAGCACAATGTGAAATTATCTCTCTGCGTTTAACCCATTCACCAATCATTTCAATAAAGGCTACAACCCACAACAAAGATCTTTGTGTAATCGTAGATGGAGATTTTAGTTTTAGTGATTACCTTCTGGCATATCAAGAGCTAAGCCAATGTTAGAGATTTTGTGTCAAAATAGGATTTGGAGAAATGTATTCATTCCCAACCCGATCTCACGACTTTTCACAACTTTTTTGCTTTGCAAACAAAAATGATAAGGAATCAACTCATTATTTCTCTCCTACTGTCCCTCAGTCCCCAGTTACCGCTGACACTGGTGATGTTATGCAGTACATATTAACATACAGAGAGTAGTGAAGCGTCATCCTAGCACGAAAAAGTGAAGCATTATCCTAGCATGAAAAAAGCGTGATCGCAGTACGTATTTTGATTACACTGTATATCACAATGGCTGCACGAAAACTCATGAGACCGGGCTCTCATGCCTTCATATCCTGCAGACATAATTATTTCAATACTCTTCTTATGGGCTTACCCAAAAATAACTACTGATAATTCAAAATGCTGCTGCTTGAGTTCTAACAAAAACCAATAAAAGAAAGCACATTGCTCCTTTCCTCAGGTCCTTCATCCTGACCTCCAATCAGATACAGTTCAAAGTAACTGTTTTTAAGTGGTTTGGGTCTTAAAAATAAGATGTTTGATGAATACCAGCCTGAAAGGTCTCTTAGAGTGATTGGAAGTGGTCAGCTAAGAATCCAAATGTTGAAATGCATTTTAGTCATAATGCTGCCCAGATCTGCAGGAACCAGATCTTCATAGAGATCACATCTTGCTTATATATCCCGTAATCTCTAAAAAAAACTGTGGGTTTTAACCATATAATTACATAACAGCCTAATATATATACAACTTCAAATAGCTGCTGAATAATTAAGAGTTGTTATTTGCATTACACACACTTGTAAAATTAGTGATGGGATAAACCAGCAGTTGAAAGGGTTACATACTGTAAATTAAACACATACACGTATTCCCGTAGTGCTCCGAAATGGAGCACAGAAGCCAAATCCCCTTCGTGTTAATGAATGCCAGGGGTTTTGCTCCCACTGAAAGCGAACGAATGTGCTATGATTGACTTGTTTACTCGTGTTTTCCCATGTTTACCTCCTTGTGTTCCTGTGCCTCGGGCCACGGCAAGTGCCATGGCTATGAAAACTATTACCTAACTCTCTCTAAACACTCGACACACAGCGTCCTTATCCTCCTCCCAACACCTGGGACATGTTATTTATTTATTTATTTATTTATTATTATTGGAAGGAGCTTCCAAACCCAGCTAGGGCTTTTCATAAAGTGTGTGGATGGCATGCTTTCATGGGTAAAGATTAGAATGGAGCTTAGGGCCCTCGCAGGGCCTCCTCTGCCATTTTACGCTCTTTCGCTCCAGCCAGTTTCAGGCTTTAGATAACAAACCTGGCCCCCTGCGCAATCAAGCAACATAAGCCATTTTGTGAAATAGGCCTTTGCCCCCTATCGCCGCTCTGAGGGTCTCTGTGTTCTTTTGATGTTGCACCGAGGTGCCCATCACATCATTCCGCCCCAATGTGATGGCATTTTACTCTTGGATGACTTGCGGTCGACACGGTGGATCTGTTGTGTTTACTCTGCAATTAAAGTGAAGTCTCTCTGAGAGCAAAGGCGACGTGTCGAACTCGGCCACTGGGAGAGCGAGTGGGTTGCCAGCCTGATCTTATGCTTTCTCTGAAGGCCAGTTAACGTCCTAACACACCCTAAACAGTGTTACAGTGATGATCAGGGTGGAATGAAATCCGAGTGCAAAACTAATTAAATGAAATTAAATATAATCATCCGGAAAGAATGAGCATTTGGAAAAACACTGCGCCGGGGTGTAAACGTGCCGTAGAGTTGCATGCATGGTCACTCTTGCATTAGCATTTGAATAGAGGAACACTTTTCGGCTTGCACTGAACATTTGCGACTGTGGCTTGAAGACATAATTATGCACGTATTGTGCCAGCCATGCCCATGCTGCACAATCTGGGCAGCAGCTGTCTGGTCGCTGCAAATAAAATAATAATAATAGAAATAATAACAAATAAGAATCTAAAATAATTTTTAGCTTGTAAGAGCTTAGCATCTTCCTCAAAGAACACTTCAAGACTATCCCTTCAAAAACATTCCTGTTGCAAAAAGAACCCTGAAGTTCAAAGGCCTGAAAAGAATGGAGAACGGGTGTTTGACTGAAAGGAAGATTGAAGATTGAAATGAAGACTTTTGACTTTTCAGTGTTATCTAGACTTAATTTGAGGTAGGCACTGGTTGGAATCAAAGACAAACCACTTTATGCAAGTATGACTCAAGGTTTCAGTCTCTGAAGAGACCTGAGGTGAAAGTCAAAGTTGAGTTTTGAGTCCAGTCTCTAAGGTACAAGGTGATTGAGTCAAGTCTCGAATCTAAAGTCTCTAAGGTGCATGTCTGAGTTTCTGTTCTTTTAAACGTCACTCTAAGTTGAGTCTCAGGTCTCTAAGGTGCATGTCTGTGTTTCTATTTTCTAAAATGTGACTCTAAGTTGAGTCTCAAGTCTCTAAGGTGCATATCTGGGTCAAGTCTCAAGTCTCTGAGGTGTTTGAGTCAAGTCTTGAGTCTCTGGGGTGTGAAACTGAGTAGAGTCTCAAAACCCCGTGGTTGATGTCTGAGTCTCTATTCTTTATGTGAGTCCAGTCTCAAATCTTTGAGGTGTTGAGTCTTGAAAGTTGACTCTTGAGTTTCAGAGATGTAAGTTCAAGTCTAATGTTCTAATCTGATGGCAAGTCTGAGTCTCAAATCTCTCGGGATCAAGTCTGATTGAAGCACTACTTCCTCTTCTCAAATAGCTGCAATGAAACATCATTAGACAGCTAAACAGTCTTGGAGGAGAAGACTGATGGCCAATTGATGTCCTGTTCCTTTTAATATTACTATGTGTGTGTGTACACCTTGGTTTAGTCCATCTGATTGAATTTTTCCAGCCAATGTTTATAATTACAGACTATTTGAAGACACACCGAACCTGTCAGGCTGTGAGCTTTTAGGCAATCCCTGCAGTAATGACTGCAGTTGCAGTTTTGACAGGCAAAGTCACATTATTTCAGAAACGATGGCTTTATTTACTGTATATATGTTTGCTCACATTTTTTAGACTGAAATTGAGTGAGTCCTTAGTTCACAGCCTGAATCCAGTTGGGAGTCAATCAACACGACTCAAGTGCAACTCGAGTCTGAGAGCCTGGCTCACAGCTCCGCCTGGAATGTACTCCAGAGAACCTATTTATGTAAATGACTATAAATTAAACACATATTTCAGTCAACATTAATTGGCATATATTTTAATGGTTTAATCTCTTTTTATCTTCTTGCTGATAGACTTCACTATTTTTTACATGTAAATGCAAGACCCACTTAACTACTGCAGTGGGATAAGAGACAATAAACATTTCCTGCCTTCCAATGAACTGTTCAAATGAAAATGAAGGCACCCTGTGCTCCGATCTCAGTACAGTTTGCCATGCAAGAAGTGCACCGAGGAGGAAAACACCATACGTCTGTGTTTTTTCTTCGTTTATTATGCTTATTTAATCTGTTAGCTGATTTATTGACTAAACCTGTGTCTCAGCATCAGCGACAGAAAAGTTTTTACTCCATTTGTAAACATGGAGTATTTTCGAGGAGGTTCGTTTTGAAATGAACAGGACATGTTAACACCCTGCTTATATGGATGGATTTGATCATGTATGTAGTACTTTTTCGTTTCACACCTGTCAGCGCAGGCAAAGACGTCTCATTTACCAGGTCGCTTCCCAAAGATAGCTGTCTCGGCGTCCTTATCAGGATAATTATGATGGAAAGTTATTAAATCATCATTTTATTTTAATGAGCCTCACATCATCTAATGACGCCACTCTGAAGGATCGCTGTAATTAACACACGGGTTAAAGCAGAGGAAGAGTGTGTGCCATTAACCCTTGGTGCTTTAAGAGATGGTGTGGCTTTAATTATAGATGTGATGTCGGTTTGAGGTGGAGCGGCTTATCTCTCAGGAAGAAAACAGCAGTTTAAAGGTGAGCCTGCTAATTGCTGGTGCATTTTTTTTCATTGTTCTCTTATTTGATTGTACTTTAATGAACCTGTTATGATTTTTTAAAATGATTTTCTAATTGATTCTAATCAATGGCTAAAAGTATTTAAGAGACATTGTTAGACATAAAAGCTCAAAAATGGTTCTTGAGGGTTCTGTGCTTAACTAGTATTGGACCTTTGTGGGAAGTTCTTTGATTTTTAAAAGGGCTTCTTCGCACTTATACATCCCATTCACCAAGCGGTCAGTAAAGCCCAAGAACTGTGCGGAAAAGATGCGCAATGATAAAGTCATGATAATGTAATTAGTAGACTAATGAACAGATAATTAAGAGGAATAATGCATAGGTATTAGGTGCTGGTTTGCTACTGTAACAGTTTATTGATAGTGTAATAATTTAATTATTTGAAAATTATCATTATTATAATTTGTGATGTGTGATGTAAAGTGTTATCAAGTAGTTCTGTGAACGCTTTATGGCCCCTTCATTTATGCAATTGCATGATTAAAATTACTGGAACATTTCACTGGGAATTTAATACGCTTGAAACATGTGTGCCATTCTAAATCTCTTTAGGCATTCACAAAATACAGAAACCGTGTGATCATATATGGTGGTGTTTTCAATGATATTTAAAGCTACAAGTTGGCAAGGTATCCCAGTGGCCCTTTGACCAGAAAATCTGTTTTGCATCTTTTGATTCAGACATACAGAGTGACTTTCCGCAGATAATCCAATCACAAGACCTCTGATATCCCCACGAGGTGGAAACAGCAGTGGCAGCTTGTCTTTATGTTAAAATAATGAGCATGATGATTCCTGCCTTCAGATGCCTGCAGGCAGTCGCTGTCTTTCATCCAAGACATCCTCACAAATAATCAATTCTGACATAAATGTGTTTGGTGTGCTCAGATCCACATCATAAAGATATATGTTTCATAAGAATGACATGTGGTGAATTAGAGATGCACAGCAACTGGGACAGAACTCTGTCTTCTCCTCTTTTAGATTGTGCCTTTAAAGCTTGACGCATATCAGAAACCTACATACAGAAAAATGCAAAGACCCTGTAAACATGTGCTATAATATAATACTCTTAACTAGAATTTACAGTCACCTCTTATAACTCAGATTCTCAGAATCCCCACAAATCTCTACAATAGTAAAATGCCAAAACCAAAGACGCTGTTTCATTTGTATGTAAAGTTTAAATGCATTAGTCATTGTAGTAAAATAATAGTAATTATGAAACAGGTTAGTATGGCAGTAGGTTGTTGTTTTGTGAATTGTTTCAATGACATTTTCTGTAGAGCGTAGCGCCTGGTAGTTTCTCAGCGTCAGGCTCTAATTTAAGAACAGTGGTTTACCAAGGCAGATCATGACAGTGAGTAAACACCAGCCATAGTTGTGTAGAATAGCTATTCCTTATATTTTGGTGTAAGTTCAGTTATACTGTATATCTAGATCACTATAGGTTTGCACTTTCAGTACTCTATTACTATAAAAATATTATGCAAAACACAGAAATATACTGCTTCATAATAGTTATTTTGACTGTGATTGTTTAAAATTAAAGTAACATGAAAAATATCTGACAGTACAATTAAATTGGACAGGAGACAGTTGGCAGGAAATTGGAAAACAATGAATCAATCAACAAATCAACCAACTGATCAACCAAACAACAATCCAGGCAGACAACTATCCAAATGTCCATCTATTGAGACAACCACCAAACCAGCAAGAAAACAAACAAACGAACAACCATCCACGAACAACAAACAAACAACAAGCTAATCAACTATCCTCCCAACCACCTGTCCAGATAACCAAATATCCAGACAAACAACCAAATATCCAAGCAACCAACCACTCAGCCATCCAAACAACAAATAAACAAACAAACAACATACGTAAACTACTATCCAGAAGACCAACCAACCATTAAATCAAACAAAAACATCAACACAATGATATTATTCGGATTTTAATTGTGTACAATTTAATCGGACAACAGATAATTGCCAGATAATTGGAAAATTACTGACCAACCAACTAAACAAACAACAGTCCAGGCAACCAACTTTCCAAATGTCCATCAGTCAGGCCAAAAAAAAGGCCAACTACCTAATCAATCAACCAACAAGCAACAAACAAATAAATAAAACAACAACCAACCTATCAACCATCCTGGCAAACACTTGTCCAAATAACCAAATATCCAGACAAACAACCAGCTATCCAATCAACCAAGCACCTGGCAATCCATCCCCCACCCAACCACACAAACAACCAACCAACCAAACAACCAAACAATAAACAAACAAAAAAAAACTTAATCAAATATCCAGTATGATCAACTTATTCAGAGCTGCTCTGTGAGGGTTTTCCTCTGGATTACTTCATTTTGTGAATGTGGGCTGAACTTCATGCACAACACTTCATTTGATTTTGATTTCTGCTCTTTGCTAGAAAAAAAAAGACACCTCGGCCCCCATGCAATGCTGTTCAATTCACCGCGATTAAGGATTTTTCAGCAAGGCGGTTCTGGAGCCCTGATCAGCCTGTCAGTGAAGCAGGGACAACATCCCAACTGTGAAAATCAAACGAAGAATCAGCAAACCCTCCTAATTATGGAGCAACCAAGCGTGCACTTCATGCAGCGCTTGTCAGGAGAAATGAAACAGTGTTAATTAGCGCTAAAGCGATGGATAGAGATGGTCCCTCGTCTCCTCCCTCTCTGATAACCTTCTGTTTGGGTGCAGCCGAAAGGTAGAATTAAGCACAACATGGAAACTCACTCATTCTCTCGCTCTCCCAGTCTCTCCCTCACTTTCTCTCTCCCTCTTTCTCTCTTTCACTTGCTCTCTCTCTTTCTCCCTATCTCTCTGTCCCTAATTTTAAATTATCCATCTCTTTCCCCATTGCCTCTTTCCATTTTATCACTCTCTTTCTCTCTTTTCCCAGTCTTTCTGTCATTTCATATTGTCCATTCCTTTTACTTTCTTTTCTTTCTTTTCATTTACTTATCTCTATTCTCTTTCTGTCACCTATTTTTAAAATAATCTTTTCCTCTTTTCTCTGTTCCCCTGTCTGTTTCACTCATAATACTTGGTTTTCGCTTTGTTTCTCACTGTCTGTCTCTTTCAATCTCTTTTGTCTGTCCTTCTTTCTTTCTGGTTGATTTATATTTCTGTGTATATTTTGATCTGTCAGTGAGTGTTAAAGGGAGGTCAGTGTTGCGAAAAATTCAGAAACTCCCTTATTCCTGTGTAGAGGTCAGTGTGGGTGAACTCTCTCTCTCTCTCTCTCTCTCTCTCTCTCTCTCTCTTTACCTATGGCCTCTGGAAACTACCATTCACTGAGTTAATCCTACAGAAAAGACTTATTAATTAGTAAGACAGAGGCTCAGGGAAATGTAGGTTTGAGTTACAAGGTGTTTATTATAATTAAGTGCCTCTAAATTAAAGGCTAGAGGACCCCTGCACTAATGACCGCTATACGTGTAACAGCTAGAGAACACCTCTCTTGTGGCCATTTTCTTTTAGAAACACCAAACTTGTGCTTTTATTCGCTGACCAATTTTTTAGAAACAACTACTTTGTGCTTTAATTAATTGTCCACTTTATTAGAAATACAAGCCCTGTGCTTCCAAAAACTGGCCACTTTACTGAAAACAAATCTTTTATTTTCACTTCATGGACACTTTATTAGAAACATCTACTTTGTCCTTTCATTCACTGGCTACTTCATTAGAAACTCCTACAGAGCTATTGCAATCTGGTGGATGGACTGCAGTTTCTAATCATACAGCAAGGTGGCGCTGTAATGTTTTGTTGCTCTTTTTTCATTCCTGAACCCACAACATATGCTCTAAACGATCAAAAGATAAAGAGAGCTTCAATACCTAAAGCAGATGTGAACCACTTCAGAAAGCTCCAGAGCAAATGCTTCAGTTCTGAGGGCTAATTTAATCTCGCACAAGACCAGCGCCACCTAAATGATCAGTCTGATCTTGACTAAAAGAGGCTGTACAGCTAGATGGAGATACGTTACAAGCCCACAGTTCATTTGTAGTGTAGTCTGGTGAGGAAGTCAGAGCCAATGAGAATGGATAGCTGCGGGGTACAATATGACCACGACTCAAAATGATACAGTCACAAGCCTATTTTCCTCATGGCTGCACCAGCTAATGTAATTCGTCAAATTAATGTGCCACATAAAATTGTGTGGAAAGGATAAACATACACACATGCCATGGGGAGGGTTCCGAATGTATATTATATATATGTATATATATAAATATATACACATGTGTGTGCATGTATATACTTCACTTCAAATTGTTTTATGTCTATTTAATGGTCTTATCTTTGCCATGTTGAGCATGTGGCATATAGTCACAAAATGGAAAGGACGTCTATGTAGCCTCATAGCACTGAGAATACACACTTTACAGAACTGAGCCACCCTCATTTCTTTATATTTTGCTTTATAGATTGAATCTATATTCCGTCAGACTGTCTGATCTTTGTCACACTGAGGAGATTAAATTAAAGAAATGTGAACAAATGTTTTACTGATAAGCTGCAAAGTGTCTAAAGATACAAGGAGCCTTGATAAAGGAGTTCCAACCACTCAGCATTCAGCACCTCCAGTATACTGATCACTGCCTGATCATCTGGAATCATCTGCTCCTGGTTCTTCACTGGTTCAGGACTTCAGTCAGATGCTCTTTGTTCTGCTTAAATGATTCATACACAGGTCACTATTTCTCTGAAACTGGCCAGGTTCCTGGGGAACTGTTCCCCAGGACCACATTAAAATACAAAAAAAGTCTGTATCTCTGGAAGGAAAATATGAAGAAATGAGAGGTGACTCAAGAGAGGAGTATTTTTAAGTTTGTAGTTAACAATATGTATGATTTCAGTTGTTGAAACTCCCATGGATGGCAGTGCTGACGTCAATCAATACAGTGGTAAAATAGACTTAAGTGTTAAAAATACAGCAGCTTGCTGATTTGGTTTTGAGACAAATCAACAAGCTCCTTATGATCAGCCATTATTCTCCAAAAGATAAACACAGCAGTGGAGCTGGTCTGGACTGTAAATGGTCATGTTTCGTTGCATTATGTTCTTTTTGTTCTCTGTAGTGACTAGCCTAGATGGGCATGGGACATAAATTGCCCAATTTTATCCAATCAATCTTCCGCTGTTATATTCTCAGAGTGGCAAGGGAAAGGGAAAAGTTGCTTACAAGGGAAAGCAACAAAAACACCAGCTAGCTCAAATTCCACAGAGAAGAAGACTGGGATGGAAAAGAAGGAACGGATGAAGATGAGTGTACTTCAGTTTGTTTGGATGTACATTTAGGGAGTGTCAGCAGAAAGGAAGGCTAAGTGTGTTTGTGTGTGTATGTGTGGCCCGTACTGCCTCCGCAAAGCTGTGTGCAGTGTGTGTGTGTGGGATGCTGGAGTGTGGTTTATGAGGTCACTGAACACTCCTACACTCCATGAAGAGGGTTAGTCATGAACGCATCCTGGTGAACATCCAGCACAGACTGACTTCTCTGTCTCTACTAGACCCAACAAGAAACAACAGATAACACAGATGCAGTTATGTCCTAAAATTATGGACCAAATTTATATGGAAACCACAAATGTATACATGAACTAACGAACTAACTACTGCTTATAATAAAAACTCTTATAAGTTAACTAACTAACTGACTAGCTAACTAACTGACTACTTACTGAATCTAACTAACTTACTAACTAACCAACTGACTTAAAGGGTTGTTGGTGTGTATAATGGACATGTAGCTGTAGAAGATGAGATTAAACATTCAAGTTTTATTAAACATCTCTCTCCCCCTCTGTCTCTCTCCCCTCTGTCTCTCTCTCCCTCTGTCTCTCTCTCCCTCTGTCTCTCTCTCCCTCTGTCTCTCTCTCGCTCTCTCTCAGTGTCTCTCTTTCATCTCTCTCTCTCTATCTCTCTCTCTGTCTCTCTTTCATCTCTCTCTCTCTCTCTCTCTCTCCCTCTCTCTCACTCGATGCAAACAGTGTGTATTTAAAAATGTGCCCGAGTGACAGATGTGAAATCTAAAACAGATGACTCACACACTCATAACTTACACACTGACATTTTTAGCAGGACAGAGAATCACTGCTCTATTTTACAGCCAGACACACAGAGAGAGAGAGAGAGAGAGAGAGAGAGAGAGAGAGGGAAAGAGACCTAAACATCCCGCACAAATTTAACAACAAACCACCCCTGACCACTCAGCGAACAGAACGGCACTGAGAACACTAACACTAAACTTAAACCCTGAACAGATGATGTCCTGACTTTCTAAGTGTAAAAAACGTACATGTCTTCTACGGGGTAGGATATATATACACGTGTGTGTATGAACAAAAGTATTGGGACGCCTGATCATTCTACCAACAGGGACTTTAATAACATTGCAGTCAAACCCATTGTGTCCATTCATTCCGCATTCATGATGTCAGACATTGATAATGAAATACCTGGTTTGGCTCTTTTTACTTCAGCAGATTATAATAGGTGTGTTGATTATGGAATTTTATTCATTTGGGTCCAAACCTATGTTATTGTAACCAGCTCACAAAATTGAATACTTTTTAGAAAAAATAAATCTTGATTCTTTTTACTGGCAGAAAGAAACCAACTGCTGATATAAAATACTTTTTGCAATTTGCACAAGTGCCCAATACTTTTGCACAGTACTATACATACAAACACACACACACACATGCACACACACACACACACACACACACACACACACACACACACACACACACACACACACACACACA
>JBBPDC010000032.1:14030138-14041661 GCA_037974485.1 Hemigrammopetersius urotaenia | reverse complement strand
AGAGTGGGGGGAACAATGATAGAGAGGGAGAGAAAGAGAAAGAGACAGAAAGAGAGAGAAAGAGAGAAGGAGAGAGAGAGTGTGTGCGTGTGAGAGAGAGACGTGATTAGAATGTTAAACTGGTGTAACACTGAAGCATTAGTATGAAGTTGTAGAAAGTTTCTCCTCTGCGTGAATAACTGGGCATCACACACAGTGAATATTAACTTGTTGGAGGTTCAAGTGGTTTCTAGTGCGTTGGAACGTTTTTTGAACTTTAGCTCAAACTCTGTGGAGAATGTTTTTTTCTGGAAGTTATTGAGTGCCTCTCTGTTTCTGTATTTATTTGAATGGAAAACTGTAATAAAACAGTTTGGGGTTATTTAAAGGCCAGTCACAGACCAGTAATAACTCATTGCAATGATGCAACTCATAGGAAAGTGGTTAAATATGCTGCATTAGACTCTCCAGAGCTCAGGCCTCGAAACGCTCTTTTCATCTCTTTCACTCCAAACCGCAGTTCAGTGTCCCCTCAGGTCTCGGTTTCTCATGTGAGCTTTTCTGATTCATACTGTACAAACGCTTATTTTTATTTTTTACATACTACATCTCTCTACATCTTTCTTTCTCTCTCTCTCTCGCTCTCTCTGTATGGGTGTCTAGGAGAAATTTGATGGAGGGCAGTAGTGTTGATGTGGATCCTGTAGGTGTTTTTAAACGCTTAGTGAAAACCAGGATCCTGGTGGATTTTCGGTTTTATTCCAGTATGAAGGATCTGGACAGTTTTGTGCGGGTGTGGGGTTATCAGGACATTTTGTGTTGCATTACAGATGGTGAACTGAGATTCAGGGAGTGTTTGAACTGAATTATTGTTGGTGTAATTATTTTTTTCTTGTTGTATTTATATATATTTGTTTTTCTCTGGTTATGGCTGTTTTTCTGGTTGCTTTGTTTTTGTTTGGTTTTTATTTATTTATTTATTTTTTTGATGTTTGTGTAAACGCGACTTTCTGAATGTGAATAAAGGTGTTTGTTAAAATCTAAATCTCTCTCTCTCTTGCACTCTCTCTCTCTCCCTCTCTTTCACTCTCTTTCTCTCTCCATTTTCCCTCCTTCTCTATCTCTCTTTCCCTTACACTCTCTCACTCCCTCTCTCTCTCACCTCTCATAACACAGGTCAACAGATTAAAATCCTCAGAGAAAAGTTTTCTCTCTCTTTCTCTCTCTCTCTCTCTCTCTGTCTGTCTCTCTGTCCCTCTCTTTCTCTCTTTCTATCTTTCTCTCTCTCTCTCTCTCTCGTACGATAGTTGTCAGGCTGATGGTCTGAGGGTCTCTCGCCTGTCCGTGTCCTGTTGGACCCCATAAATCAGGTGTGGATTTTCTCTCCTCCATTATAAAATATGTGTAATTCAGATCCCATTTCACCAAACAGCGGCTGCTTCTTCAAGAGGGACGTTCAGGGCAGTGAAAAATGACAGCATCATGCCGCCTCCTGCCCATAAATCACTCAACGTTCAATCTCAGGATGCAGCATGAGAGCCACAATGAAGTCATAGGAGGGTCCGGGGCAGTGCACCATGGGACCTGGGACTGTTTCAGCCCAGCTCTCCATTCTGAACAATGACAGACTGGCACAGAGTGAGTCAGCAAAAACAGCTCTCAAAGATCTCAAAGACCAACATTGGTCCCAACTACTAACTAAAGGGTTGAGTTTCGCTTTATTGTTCATTGTATTCACTTAATTGTTGTCAACAGTCTTGTTGGTGTCCCCTATGGTTTGTTTAGAGGCCTGTTCACCCACTGTAAGTCGTGTCTTTGTGTTGGTGGTGGAAAAATGTGTTTGATAATGGCATTTGGCTTGAGTTGGTTTGTTGCTATTATGTTGCGTTATGTTGCGTTGCTGCTGATTTTTCTTGCAAGACGAGGCTTTTTGGATTTTTAAAACTCAGACACTGTTTCAACAGGTTTGTCCATTAGAGACTTTTGAACATACAAAGATCTTGACATGATGTGTTTCCTTCCTTTATACTATGTGGACCACACCATTTCCAATGTTTCTCATGGGAATCAAACTGGCTGAGAAGTTTTCAGTGTGCTTTCACTCTAAACCTTCAGACTTTTCAGTTATTAACCAGAATAGCAGGTCTGAAAGGTGGCTAAAGAACCTTTGGTTCAACCAAATGAGCTCGAACTGGGTTATATATTGGATCGTGGTCTGGCTCATTTGTAGTTTTAAAAAAGGTGTTGACCTGTCTAATTGGTCCAAAAGTCTGAACTTTCATAAAAAACTGAGTTTTAAGAATGTCCTGGACCCTCCTATGATTTCTAAAGGTCAATTTCAAGTATATGTGAGGTTTGTAGTGTTTTTCAATTCTGTGTTTCGGTTTTCCTCGCACATACAGTTTTTTGTGATGAAGCTAGTTATATATTGCATAATAGTTGGATAGTTGGTATATCATATGCTAAGCATTGTTGAAGAAACAGTAGTAGCTGATTCTAACTTGTTTAGAAAAGTGTGTCATGTTTTTTTTTTGTTTTGTTTTGACCCGTGTTATCGGATGGTGAGGTT
This sequence comes from Hemigrammopetersius urotaenia, assembly GCA_037974485.1. Taxonomy (NCBI): domain Eukaryota; kingdom Metazoa; phylum Chordata; class Actinopteri; order Characiformes; family Alestidae; genus Hemigrammopetersius; species Hemigrammopetersius urotaenia. The sequence goes on along the minus strand of JBBPDC010000032.1, from coordinate 14,039,113 downwards.
GGCTATCGAAGAAAATGAACAGAAGAGTGAGAATGAAATGCGGGAGCACACAGAGAGAGGAAGTGGCATAAAGAAAGTGTGTCAGTGTGCTATAAGGCATATAAAGGAGTGCAATTTCTGAGAACTAACGGTTCTTAACTCAGTGAGACTTTTTTAATACTTCTACCCATTCCTGCTTAAAATCTTTCGCTTGTGCGCAAGCGTTCCATTCTAAAATTCAACAATTTAGTACTTTGTTTTGCGAATTGTGCTTGTATTCTCTCTTGTTGCGCTGTCTGACTGCAGAGCTACAGTTTCAGAGCAGCAGTTTTAGACTAGAGGTGATACACACAGCTACCACCTGACGTCTCTCGGATGTTGTGAGTTTGATTACAGTCGTCAGAAACGACATTTCAGAAAAAAACCAAAAATTTGTCATACTTATAACTTTATGCATATTAATATGTTTGTTTGTTGTACATGTAGATAACAGCGTGAGACACGCATCAGTAAGGCTAATATGAAAATAATAGTAGTATAATAACAACCTTATAATGAAAAATGTGCATACAATTTAGCTTATCTCTAGAACCATTGAAGGTAGGAAAAACTGGTGTGATTTTCTGAATCAGTGTACAAAACTTGATTTTGAAGCATCAAAACTTGCAATGAAACAGACCTCTCATAAAAATGTGTTACCCAGTGTAGGAGTCAGACCTGCAGTGTTACAGATTCTCTCATCTTCGAAAGGAGAGTTGACACATTTTCTCTTATAGTTGTTCAGCAACTTTCCAGTTTAACAAGAATACAGTTTAAGCAGTTTATGAAATAAATGGATGAGTGGTAAAAGCCTGTGGTGTGCAGAATTTTTGGACCAGTAATGTATGTTTCTGAGCTAGTGCTCGGGGTGAGCGGGCCGGCATCTGAACGATAAACAAATAATGAAAATGAAAAAGTGATCAAATAAGAGTCCCTGGGTGTTTCCACTTCTCATCAGCAGCAAGTAACCTCTCCTCTCCGCAAACAGCCATGAGGCAAGTCGCTTCTGCGCCGTTTAGATTAAAATGATTTATTTCTTTTTTTTCTTCATTGCTCCCTGGTGAGCTCCTCCATGGCAGCCTCTTTAGCACTGTTTGCCTTTTTTTCAGTGAGTAAACAAAGAAAATGGTCTGCAATCTTTCTTTTTCCATTTCACCATTTAGCAGTTTATCTGGTTCTGAAGCTTTTTCAGGACTATCTGATGATTTAACCCGATGATGGCTGTTAACATTACTGTTATTGTTCTGTGCTATTTAAGATAAAACTTTACAATAATGGTAGCAATGATTAATAGTAAAATTAGTTAATACAACTATAAATAGTTTAAAATTAGTTAATGCAACCATTAATTGTTTAAAATGGTGGCTTACAGTTTACAATGGGTTAATAATTAATAATAGCAAATAAATAAATAGACAAAGTAATAAGTGGCATGGAAACATGTAGAAAATGACAAAGTAAAACCAGTAAGCAGGAGCATCTGAATGCAGGCTCACTTTTTGGCAACAAATCATTTCTTATTAATGTATTAAAACTGCTTTTTAACATTATAATCTAATTAATACCAACTAATGTATTACAATTCTTAAAAATTCATTTTAAAAGTAGTGAATCTGTAAAATTGCACACTATTTAAAGATAGTCGCATAATTATGTAATTCAGTAGATTGTTAATACATTTGAATTACAATGTTGAATTGTTTAAGGCTGCAACCAGCTGAGTTATGACAGCTGTTTTTTATTATTTATTACAAAATTAATAACTTTAAACAGAATATGTATGTTCCCTGAGTCAGCAGTGAGACAATATGCCTTTAGAGGTTAAGTTGTAATGAGCAAAAGATCTGAATCTTCAGATGACTGTCTTGTAATACAGCACTTTAATGGGCAACACCTAAAAGTGTTACAACTGAACCGAATCGCTGTAAAACTTTCAAATTACAGGACCGTTTCCCAGTTCCCATGAGAACCGGCCTCTTGCGGAGAAGGACTTCAGGAGGTCTTTCAGAAACACGCTGGCAAAGTCTAGCTGAGGGAGTTCTTAAAAGAAAAAGATGAGGAATATCTGACTTAATGAAGGCCCGGACAAGGCAGGTCTTAATTACAACTGAGACATTTGGGATCGGGGGCAGTGGCATGCTAATGAAAGAGTTAATATTCATGGAGTTTCTCTGCTCCACTTCTTCCCACACACAACAAAGAGACCTCAAGGACTCAGGTCCTTTGGAGACTTGCAGCCACGCTGATGTTAATTACTGATCTTCCTTCCTGACAAGAGACTCTTCTTGTACATCCTTCCGGATTTCTGATGATCTCTGAAATGTGTTGGTGTGGGTGGGCGATGCATAGCTGTGATGGTGATTGGCATTTTTTTTACAGACCTGAGAATTGGGAAAGTGGCATCTTGTCAATTCCCGGAGGAATAGCTGTGAGGGAGTCGATGATTGGTTGCGTTCCATCACGATGGTAATTAACGGGTAATCAGATCTAATTACGCCTCTCATTTCTGCTAAGGTCATCAGCCTCTAAGCAGAGCCTTCATGCCAGAGATAAGCAAGCCAACCGGGAGGAGATGGAGGAGAAGATCCTGAGGACAGCCGAGCAGGTGCCCAAGGCGTTCCTGCCTGGGTCCATTCACCAGGGATCCAAATAACCCCTTTCTGGGACGTGACACTTTGCACTGCAAACTGATAAAATGCGCCCTGTTGCGCACTCAAGCCTGTTGGCCAGGAGAGAAAATAGTGGTCAGGAGAGAGATATTTCAGAGGCTGTGTGAGGTATGGCAATTTCCTGCCATCCAGGGCAATCTCTCTTCTCTTTTTCACTCTCTGTTCGCCACAGACAAGCACAGCACTGGAACCCTGCAAAGCTCCTCACGAGCGCACTCTCGCCTATTGATTTGGTGGTTCAGGAGAAGAAAAGTCCCTGGACTTCCAAGGAGAGAGAGAGATTTCTGCCGTAATCAAGGCGTCCTCTGAAATCGGGGAGCTAGCACACATTAGGACTCGGCTATCTTAAGAGTTTTCCCTCAGCTGGGCTCCTGTAAGGAGCGCCGCAGAGCGAATCGTGAAATAGTGATAAGCCGTCTTCAAATAGCCTCGCCCGCATGGAAGTCAGCTCTCTGGTCATGATCCTGCATTGACTTGTAGGCAAAACTCATAAAACTTTCATCATACCAGGGAAATAAATAGAAAGGATTAAGTTTTCATAACATACCATTCACTTAATTAGGTGTATACTAAGAAATTTAACAGTAAAACAGCCCTGTTTATATTATTGTTTTTAATGCTGATTACTGTTTATTTGGTTCGATTAGGTTTATTTAGATTATTGTTTTTATGAACCCAAACATCGTGTGCATACAACTGATTATTACTAATAAAGGATTTACAACAATCCAACCCTACCCTTTGGAACTGAATGGGAAACTCTATTCTGTCAGATGTTGGCCGTAACAACGCACATTTCCCACTTGCGGGACTAATAAAGGTTTATCTTAGCTTATCCTATGCATAAATACATGGACAGATGGATGAATGGATGGATGACAGAGGCCCAGAGAAGATCCCCCGGAATTCTAAACGCATACCCTTTTAAGTCTCATGTAAATATAAATGTTGACTCTCCTGTTATAGTTTAGACGAGAGCTTTCTTGTCAAACCAGCTCAAAAAATGACCACATGTTAGAACTGCCCAACATGAACCGGCAGGTGTGAAAACCTGCAGGTATGACAGCCTGGAGAAATGGGTTTGGAACAGTCCATTAGTAGAGGATGAAAATTTGCAGAGCCAGAATTTACAGAGCAGCTTATTGAAGGCCCAAGCGATGCGATGCCTGAGAGCTTTCAGAGGATTCTCACATTATCTGCACGCCTGCTCATTTCTCGTCCAACAATGGAGGCGGTTCAGCATGCTGAGATTCCTTATATTGTCTGTTTGCCTTGGTAAAGCATTACACTTTTGCCCTGGACGGCCCCTCGATCGATACGCATTGTAAAGAAAACATTTTCCTCCTCTTATCAATATTTGGTCTCCAGTATCCACAGGGAACCATTAAGAATAGGGACAATACATCTGCATTCAATATTCCCTCTTTCTATCTCCTACTTTCTCCCTTTATCACTTACCCACTCTGGCACACACACATACACACACACACTCACACACACATCCATAATTCATTCATGATGGTAAGTACGGCAGGCGGTGAAAACATTCGGAGAACCCCTGAGTGTCAGAGTGAACTGAAATGGTTTTATAAGCTTGTCCATGGACTCTGGAGAGACAGAGCAGCCCTTGAAACGGCTACTGCATCCAGTTCTTGCATTTTGAAACTGGAGAGATGTTTTTCTGCATGATCTGGATTGACAGGAATGTTTCATTTGAAAGAATATGCTTTTCAGCATTGTTTCTGTTTTATGTTTCTGTATTATATGGTCAATTACCACAAATATAGGTATGTTATTATGTAGAATTCGAGTCCCGTAATACATTATTGAATTTTAGTTCATAATTTTATTCGCATTCTTATGATGAACCCACACACACACTTCCCCTGCTGGCCAGAGTTCACATTAATGAACTCTTAATGTTCAGGACCCGACTGCACATATATCCTCACATCCCTCATTGCTTTATCCTGTTGGTCTGGCGAGTTGGCAGATTTATGTAAGCCACAGTGTTTTCAGATCCTCAACCTCATTCTGTGGATCTTTGGGATGAAGATAGACAATAATTTAACAAAATATCTGTGACCTCTTTTGAGTTGTGAGCAGTTGTTCTAGTCATCACGAGGTCTTTTGCTGGAAAAACCAAAAAACGTGTGTAATGTCCTGCAGGAGTCCTTCACATGGTAAGATTTTGATTCTCACTTAAACTAACAAACACGCACTAACAGGGCAAACAAACTGGGCTTTCATTCAGCTGAACTTTCAAAAACCAACAAATATTCTGTCCTTTAACTAAAACAGGCAAATGCACCAAAATGGCACTCAATATGCCAAAGATAAGAGAGTCTGACAGGCATAAAATGCAAAACATGAGGAATTGAGGGGAAGCTCAAGACTTGCATAATAATAATATATATATATATATATATATATATATATACACCTGGGCATTTACAATTTTAAAAAGGACAATATCAGCTAACCAGGAAAAATAAACCTTTGCTAACTGTGGTGATCATGCACTGTAAAAGTTTTGCTTTAAGTGTGTTTTAAGAGATGAAACATGCTATGGTTCAGATTATGCTGTGGAAGTTGTACAGTTTTAGTGTGAGATATTCCTCTCAACTCCCCGCTGGAAAATTTCTCTCTCACACACAGAACCTTTAACACTCAGCGGCTCTTCCAACACATTTGCACACACAGAAAAAGCCTCATGCACATCAAGAGTTTATTTCAGTCACAAGCAGGAGGATTAGTCTGGCAGATTACACACAGACACACACACACACACACACACACACACACACACACACACATACACATACATGCATGTAAGGAAAAAACCCATACCCACACTCGTACTTTTATTATCAATATATATACGGATATCAGAGCAGTCCATATGTACACTACCAGACACATTTTTCGCAAACTAAAGGTTTTACCACTCATCCATTTATTTCACAAACTGCATTTTTTATTCTTGTTTAACACTTGAAAGTTATTGAGTGAATAGATATAAATTAAATATATATAGATGAGAGAATCTGTAACAGTGCAGGTTTGACTCCTATTAACTGGTTGTTGGTGATGCAGAGTCAAATTCTAGACTGTCCTTTAACTTTAAATGCACTCGTTACTGTTTCAGCACTTAATACCTCCTTAAATATCTAACACTCATCTGGTGAGCCACATCATAATTATAATATTAGGTGTCTTTTTATAGGTCAGTTGTGATGAATAAAATATTCTCTGGCTGTAAATGTACAGTAACCCATTTGCCGGGGGGTACATTCAAAGAGCACCTGCATATAGTGAAAAATCGCAATGTTGTATTTTGGTAAAACATGCCTATTTTTATAGTATTTTATAGCATTTTAAACTCAGATTAATGCATTACCCTTAAAGAAACTGTAAAGGTAAACCCATATTCGTCTGTTTTGATTTATTTTACAGTAATAAAAATGCAGGGCTTTAAGATTCTGGTCTGTGGCTACCACAGACGCTGCAAACGACAGCAGCAAGGAGAAATAAATAATCAGAATCAGAAAACATTATTGCTTAGAAACCATTAGCATTAGCAGCTAGCATTAACAGCATGTGTTAGCATTAGCAGCATGCAGCGAGCCCAAATTGAGGGGGCGGGGTTTAAATACTAAAGTACAAAGATAAGACACAGAGAGCAGTCATGCTACAACATGCTGCAGCAGGAAGCCTTCTTCTTTTTATGGCAGTAATACAGTTCGTTTCTCAGAAAAAATCCATGTTAGACTGAATCCACGACACACACCCACACACACACACACCTTTATAAGAATATCAGTTACACCTCTCCTGATCTCTACTGAACTCTGGAGAAAATAGAACACCAGTGTTATGAACCATTCTTTACGAATTTGGTTTTAGCAGAAGCCAGAGTAACAATATGTACTCAAATGCTTAGTGTCTATAGTAAAATTTGGTGGAGGAGGAATAATGGGTTCTGCAGGTTGACCAAGAGCCCCGCTGGCTCCAGTTATGTTAAATCTTAAAGGTACAGCACATTAAGACATTTCATACAATTATATGTTTATGGCAGCTTTTTAAAGAAAAACCTTTGCCGTTCCAGCATTATCATGCCCTTATGAACAATGTGAAGTCCATAAAAATGTGGTTTAATAAGTTTGGAATGGAGGAGCTTCAAAAACGTACATAGAATGCAACTGAAGACCCTTGAAATAAAAACAACATCGATTGGAAGCCAGACCTCCTCATCCAAGCTGACCTAACAAATGCTTGTTTGACTGAATGGTGCAAGGGGGGATTGCATCCTTACACACCAAATAACTACACTACTAAAATAAAATATCTGTCAAAGCATTATATTTATTCAAATGTCTGCTGCATTGTCTTTTGCTGTTGTTTTGTTGCTTGCATTTTTCTTGCTTTCCCTCTCCTGCTCTTCTTCAAGTACTACTTCAAGTTGCATTCATTGCTGACCCCAACACACACATGACTTGTTCAGTCTTCATAGAAAAGCAGTGATCAAACGAATGAGCTGCTCTGGAGCTCAGGAAAGAGGCAGATAAACCCATCTAAAAATCACTGAGCTGATGTGGGCTCTGGAGTGATGGAGCAGGTGAGGTCACATATTGATGCTAAATGATTCGTTTTGGATAAATAAAGTCCACTATACATCACTCTGTTTACATTGCTGTGCTAACATGGCACAATGCACTTTAACATTTAACATCCCACTTGCACATATATAAATCTGTCAGATTGCTGCTATGCTTATAGCTTTTAAAAACCCCCTCAAATTTAGCTGCTATGCTCATAGCTTAATTAGTTTACCTCTAACTTGTCTCGCCCCATGTTTAAACTGTTTTACTTTGTGTTTTAGAAATTTACAGATTTGTACTTATTACTACTTAGTACTTATTATTTATTTTGGTGCGTTTTAGACATTTCCAGGTTTGTGTTTATAATGTGTTTATAATGTGTATTTAAAATGCATGCACAGTCATAAAAGCATCCTAATTCACACAACAATGTTCCAACATTCCTCTTCCTCTTCCAGAAGATTAAAGGCTGTTACAGTAGCAAAGAGGGGACCATTTGGAAAACCTGGTGTCTTTAAACGTTCGAACACACAGTGTGTATGTGTGTGTGTGTCTGTACCTGAATACACAAACACATTATATTACGGTAAGTAAGACTTAATTTAGATCAGTTCAGAGATCATCTGGTAAGCTCTGGCGTTCCTCCTCACACACAGATCAGCCTGAGTAACGGCAGCTGCTCCGTAAACAAATCCTCCATGATAAGCTTCCATTACACCTGCTAATCCGAGCTTGAGGATATTGTTATTGATTTGTTCGTGGGATATGAAGCTACCAGTGAAGCACTGGTTCTAATAAAAGAACAGTGACAGTGTCTGGTAAAGAAAAGGACTTGTATTACAGTAAGGCAGCGAGGGGAGTGCTGGGAAATGCAAATGGTTTGTCATTCATTTGGGTTGGGGGCATATTTTTTGTCTTATACACTTATAACCACACACCAGTGTTTTCAGTGCATACATACACAGAGACGTCCTTATGTACAGTGTCACATATGGCCAGATCTAAGTGCATGAAATTTCCCTGACAACATATTTTTCAATAGGTTTCAATAATATAATCAAGCAAAATAGTTAAGCAGAATGTTTTTGTTTGTTAAGACACACAGTGACCTACGTATGAATCATTCAAGCAGAACAAAGACCCTCTAACTGAAGTCCTGAACCAGTGAAGAAACAGGAGCAGATGATTCCAGATGATCAGGCGGTGATCAGTATGCTGGTGGTGCTGAATGCGGAGTGCTTGGAAATCTTTAGACACTTTGCAGTCTGTCAGTAAAACATTTGTTAAAATGTATCATTAAATCTACTCAATATGCCAAAGATAAGACAGTCTGACAGAAAGTAATATTTTTGTATTAACAAGGTGATTCAAAGAAAACTATGAAGAAATGTTTCAAGATATTTGCACTGTATAAAAGTGCTCTGTTGCTTGTTTCCATGCCCCATTTGCTTCATTGTCATATGACGGGGAGCAAATCCTATGTGATTAAGCTGATCATATATTCACATAGACATTCACTGCATTCGGGTCTTTAACTCGCTATTCTCTATATTGCATTTGCTACAAAGGCTACTGACTATTCACTCATATGTACAGTATTAAAAACAGAATATCAGCCAAGCTGGAATAGTAAACATTTACCATTTGTTTGTAAAATAGCTGCTGCAGTGCAGTGTTTGTGGTGTTT
>JBBPDC010000032.1:14007978-14018177 GCA_037974485.1 Hemigrammopetersius urotaenia | reverse complement strand
TCTCTCTCTCTCTCTCTCTCTCTCTCTCTCTCTCTCTCTCTCTCTCTCTCTCTCTCTCTCTCTCTCTCTCTCCCTGTATGTGTAAAATAAAGAATAAAGGACTGGTGTGAAAAGGCAGTGAAAGTTGCTGATGTGAAGTTGTTATTTAAGGGCAGAAGTTCACTGTGTACATGTGGAGCAGATTTAACCTTTTTCGAGGAGTTTTTTTAAGGGTGTCTGTAATGTTTTCTGGCTGTGTTTGAACAGCTGCCCAAACTAATACCCTCCTTGCACAGGAGCATTCACACTTGGTGCTGCATGAGATGATGATGAAAAACCTTTGCTGCCTTTGGATCTCATTTGCATTTCTATAACAGCCCAACATGTGGCCTCTCTCTCTCTCTCTCTCTCTCTCTCTCTCTCTCTCTCTCTCTCTCTCACTAACACACTCTTACACACTCTCCCACATCAAAGTTATTCCACTGCAGTCACTTCAGAGCCCAATCACACATCTTGCTTAGTGATTATAGGCGTTGCTATAGATTCCTCTCTGCTCTGAGTCCCAGTGTGGCGGCGCCCCACCCCAGAGCTCCTCTTAGATGCCACTCTCTTAACCTTCCTGAGGAATTCAAACGTGCCAATCGATAGCAATTCTAAAGACAGGCCTTATGTCACCTTCCACTTCGTCAGGCTGTGGTGCGAAGCCATGGCAGCAGACGATTTACCTGGCCTTCCCGCCACAACAAGAGGAAGAGGGCCAGGAGTAATGGTGCGTCCCACAACCCGACAGGCCTGATGGGACAAGGGCTCTGATAAACGTTCCTGACAGTGTAAAGCCAGCAAAGCGAGCTAGCAGCTGCTTCCTCGAACACTAAACTAGCCCTGTCCAGATACAGCAGACATCAGGACTGAAATACAATGCACTGAGTGGCCATTTTATTAGAAACCTTGTACCTTGCTGAGGTACAGCTGAGGTACAGTTAGCCCAACGGCTTCCTCTAGACCAGGGGTGTTGAACTTCTGGGCTGAGTTCGAGCGCATATTGGCAGTTTCCCTGCTCAGAAACACCTGGTTCACCTAAACTGTCAGATTTAGTTAATGATGAGAAGAAGCATCAAACTGTGCTGGAGTTTGACACCCCTACTCTGGGCATTCTTCAAGGGTTAGTTTCCAACCGCTGTGACTCTTTCCTGGATATTTTTGCCAACCTAGTCGTGACAGTGATGTTTATAAAATTCCGCAGCAACACCACAGTGCCTGATCCACTCACACCAGGTGACACGCAAGTTTAGTCTCAGGTCTTGAGTGTTTGGGTTCCTTGTTAAGTCTCTTGGGTCTGAATATGAGTTTCTGCAGTCTTTGACAAATCTCGAGTCTCTGGCAATTACTGGGGCTGAATTGAGTATCTACATTCTAAAATCCAAAGCCAAGTTGAGTCATCTCAGTGGCATGAGTTCAAGTCCCAAGAATTCTCAAAATCTCAAGAGACCAGTCTCTAGGGTCAGAATCTGAGTTGAGTCTTGATACTCTAGGGTATTGATTCTCTAAGTCATGAATATTTGGGGTAAAACTCTGAGTATGATCTTGAGTTTTTGGTAAAGAAATACCTTTCTCTATTCTCATTTCTGCAAGCATTCAACACAGATTAAAATATTGGGCCCTTTAATAAAGAGAAAAGCTAAGTTTTAAAGTACTGAGGTCTGTGATTTACTAAAACTTCAGTTTCTGTCTATCAGTGATAAAAGCCCATAATGAAAGACCATTATTTCATGTCAACCAGATGTAATGCCATTAGAAACAGGTCGGAAACAAAGTTTTATTCATTTTCCACATTAGAGTTCTGAATTAGTCACTTTTGTTCTTCGTCATTCTATTATCTTGGTAGAACAGCGAGTTAGTCATCTTGAGCGCAAATGGAGTGGACCTTCATGGTATGGACCTCTCAAAATGTGCAGAGAGTTTCTCAGGATAGTGTTCAGCCTGTTTCTCAGGATAATGGACTTGTCTGACCTGGGCGTACAACCTGTCACTCAGTCTGGTGATGTGTGGACATCTGCCGGGTGATTTTTCTCTCACCCGGAACGCAGTGATGTATTTTTCTTGTTTTCCGCCACCTCTCTGTTATTATTCAGAAATGAGAATATTTTTCGCTGGCTGCGAGTGGTCGGTGGGTCACACGCCGTTGAAAGGTGTGCTGTTTGAAAGAGGCTTTGATGGATTTGGAAGTGTGTCATTATGACGCTTCTGTGCCATTCACCATTTGATCAAAGATAATAGCCAGCCTCTTGGCTCTGCGGTGCTCAGACCAGGCTTTGAGATCTAAACCCATTCATAAACACCCACAGACACACACACACACACACATGTTCACTACCATCCTTGGTGGGGTCTTGCAAATTGCTCTTCAGGGCCAGACCAGATTGCAGCTAGACCCAAATTACAGTTATTTGATGCAAAGTAGACCAGATATTATCTGCTTAGAATCATGCTACACCCCCTCTTCTCTTTGAGCTGCTGTGTAATTTCCTGACGTCTAAGACAATCTCAAAAAGAGAACACAAATAGCAGCAAGAACGACCAACCTCTCCTTCAATTCTTTCAGAAGAAACACACAAAGTAAGACGTGGGATCGATCATTTTTGTTCCATGACTCATTTGCGATGCTTTCAAACAAAAGCGGTGGGCAGGAGGACGGTTCTGTGAGTTTATCTCGCTTTCATCAGCATGAATAGCCGGAACACTAAGCAGACTTTACTTGCTGTGACAAATCCTTGGTCACTTAATGGACACATGGATCCATTATGATGGTGAATGGACCTGTTGGGTCAGCGATTAGACAGTTATTTAATCAACTTCTTTTTCAAGATGTTTCTCTGCGGAGGAATGGCCAGGTCCAAATAAGCGATGCCATAATTACACAACACGCACATTTAAGATCGTACAATAAAGGTCAGCATGGAGGCTTGTCTGGCGCAAGTGATGGGAAAATAATTTTCGGGCTAAGCAGACCAATTAAATGCGTTCTGGTGTGTAATTATCTCAGTAGGTATTCAGTGGTTGAATGCCAGGACAGCCAGGTGAGATACCTTTGCCCAGTCATGTATTCCTTGTAGTTGTAATATTGATACCTTTGCATAAAGCAGCATAAAGCACAGCTAGAACCACTGATAGTGCCACAGATCACAGTTTCTTGTTCTTTTATAAAAGCCTTAAACCATCTGTAATGTGCGTTCCCCCCCACAACCTAGCCAATAGGATAAAAAAAATTATATACATTTTTATTTGAGCAACTATTTGCACATGACGGATTAAAAAATAAAATCTCAAATTTTACTGTAAAAATCTGCAAACATACATTTAAAATATTTTGGAAATCTACCCACATTAGGATTACCATTTTTTTTTTTTATTTAATGTAAAATTATTTACCAGCACAGTCCTATGTTCACACACACTCTTTGCACCCACTCCACACTCTTCCTCACACCACATGTATTTTGCACTTTTTTAACAATCAGAATTAAATATACTGCTCAAAAAAAATGAATTAAATATACTACTCAATCAAACTGCCCACTTAGGAGGCAAGACTGTTTTCAGCATTTCCTTATGTGTGTTTTCTGTCAGATCCTTACAAACTGGCTGTTTCTGAACCGAACAGTAAAGTGTAACACACCATTAACAGACCAGTCTGTTTATCTTAAAAGCTTCAGATTGCCTTTCTCTGAGTAAATTGCAAGCCATCTACCATTGATTTCTGTGGTTTTGTTCTGGGCTGTTTTTAAGCATTAATAGCAAAATGCTTAGTGACACTCTGATCAATTGAGCAGCACTGGAAACGACTTAATGCTGGTAGGAGTGAGTGCACCTTCGGTGACTTTGAGTATTTGAATTCTGCATGTCAGCCTCAAGGTAATGGTAACAATGCTTGAATTTGTGCTAAAAATGTTAGTATTAGCCCTTTGGTGAGGTAACAATGCCATAGGAGAGTAAAGAATTTACTAAACTTGCATATTGTTGGTGGTTAGAGACAAAGATGAAATTACCGGCTGAAGATGGACCATAGACCAGCTCAAATTAAGACTTTGAAAGGAATCAAGTGACAAAAACAGAACCAAAAAAGCAAAAAGATGTCTGGTAATGGGTAATGTGTTTATTTTTTGTTTCATCCCCAGTGCCCCTGCCTCAGCCTGTAATATTTTTGATAGCAGGGATTTCCTAATTACCACAAAACATTTCCATATCTAATCTCTCTAAACAAATTACAGAATTACATTTATTATATTTATACTTCCACACAGCTTAATTTGTACCCAAAATAGATTGGACCTGGAGCTTGTTTTCAAAACAGCCATACAATTCTGTAATGAGCACAGATATTGACCCAAATGCAGAATACAAAATGGAAAGGGACTTTAATACGAGACACAGTTCAACAGAAAAATCCAAAGTTCAGAAACAGTCCAAAAAACAGTAAATCCAATACGAAGAAATCAAATCCAAATCCACAGGGCAAGAAGAGAAATCCAGAAATACGGGTCAGAAAACACGGTAAGGACAAATAACAAAAACGCTTCAAATAGGTAGTCAGTCCTCAGTAAAAATATTTTAATTCGTTTTAATTGCAACAAGTATTGAAAATTAAAATAAGTATTAGATTATTAGAATAGAAGAAAAATAACAGACAAGACAGTGTCCATTTTGGTGGAGGAAAGGCCCGCAGTCAGGGATTTAGCATGTTAATATGATCTGTAGGGATTTATCAAGACAGATTCATATTTTCTGCAAATAAATGTGGAAAAGCTTGCCAAATAAAGCAACATGCTGTGTCACCTCGAGCCATAGCATGCACACATTTTCGCTGTCTGCTCCTGTACGGGGGGTTCTGTGCCAGAAAAAGGAATAAAAACAACACTGACGTTGTTTATCACTCAAAAACATGTCGCTACTGCTGTGAACAAAAGAGCTTCGAGACTTTTGGGAAACACACATATGCCAGAACATGTCTCAGAGACTAATAAGGCACTTATTTACAGGTCGAGCGTTTGTTATGAGGCTTCGTTTTTGTTAGTTCCAGGGCCTCATATGACAACACCTCATGCTTTATAAATTGTAGTGATTTTCACATTGGTCGGGGCCTTCAGTTCTTCTGATCAGGCCACGATTTACAGCAGTGAACTGAACTGTATGACATCTCCCCACCATCCAGAGCTCTGCTGTGGCGAGAACGAGTCCAGCACTCTCTGGAGTCCCTCAGGACAATCTTTTTGTTTATAAATAACTGAGTGACTCCCTGTGAGGCCCTGTCCTTTGCCCCAGGTTATGTGCACCCCACAGCATGCGTCTGGATCTATAAACAAATGCACATGCCCACTCTGTCCTGAGGATGCAGTTCAGGCCTGTCACAGCTTCCCTGGAGATCCTGAAGCGTTAAGTGAAGATGGCAGATGAAGGATGATGCAAAGTGACTGCTGTTTGACATTTTTATAATGTCACTCCTTTAGCGTGGAGATCACATTAGATCTTGATTGAAGGCCACTTTAATTAAACGCCTTCCTTGAAGCCTCAAGTTGCTGGTGGCCATTCTCATGCCCCTGCCCAAAACATCATAGCATTCACCCTGCACTGGCACACACATTGCAGCCAAGGAAAGACTTTAAATTAATTTGGATTATGTGTGTTGGAAGCATGAACTGGGACCAGGACCAGTGCTGGAAACCATCGTCCAAGAACTTCACCAGTAATCAGAATGTGTATTTAAATTCAGATTTTTTCTTGGGCATTTTCTTGGGTATAATTCGATTTACTTTGGCATGTATTCCTCTTCAATGACTGGATTTAAAAAAGCATATTTTGGAGCAAAACCTTCACAGTGTCTAAGAGTTTTCTGAGAGGTTTATTTGCACTTATATATCATATCAACTGCAGATTTTCATTTTTGTTAAACATTGGAAAGTTACTGGTTAACCAACTTTAAATGCACGCGTTACTGTTTCAGCACTTAATAACTCCTTAAGTATCTAACACACATCTTGAGATCCACATTAAATTACATTAGGTGGCAGATTCTGTAGGTCAGTTGTGATGATTAATAATCATCACTACTGTACTAAATTTTCAAAATAAGGTTGATCACTAATGTCTAAATATGACATTTTCTGGCCGATAAAGGAACTGAGATGGTGAAAATGTAAATTTGTAAAAAAAAATGTAAAAAACTGTACATTTATTTGTCTGCAAATGTTGTGATCTACACTTTCCTCAGAGTCTGTTTCAGTGAGTGAGGAGTAAGATATAATGTAAGAAGAAGTAAGTTAAACCAGTCCACACATATATGTATGTGTCCATAAACATATGTACATTTATTTGCCCAAGCCATTCGTCAGTGGTCAGGTTATGAATTCAGATGTACGATTGGTTGGATATTTTCTCTAAAATGTGTAAAAAAAAATCCCAGAAACACAGCCTGGTATACTTTACTGTACCAGTAGCTTTACTGTTTGTTTTGATGGACCATTATCTGGTCAACAGCAGTCCTTTGGAAGCTGAACAATGATGAATGGGGTGTGATGAGAGGGCTGGTAAATTGCATTGAAACCGTTGGGCTACAGTGTGAGATTACATGCCTTCAGCGTATAAAAGCAGATATAGGGTTAAGTGGTCCTTGCAAAGTGGCCAGTGAGTGCAAGTCCAAGGTGGGTGGTTTAATAAAGTGGATGGTGAGTGAACGAGGCTAAAAAAAGCACATTGTTCTCGCAATTACGTGCATTAGTGAGGGCGTTCGTGTTTCTCGCTTGAAGATTCTTGACCGAAATAGTTCACTGTGGACATCCGAATGACGAAGAACGGCAAATTATCATTACAATAATTTGTTCTTTGCAGCATGCTGTCCTATTTGAGGAATGTTGTCAGGCTTCTAGTGATGAGTTTCAACATTGATTTTTGTGTGTATGGGTTGGGAGTAATTCCCATTTTGTTAATTCTGCCCTCCGAAGAAGGGTGCGTTAATTAGCGCACATTTCCTTTTCAGGCCTCGCTGGGAAGATCTTGAACCTGTTGCTTTTAATTAGATCATATTAAAATGTCACATACATGGATGCATTCGGATGTGGTCAGACTTCGAAACTGATCCTGGAGGAAGACGATTTAGGCCCTGCTTGAATGCGTATGTTTTTTTTTTCTTTTTTCCACCCTTTGATTTAGATGTTTGTTTCAAAGTCCAAATTACATTTCAAACACTGTGTAGACGCTAACCTCCATATTTGCATCCTCATTTGCAGCTTCCTTATGCCTGTCTTTACCCGCACGTGTCTCATTGAGCCCGATACATGAGTAGAGACGAGAACGTACTTACTCTTTCATTTGAAACAAGTGATGCAAGCAGGAAAACTGGGTATGTGATTTAGGATAGTCAGCCTCATGAGCAATAACAGGGTGGTGTTTTTTTTTTTTTCTTTAGAGGAAAATGGACCTAAATGGTCTGGAACTATTGTCATATCACTGAAAATTAATTTACATTACATAATTATGCAATTATAAAAATATATCCAAATATATCCAAACTGCAATACATTCCAAATAAAAAAAAAAACGAGTTTGCCACACCATTGAGCTGCTTACTGAACCTATTCACTTTTCCATCAACTTTTCAAATCACAGTATTTCCATAACTAAAATGGATTGTAAACTGCAGTTCTTCTTTTCCAAACAGCAATAAACTCTGTACCTGTTTTTTTGGCAATCAGAGTTTGGCTAGTGCTCTAAACTATCCAGCATGGCGGCTCCCTGAAGATAGATGTTCTGTTTGTTTTATTTCTAGAACTGTTATTTTGAAGTAATGTTCCGTGTTTTCATGGTGATTGATTCGTGTTCTTAATTATGTGATTCTGTGTTTCGATTTGATGGTTTTGTTCTGATTTGTATTTAAGTACCTTGGTTTCATGGGCAGGTGTCGATCCACAGTAAGACTAACCCTTGTTCTAGTAGGATGATCCAGTGAAGTCTTTAGTTTGTGTGTAGGCCCTTTTTGTTTTGCCCTTTGTGAATAAAGTACGACCTGACACAACATTGTTGTTAGATTTGAAAATTGCTGTTGAACATGTTCAGACCAAGCCAACAAACTATTTAAACAGGATAAATTAAATATTTGTAAAGTGCGTGGGTAAATGCATGTAATTTAGCTAAAACCTATTACAATGGATTTATAGCATTTTGGAAAAGAGCTCATCATATACAGCTCTGGGGAAAAAAATAAGACACCACTGGCATTTTTAAACCAGCATCTCTGTGAGTATGACAACCATTCCATACCAGTGTCTGTTGAATTCCTACACAAACACCTCATTCTGCTTTATGAGATACTGATTAGTGATCACCTGAATCATATCGTACTTAATGAGGAAAAGCTTTATCATTATTTAATGATAAAAAACACTGCTGTAATCAACACTCTCCTCTCTCAGTGAGACGGTAAAACACTACCAGAAGTTCATCAAAGGAAATAATTGCCATTTTGTTTAAGTGTTAACAAGAAATTTGTTTTATTTGAAAGATTCAATATTTGTATAAATACATCATTTCTCTTATGTTTATGTTCTGTCATTTACTTTAAAATGATGCTTTAAAGAACAATAATTTTATTTGGAAATGAGGGGAAATATTGTCAGCAGTTCTTAAAAACTAAGGCAAGGCTGTTCAGTTCAGTGGTTCTCATCAGGGGCTCCACACTGTTGCTCAATCCTGGGTCTTTAAACGGAGGAATGGAGAAGATCTATGGACTCTATGCGACCATTATGGTCACTATGAGAAGGACATTTCAAAATTCAGAGATGTAAATAAGGTCCTTCAGAAGGAGTTTGGTCTCCTGATCCAAGGTGGTTTTTACTTTTAGTTGGTCAGAGTAAAGATGAAATAAAAAATATGACATTTTCTGGCTAGTAGAGCTCCTGTTATAGTGAACATACTGTAAATACCGAGTAAAATGCAAATGTTGAAAATCTCCACAGCTGGGTATCAAAACTGGGACCTTTTCGCTTTGAGGCATAATATCATACCCATGTTTCTTCTAACAAACATCAAATGTGGTGCAGATTGAAGTTTTAGATCTACACTTTCTGCAGAGTGTGTCTGAATGAGCTGCAAGTGAGAAATAATTAAACAGACTGTGATAAGAAGTGGGTTAAACTGGTCCGCGGAAACGAGGGGAGCGATGCTCAAAGCCACCTTGTGTTTTGCGGAGTCATCTCTGATGGAGCCCTGCAGCAATACCCACACCTGTGTGTTAACTTGGGCGTCGGGTAAGGTTCAGAGAGACAGAGGAAGAGTGAAAGAGAGATGAGACATAAAAAGGTGCTGAAATATTGAAGACTTACTGTAGCTTTGGCACGCGAAGGCAGCACCAACCCCCCATGCCCTCTGCCGTGACTGCACCAAACTCAAAGACTTAAATATTAACCAGTTACTGACCACCCCTGATGGTACTGTCACTGTTTTTCAGTATAAAAAAACAAGTTTACAGAAAAAAAATCCTATTTTTACAACATTGAAGGTATTTTTGATTGTTTATGGACTAATATCTCATATTCTAGCATATATGAGGTGCTTATTAAGATTGTTTATGGACTAATGCATATGTGTCATTAATGGACTTATATCTCCTATGCTAGTGTAAGTGATCTTTGGGGTTGTTTATGGGCAATTATCTCCTATTCTGGTGTATAGGAGTGTCATAAATGGATTAATATATTCTATTCTAGCATATAGAAGGATGTACTGAGGTGATTTATGCACTGATATTTTCTTTCCGGTGTATAAGGGCATTCTTGAGCTTGTTTATGGACTAATATCTCAATTTTTTCTTATTAATCTTTTTTCATTCATTGAAATTCTTTTGTATCTGTGTAAAGAGCTGTGATGCTTGATGTTGAAACTAAAAATGACAAAAGTTGAGCAAAAACAGAAAATATATGACAAAAATAATGCTTGAAGAAAATGCATACAATATGTATTTGGGTCATCTCTTCTATTTCTTTCAATGTGGCCAATAACTAAAATGCAGCAAATTCCTTCTTTGGTGCACATCAGCACTAACCTTGAACACACAAGCTTAGAGTATAATTTTAAGAAACAGCACAGCTCTTGAAAGCACACTTCAACACACACACACACACACACACACACACACACACACACACACACACACACACACACACACACACACA
>JBBPDC010000032.1:13986217-14005623 GCA_037974485.1 Hemigrammopetersius urotaenia | reverse complement strand
GTACTTGGGACATTAAAGTATCTCTGGCCTGCTTAACACTGCGTCCTTCCCCTTCTTCCCTCTACGCCAGCATGACACCCTCCAGTCTAGAAATGGGAGCTTTTTGGCCAGCTAGTCAACGAATCAAATGTAATTTAATCACTGATCCAAAAATGCTTTAACTTTGCTTTAACAGAACTTACAGAATACTTTTCATAAGAAAACACATACCTCATTCTAGTAAATCCAGGCTTAACAGTAAGAACTGCAAGGATTCTACCCAAAATAAAGTTAAATCTCCACCAGAAGTGTCGTAGCTCGTACCGTTTTTTAGTATTTGTCAAAATAACCAAATAAGTAAAAAATCTGAGTTGTTTTAATTTATCCTGGTAATGTGAACAAAACCTTAAACCTCAGATCAGATCAGAGCCACTTTAACCTGATCATGGGAACATAGTCAAAAATTCAGATTTGTGCCACATATTTAGATTTGTGCCACTTCAAATGACTAATGTAATAAGAGTCATAGTCAAACATTATTATTATTGATGTTTCTACCAGATAATACGAGCATAACATAGTCTCAGACAAAAAATCATATTTGTGTCACATTAGTCTGGTAATGTAAACATTGTCAAAACATTTTTTCATTCAGATTCTTGCCACTTCAACTTCGTAATATGAACATAGCCTTAATTGTATATAAATGAAATGCAAGTGTTATTTACAGCAACATAGAGCCAAATTTATTTGACAGTAACATGTACAGCAGGACAAATATCTTTGTTTTCTTTTTTAAAAAATACAGAGCATTTTAACATTCTGCCCACACTCCTCATTTGTAAAATATAACTTTAATCAGGCATGTGATATTAATTTGATCACTGATTAGACACGTGCTTCTGCCTGGATTGATACCAGAATGGGTCAAACCCATAAAAAAGGTTCTTTAAGGATTCGAATGAGGTCCTTTGGAATGCTATAAAATGTTGCTTGGTTAAATGGTTCTCTATGACGGAAAAGTTGAAACATGCTTCTGTATAACATTTAAGATGGTTCCACTATCATAATAGGCTTGAAGAACCTTTTCTCCTACTACATAGAACCATTTTTGTGTAGCTTGTGAAGGCAATTATTTTCATTTCTTTTGCCCTGCAGGAGAGAAAGCGGCACTGTGGTTGATAACAACTACAAGCTCCTCATTTCTTCTCAATTCCCTCTTGGATTCCTAAAATCCAATCCCTGAAGTTTTCAGATTGTGTCTATTTCAGACCAACAGCAATGAGTGAGTCTTTTTTTATTGTACATGCAAAAAACAAACAAAAAATCCTATTTAGTGTGTGACGGTACATGTCTCCAGATGGCCAGGTTGGTAATGACCAGACTCTTTTGATCGCTGATACTCAGGGGGCGTGTGATTCGGCTCAAGGAAAACACGAGTTCCTGCGCATATTAATAAAGCAGGAGCGCCCTCGGAGCATATCAAAACCCGGCCTCTGTCACATTCATTATATCGGCTGCCTCTTTTTTTCCATTCCTCTGTGTTTTTCTTCATTTATATATTTATTTTCTTCATGTACCAGTAGGGGTAGATGACCTGTAGGGGGCGAGCAAAGAGTAACAAGCCACAGCTCTCTCATTCATCCTTTTGCTGTGTGTGTGTGTGTGTGTGTGTGTGTGTGTGTGTGTGTGTGTGTGTGTGTGTGTGTGTGTCATTTCCACTCTCTCTCATGCTCTCACACACACCTAAACTCAGTTTTGGCTCTTTAAAGAAACATTTAGATACCTTTAATTTAGCTCTTAATTTAACAGCCCCTGTCCTGCAATTTTCTTGTGCTTGACCTTTTCCTTGGAGGTCCACTTACGTGAGCTTTATGTGGTTTTGTGTTTGGAAAACAGCCATAATTTCTTATTATAGTACAATTTTCCAGCCTCTTTCTGTCCCTTATAATTAAACAGGCTGAGTGTGTGTTAATTTGGGACATAATGGCTTGAAATACCTTGAACAAAGGTTCTACCTCTCTCTCTTCCTATCTCCCTCTCTCTTACTCTGTGTGTCTGTCTGTCTGTCTGTCTCTCTCTCTCTCTCTCTCTCCAAACACACACATTCTCCATGTCGGGCTCCTCTGGAGAACAGGTCACTCGGATCGTTTACGCCACTGAGGAGTGAGTGTTCCTTACAGAAAGCCCGCCACGGCTGCCAGCTCTGCGGATGGTCTTCCTTCTGAAAGTGCGCCAGGGGGCTCAGCAACTCAACACTCTGAGAGCCTTCGAGTGTGTGGAGTAATGTTACACACCTTTATACAACAACCGGTGAAACATGACCTCCAAGTCTGATCGTATCTGGCGTCTGATCGTATCTAACGTCTTAATTATTTTTAAAGTGGCAGTCCTGATGTAACTCGGGCAAAGTTTAACCCCTGTAGTCTGAAAGAACCACTGGTGGGTTCAAATTCTGTCATACGTGAACACACTATAGCACACAGTGTGAACAGCATGAAATTCTTCCTCTGCATTTAGCCCAGGGAGCAGTACGTGGGAATGGTACATTACTCAAGGGTACCTCAGTGGTGCCACTAGTAGTCTTGTGAATCGAACCCATGACTTCCTAATCGCAGGTCAAATGCCCTAACCACTAGGCTACCAACTGCTCAGTTAATGTAAACATTGTCAAATTTCACACAAATACTGATTATGAATCAGTACATATGTTAATTAAGCTGCAAACAACTTATAAAAAACACATTTACAAATGAAAACCCACATTAGCCCCACCTGTTCAGGCTACTGCACTTAAGCTTCTCCCATTGACCCTACAGCAGCACCCCCACCACCCATTTAACTTACCATAGTTAAGCCCTCCCATTTAGCCTACAGCAGTTTGGATTAAATTAAATTTGACTATTTTTCTAATGTTAAACCATCTAAACAATGTGACTATTTTATCAGCGGTGCCAAATCCAGAACTGATTCCATGCAATTCCACTGAAAAAACTTTCATTTAAGAAAGGTCACTTGTCACCATATTTTTAGGACTGATGAATGTTAATGAACTGTATTCTGACTGGCTACCCTGAGCTGCACCCTTAGTCAGTCATTTGGTATTTTTAGAGTTTTGTATGTGCCTCAAACACTCCCCACCATTGACCATTGCCCAGTTCTCCCCTGCTGCTCCGTCTCTTTAGGGAGAGAAAGACTTGGCAGCCGTTTGAACATCACAATGCTTCCGTATTTCAGCTCTGGAGCACGTAGCAGCTGCCAAATACACGCCTCAACCTCAGGGCCCCGGCTACTTTTTAATCTAATTAAAAGAGAGTGAGAAAGACAAGTTGAAAGATAAGGGAGCCACAGAGGTAGGCGGGAAGGAGGGAGGGGGAGGGACCGGGGGGGGGGTGACACTAACGAGCGCGTGTCCTGCAGAGTTAGTATGTGCACCCGGCGCTGGACGCCGCCACCGTCCGAGTGACAGATCTAAAAGCGTGGGCCGAACTCCATGACATTGGCTGACTAGCAGTGACTGACAAGGCAATTAATCAGGGCAGTTTGGACCAAGGCCTTTACCCCCTATTCCAAGTAAAAACATACACTTTTGAAGAGCAACGCTGTTAAACGAATCTTTATATTTTGTGCGACTAGAGAGCTGTACTGTACAAACAGTGAACAGAAATGGAAACGGGAAAAGTGGTCTCTTATTTTTTTCCATGTCTATATAGAAAATCAAATGGGAAAAAGGCACTTTGACCTTCAAAAACTAGATCCAATGTCAACCCCTCCTTAAGAGGGACCCCAGAATGTATCTCCTCAAGACATTAGCATTGGCAGGGTCACACAAACTGTGAAAAGACATGTTTCAGTCGGTCCATACACGATACAAGACCTTGAAAGGTTAAATCTATCGTTGCCATACATTCCAGTGGGACATTTTTCACACCAAACACCGGCTCTGAAAAGAGCTAAAGATTTCTGTGCTGCTTATTTCCAGCTTTTTGTCCGGCTGCACCAGATGTCCAGGAGGCAGGAGGCTGTGTGACCTTCTTTTGGAGGTGTGCGTGGAAAGCCCACATACGCCTCCATCATCTGTCATCCATTGACAGATTTTTTTTACCAATACTCAAGGGTCTAAAGACTGGAAAAAAGGCAACATAAACATGAGGTTGCTGAAAAAAAGCCTTTCAGTGGGTTGTTCAGTTTTTTCATTCTTTCTCAAGGTTTTCAGAAGGTTTACTGCAATGATGGCCTCAGCTGGTATGCAGCTTTATAGAACAGATCTGAGAGTGTACATCAAAACAGCCATACATTACAAAAAAAAACAAAAAACAAGACCATGAGGAAAAACTACTGAGAGAAAGCAAGACGAAAAAGTAGAAACTCCCTAGATCACAAATACTAAAAACTGAAAGGAACCAAGACCTTAAAAGAGAACCTCTCTAGACCACAAGGTAGAACCGCTGTAAGGAACCAAGATGCTAAAGGAAAAACTCCATAAAACCCTGAGATAAAAACACTCAGAGGAACAAAGACCAAAAAGGAGAAACTTCCCCCTTGGTTATGATGTAAAACTTCTGTGAGGGACCAAGACTGAAGGGAAAAAAACTGACCACGAAGACAAACTACTGATAAGAACCATGACTCTAAAAGAGAACGCTCCATAGACCATAATGTAGAATCACTGAGGAACCAAGAGTGTCAAGGAGAAAATCCTCCAGACCATCAAGAAGACCTGAAAACCACTGAGAGATACCAAGATTCTGAAGACCTTTATACCTGATACCTGATACACCAGTAGTTATTTAAAATATCACACCTAAAATGTTCTGTGAATAAAAAGTGATTCTGTGTTGCTATAACAGGTAACTGAGGTGTCACAATGCAACACTACGACGATCGACTGCAGTTTTCTTCTAAACTGTGTTCTCCTGGAGTAAAAAGAATCAACAGGATGGACATTGTTTTGTCTTCTACCAGACCTCTACAGTTGCACACACTGACTGACCTACATTCTTCATATCCCAGACAAGGTCTCAAGACTTTCTTAAAGATATTTTAAGGAAGTCCCACAGGTGGCATTGAGGGGTTACCAAACACAGAACCCCCCTTCATTCATGATACCCTGCTTCATCTTAACAAAGTGACCCAGTTTCATTTATCCACAGAAGAAATGACCTTACCTAGTGAACTAAAACATTTTTTGAAGTAGTTTAATATCTCCTATTCTAGCATACAGGAGTGGTATTGAGGTCATTTATAGACTACTATATCTTATTTTACCATTTGGGACAATGTATTGAGGTTGTTTATTGAGTCAGTGTCTCCTGTTCTAGTATAGAGGAGCATTTATTTAGGTCATTTATGGACTAATATCTCCTAATCTGGCATGTTGGAATATTTATTGAGGTTGTTTATGGACTAATATTGCCTATTCTAGTGTATATGA
Source organism: Hemigrammopetersius urotaenia (assembly GCA_037974485.1). Classification (NCBI taxonomy): domain Eukaryota; kingdom Metazoa; phylum Chordata; class Actinopteri; order Characiformes; family Alestidae; genus Hemigrammopetersius; species Hemigrammopetersius urotaenia. Next base: position 14,000,210 of record JBBPDC010000032.1, on the reverse strand, counting down.
GCCCCTATTGAGCTTATATATGGACTAATATCTCCTATTCTATCATATAGGAGTGTTTATTGAGATTGTTTATAGACCAATATCTTGTATTCTAGCCTGTAGGATCATTTACGGAGATTGTTTACGAACTAAGTCTCTTATTCTAATAGCTCTTATTAGATTCATATCTCCTATTTAAGTGTATAAGATCATGTTTATGAACTAATATTTCTTATTCTACTGTATAGGAGCTTTCATTGAGGTTAATTATGGACTAATATTTCCTATTGTACTACAGTACAGTGTGGTATAGTGGCCTGGTGATTATTTGATATGGTTGATCATGTCATAAAAAAGTTATGCAAAATTAAATAGGCTTAATGTAGGTCTGAAGGGGATTATGGATACACTCTGCTCGCTCCTCTAATGAAACTAGATTCTGAATTTTTAAAATGTTTTTTAAAGCTGTAGCTCATTTCTCCCAAGTACTTTGCCCTCGCTGCCCTCTGGTCATGCCTTTTATGGCCTTATCTGGATGGCTCTGCAGGATCAGGCTATACAGATGTGCCCTACTCTGCCCTTGCTTGCTCACAGCAGATTGGATCTGAGCATAATATACCCATTCACTTTTTTCTGAATCTTATACAAATAAACAGACTGCCACTGTCTCCTACAGGCGAACAGAGCATACACTGTCATGCCAAAAATGCTCCCAATGGCACCCTCCCATGAACTTATGCATGATTAAGGCCCTGTCTGGGAATTTCAAGAATTTTAAGCCGTTTTGGTCTCCCTGGTGTCTTGCAGGAATACAAATGAGCATGTTCTTCTCAGCCACTAATACAATTAAAGTTGTATGAACCATGGCAAATTTGAATAGCTCATAGTACATTGGCTACAGTAACCACAACAAAGGTGCAAAAGCAAGCAAAAAAGCAGCAGCAACAGAAGCTTCCACGCAACTGCAACCAAATGTGATGGAACAATGATTAATCTCCATAAACAGATCAGCTGACAAAGCAGACTGGCCATAGACAATGTAGGTCTCTTGTTTTATTTGAAAAAAACTCTATAATGCCTTGTGACAAAGATATATCAATATGGGCATTCTGACAGATTGTAATACACTGCAGGAAGTGTAGGGGGCAATATATGTTTTGGTGTTTCATTGGCATTATTAGCCCAGGCTACAAAGCTCAAGAAAGCCACTGAAGGACGCAGTGGTTTAATTCATTTGCTAAGTGATCTTGACATTTGTTAACTGACCTTGATTAATTTAAACTTGACATGTAGAAACATATTATTAGCCCTGTTCTGGAGTCTCATAGTTTCCTAGTCAATTAAGGAAATGAATCATTTAAGAAATATAAATTAGCCAAAGCCTTGCTCTGCAATCTCACACTCTGGTTGCTACAATTCCCTTCCTCATGGTCGTCACAGCCCCTGTCAAATACATCTGCATACATACAGACAGGCAGGGACACTTGTGCGCTTTCATTTCCTTCATTTTCTGCTGCTCACGGCCAAATGAAAATGACATCCAGTCACAAAAAGTGGAGAGGCTCATGACAGCGGCATCAGCGACCTCACGCTGTTCTGAGAAGAGTGGAAGAATTCGGAAACACGTTTCTCTGTATCACCCAACACAACTTCCCTTTTGGTTGCATCGGCTGTGGAAGGCGGTGGTGGAAGACAGTGGTATCAGACAGTGGGAGAACAGAGTGGTGGTAGAATGGTGGAGAATGGTAGAAGGTGGTATAGGAGAGCAACGGTGAAATGTGGTGTTGGTAGAAGTTGGTAGTGGAGGGCAGTGGTGAAAGGTGGTGGTGATGGTGGAGGGCAGTGTTGGAAGGTGGTTGTAATAGTGGTGGTGGAATTCGTTAGCACTGTGAGAAATGTAAAGGGCAGATTTATTGAAAAAGATGTTGATTACCCAAAGTGTTTCGGCACTTTGGGCTGGTGAGGCCAGACAAGAGACATTTTAAGCAAATTACAGCCTGTTAAAGAAACTTTAATGTCCCAAGTGTCTAAGGATTTTCCCTACATCTTCTTTTTCATGTTCTAAAATGTTTTAGCCCCTAACCTGTCCTGCAGTTTTTCAGCTTATTTCCTCCTTTCCATTCGTACTCTGGACGTTTTGCTCTGATCAGTAATAGTTTGATTTTTGACTGAATGTCTCAGAATGATATCCTAGCAACTAGGTTTGCTTTTGATGCACCCTGGCTATTATTATTATTGTAGTATTTTATTATTATATTATGAAGAGGAACTTGCGATTCGAATCATGTACATGTGGACAATTTTTCAAGTTTGTCAGTACTTGTGTGTAGACATGTCCTAGCTGTTGTGTCTGCATAAGCGCATCGATGCGGAAGCGGAAGAGCTCCGTGTTTGGTGCAGCATTCAAGAACTGGTGTTATTTTTAGAAAGGGCATCATGTTATTAGAAATGGCATTGTGTTATTTTTAGAAAAGACATTGTGTTAGTTTTAGAAAAGGAACTGTGTTGTCTAGAACATTTGTGTAGAGATGCTAAAGTAAAAGCTAACCCTAAGCACCATGGCTCTAGTGGCTCTACACACAGTGGCTCTAATGGACAAAGTGGAACATTGATCCACATGGCGTATAAAACACCTTGCCGAATCGTGAGCATGAACACATGCTGAATAAGAGGTTGGGTTGCAGGATAATATTTGTATTAATATTATTACTACTATTATTATTATTACTCAGAAACTTTGAAAATGAAAAGACTGATCACGCATGTCATTATAAAACCTAAATATGTCCAGGCTGCCCTTAAAATAAAAAAAAAAAAACAAAGACTGAAGTGCCACTGAAGGTTACAGATAAATGTGTGCGAAAATCGTCGGCAGGCTGCTCAGCTCGACGCCGTCAGATCTGTTTGAGACAGAAAATCATTTACCCTCTGATGGAGCAAAAGGCCACACGGTGAAATTCAAAATTTGTCTGCTGCTTCTCTTGACGTACGTCTCCTTCCTGCATTAAACAGTTTGCCAATGATGGGTGCATGTGGTAAGTACGTGTATGTGTGTGTGTGTGTGTGTGTGTGTCTGTGTGTGTGTGTGTGTGTGCCACCATTCAGATAGATGGGACTCATAAAAGAGAAGGCAAAACCAATTTGACTTCGTGTCTGTCATGCAGAAAAACTGCTGACTCTCTGGATTTCCAAGGTGAGGAGCAGCAGATCCGGGTTCCCCTGCCCAGAATTCAGTGCCTCTGAAGCAGAATTTGCTCTTTACAACTTAAGTTTCTCCGCAAAAATGAAACAAAAGGAAAACATCATGAAAAATTTACCACCAATTTCAACAGGGTCCCAGAGATCTCCACGTCATTTCTTCTTCGTCATTTCCCCCTTCAAGATGATGTGACGTTACCTGAGCAGAGTCTCTTTAGTTGTGCCACTCAAATGGGCCGCAATAAAAATTTCAACCTGCTTTCATTTCATCACAAGACATGCAGATGTTTGCTTCAACAAAGGCAACGTAGTTTAGATGGTCGAGCAAGCATGGCTTTGAACTGCCTCTTCTCTCTCTCTATCTCTGTCTGTCTCTCTCTCTCTGTAATGTTGTTTTTACAGCCAAGCTTTGCAGTGCAAGTCTGCTTTTGCTCTGTGTGGGGAAAAAATCACAAGAGCATTTATGAACGTACACTAAAAATAGTCATTTTTGTTCACATTTTGAAGAGTTTATGCCAATTCTGTAAGACTTCAGCTTCATTAACATATCAATCAGACATATTTGGACAGTGAAGATGGCAGCAACGTAAAGACGGTGACTAGAGAGCCACTGCCTAAGGTCATTAGAATTAGAATCAGAAACAGAGAACCTTATTTATCCCGGAGGAAATTGTTTAGAGCTGGAGCTATATCAAAAGTAAACATTTGCTCACAGAAATGTGATGATTTTGTCTGTTTTTAGTTGATGTATAAGCAAATCCAGCCACTAAAGAGCAAAATCAGCTTTTGGCTAAATGCAATTAAAGAATGTAATGGGGAAAAAAACAAAAAACAATGTAATCTGTAACAGTGCATGTCTGGCTCCTATTAACTGGTTGTTGGTGATGCAGAGTCAAATTGTAGACACTTCTTTAACTTTAAATGCACTCGTTACTGTTTCATCCAATTGGCCAACTCTGCTGGTCAAATGTTTTTGCACACACTGAAATTTCTAATGTAAAATTGATTAAAATACACTCAGTTTGTTTTGATAACAAAGAAATTTACAGTGTGTTCACCATTTGAATTCCTTTATTAGCCGGACATTTTATTCTCAACTGACCTATAAAATGCCATCAAAAATAATTACAGGTATAATGTGGATCACCAGACCAGTGTTAGATTTGAACAACAACTAGTTAATAGGAGTCAGACCTGCACTGTTACAGATTCTCTCATGTTAGATAGGAAACTGACTAACAGTGCTTAAGAATAACCTTAGTTATGAAATAAATGGATAAGTGGTAAAAAAAAAAAACCTGGGCTATGATTTGGCAGGTGGCCCCCAAGAAGTGACCACTGATCCATGTTGTCTAAAACAGCAGTGAAAATGTAAAGAAAAGAAAAAAGTTCTTGGACTTAGACCTAACGCGACCCAAGAGACGTCCCACTTTCCAGCCTCCGAGTCCTATGGTTTGTGCACCGGAAATAACAGCAGGGCCAGTTTTGTGAACTGTGAGTGCGTAATGTGGTGAAAAAAGCAAAAGCATGAGCGTTCAATCTATAAATACTTCATTAGAGCACCACGCTACCCCGGGGACAGGCTCGGGCCTAAATAACACAATTAACTCACCCCTGACGTCACCCTTCAAACCAATTCAAAATGTCACGAATCGCCTTTTTATAACTGCCGCACACCCAGTGGCTCCATGTGCAGATGGCAGAATCTACCGAAGGGACTCAGTTCCTGATGCTACTGTAAACCCGACAGTCCCCTGGGTGGCACGACTTGATGAGTTTCTGTTCATTAGGGGGTGTGAGAAAGATAATAAACATGCACTGTTGCATTTCTCTATATATGTATGTATATATAAACATACACACACAACCAGTGCCCCCAACCTCCACATCCAATGCATTCGATTAATGCTGCCGGATGATTTGAACACTGACCTTATCCAGACTGACAAATGGGCAATTTCCTCACACCCTCCTGCACCCAGCACGCCCAGGCCCTTATTTTCAGCCTATTTTCCAAATGCCACATTTGTTTCTGTTTACTCTGAGGACTGTGGGCCGTCAGCTGTGACGCATTGTTCAGATGGTCTTCAGCCCGGAGTGTGGGGTACCCGGGCATATATGTATTCGCACACACCGCGGGGCTCTAGCAGTCACGGGTCAGGAACGTTCCGGCCTATTCACCACGCAGGGTTAACTAGCACCGGTGCTAGAGAAAGAACATCCATCTAATGTCTGAGCGGCACCACAGGCATAAGAACACCTCTCAGCCCCAAAAGAGTGACTTGAAGGCAAGAAGGATTGGACATTGTAAACACAATATCCATCTTTTCTTTGGGGGTGGGGCATGAGGTTTGGCTCTGAGCTAGCTGAGATTTTTTTTCTATTATAGGTGGGTCTAAAAGCATGATTTGTGGCACCCAACCCACTGGTGCATACATTAAAACCATCAAAACTCAAAAAGAAACTCAAATAGTGTGAAGGCTTGCAGAGACTGTTTACATTGTGAATTTTGGAGAGCCCTCTGGAAACTGAATGTAAACATTCCACTGCACTCTATCAGTGTTGTGTTTTATCAGGTGGGAGCAGAGCACAGTTTAAACACTTTAAACAACCTGTCATTGTATTAGACATTATCTCTGCTATGCCACAGATCCTTCACAGGAATTGCTCTGTCTCTCTTCACTACAATCGCTTTCATTTTCAGTTTTGAAAAAAAAAGAACTCGTCGCAGTGGTCAGTGTTAGAATTACAGGTCAAGCATTTCAGTTTCTTTACAAGCTCTGCTTGTCCAAGTCAGGTTGATGATGGAGAGATATGTACAGAAGCACATATACACACTCATACACATACACACACACACACACACACACACACACACACACACACACACACACATACACATACACATACACATACACACACATTCGGATTACAAGGTAAGGCACAGATGTTGAATTAATTTACTATTGAATTAATAGGTAGGTTAAAGAGTGACATTGGAACTGGGTGGGAAATATGGGCTTTTATTTTTCAGAATGGTAAAGAAGAAAATCAATCTATTCATTGTGAAGTGTTCAGTTTAAGATAGCTGGCATTTGTGTTAATAAAAAAACATGTGAGAGTGACAGGTGAGGCTTCACAGGAGACTTTGTAGAGAGCTTTTTAACAATACTGTTGAAAGTCTTCACTCTTCCACTCCTTCCTCTCCTTGACTTCTACTTATCCTCCTTGTCTTAGTCCTTCTCGTTTACAGACTCAGCAGGAACATCTCTGAGAGCTTAGCATTAAAGAGTTCCTCCAAACTGTAGACTAAACTTCAGTAACCCTCCAGTGTGTTTTGGCCTTGTTTTATCTTGTCGAACAGCTCCTCTGCAAAGTAAGTGCCGATTTACTGGGCTTATCAACGTCTTTCATGCCTTTCTCCGCTTACCGCTATCTGATGCACTTGGTGACCCATCCTGCTGACCCTGCTGTAGCCATTTCGCTAGGCTAATAACAGCCAAAGGGACGGCTTAAATCTTGCCTAGAGCACAGCATATGTACCTTTTAGCTCCTCCTGGCTTTGTGCAGCATGGATTTCCCGTCATTGACGCACAGCCGGCTGTAACGACCCAGGCTCACCCTCTACGCCACATAAATCTCAATACGATTGCAGCCATTCGCAGCCCTGTTTCCACTGAATCATACTGACACACTCAATGAAAAATGAATTTACCTGGATTTTCCTGCTTTTACCTGTCCATCTGAGTTGCTCCAGTGACTCTGCAGATCCTCTCCACTGTCCGTCATGGACTGCAGGATGTATTTTTGATATTTTTGGTATTTTGAAGGGTGCCTTTTCCTTGCCTCTTTAGCTTGCATTGATCTAAGGAAATCAGCAGCTGTTTCATGTTCCATCATTCATTTGTCTCCTTAGCAGTTACTCAAGATTGCTATCAAGATGAGAAACTGTGTTTATCCCTTATCATTTGAAGGTATCTTTGAGCTCCTGTAAATCTTCAAACAACAGCACCACCAAATTCTCATGAGAAAAATTAGTACTAGCGAAGATGCAGCTGATTTAACTCTAGCCCAAGGTATAGCTTCAAATGTGCTGTGGCATGTTGACATCATATTTGTTTGTGGGGGGTCTGTTTGTATTCATCGTACGAGGGGTATTTCTTTATTATAAATCTTACCATTTCGATCACCTTTGATATTTCAGATCATGTACAGAAGAAACTGAAAAAATTGCACTTGCACAAACTGAAAATTCATTGCCATAAATTTCTTCTAAATCAAGCTCTGCAAATGTTTTTGCCTCATTGATATGACACCAAGGCATCATGGATCAGTGTAGGTACAATAAAAACAAAGCTGGAAACACATGGTTTCTACCAGCAGCTGGAGAAGAGTAAGCTGAGAGTGCAATCGTGCCTGTGGTGCTGGTTGTCATTTGCGTGCTGGGCTTGTCGGCCAACACCATGGCCACAGGGGTCCTGATCAGCGACACACAAAGCTTGATCTCCGATCTCCTACTCAACCTCACGCTGGCCATCAGGCTGCTCCTGACCTTTGCCATGCCATTTAAGGCTACTGTCAACTGGACGCAGGACTACTAAATGTATTTGTCCACAGATATTGGGAGAAGAGTGGTGGGCAACAGAAAGTCCTCAGTGTCCCCAGTGTATCCAAAATCCTCAGCGTGAATGAAACCTATGGAAACGCCCTCATTCTTTCTCCCTTTGAGGTCAGCTTTTATATCCAGCAGTGTCCAGCTCTGCCTTAGTACAGTCTGCTGTTCAGCTCTAAAATCTGAGACATATTAGACGCCACCGTAAAAAACGCTCCATATGTACCCAAATATAAACTGAGAGTCAGTTACGATCAGATTACATGCAAATATTAAATCTGAGAGTATTTAATTTAATGCTTAATGTTTAATAGCAATGTTCAGATTATTATGGCAATGTTCAATTTGACTGCAAATTGAAGCAGTTATTTAATCAACTTCTATTAGCTAACTTCTATTAGTGCCCTAATGGCAGTTGGAGTATTATACTAGTGCCAAGCTAACAAGGTGTTATTGTAGCTTTACATTTGAAGCTTATAACTACTTGTAACAGAAATCTGGGTAAGATATATCTCCGTTGGTGTCACAGAGCTTTTCAGCAACGATTTGAAATGACATCTTTTGTGCTTATTCTACTTAAAGTGCAGCTACTGTGAAATACAATGTGACTGTTCTGTTAACTTGCTATAGCAGTTTTTGGTAATGGTGCATATTTACACATTTAAGCACCACCAGTGGCTGCTAGACTCGTCAGTTCGCTGCTGTAGCTGGGAAGGGGCTCTGAAATGTAATGCTGCAGTGTGTGCTAACGTTTTGTATTAGTTTAGCCTTCCCATCCAAATGGCATGATCATAAAAGCCTTTTTTTTGGAAAAGAAAAAGCATCTTTTCTTCCCATGTTCAGAACATACAGAGTTATACCACGCAAGTCAATACAACCGTTATTCCGTTCACAGCTATGGAATTGATCATATAACAGTGAATAGCACTGTAATAATCAATGTGATGAGAGTCTGACATCACTTGTTGAGAGCAATCTGCCCAGAAATTAATGTTTTAAATAAAAACATAGGTAATAGTCAAGTAATGTTTATTATTATTGTGCTGGTTGAGAACCAGTGGACTCCTTCGGCCTATGATTGCCAGGCTGAAATGTACAGATTCTGTCCTGCAGATATTCAAGCTGCTTGCACACAGTCGGACAGTGCATATATGCACTCACTCCTCACACATATACACAGACACATACACGCTGTGTTACAAGGCCTATATTGCTTCCTATAGAGCTGTGAGACACCATGCGAAACTACTATGGCGGTGGTGGTGGCGTAGTGGGTAGGATACTTGCCTCTAGACTGAGAGGTCCAGGTTTTGAATCCTACCTTCAGCACCACCACTGGGCTCCTGAGCAAGGCCCTTAACCCCAAGTTGCTCCAGGGAGACTGTATCAGGTAGGCAGGGAATGGAAGTCGCTTTGGATAAAAGCCTCTGATAAATGCCGTAAATATAAATGTACTATGCACCCATTTGTTCAAAACTTGGCAATAAATGTGTTTTGCCTGTACAACACTGTATAACATTATAGATACAAATACTAACTCACTTACTCGCTTTCTGTATCCACTTATTTTGCACTAGGGGCACACAGAGCCTCTACCGGGTTCAACGGGTGGAGGGATTTCAGCCCACTGCAGTGTGCACAAAGATACAAGCACTATATAGTTTGCCTGACCACTGTCAGACTCTATGTCACGGGCGTCGCGGCGGTTGTCACGAAGCATGCTTTACCCCAGGGATTACACGCAGGCAGGCATGACTGTGTTTTCTTTATTTAAACGAAAACAGAACAGAAACGTGAGGCAAAGAGTGATGGACCAATACAGAGGTCCACATAACTGGAACTTAAATACTAAACATGACAGACAGAAACCAATCACAAAAACCCAATCACCAAAGCTGAACACAAAACACCTGAAACCGAGACAAAAGTCACGAACACGCACAAAATGTCAAAATAAAAGCCCCCAAAACTAAACCAAAACAGTGGCCCCTACTGGCCACTGGCCGAGACATGACACTCTACAACACAGACCTTGGCAAATGACCGCACACACAAAGATAAACACACACATCCAATACACCATGGTAGTTTCTCTTACGTGCAATGTTACTTGAGTGCGAATTTTCTGATGCAACATGTGCAATTGTTTGAGTGGAACAATTACTACTGGGCAAAATGTGCAATTTAACATGTGCTATTGTTCTGGTGCATTTCTAATGTTATTGTCAATGCCTGTCACACTATTGTGTAACTGTGTGTGTGTGTGTGTGTGTGTGTGTGTGTGTGTGTGTGTGTGTGTATCCACAGTGTTCTTATATTTATTTATATATCCAGTCTGTACATACAGTCAAGCCTGAAATGATTCATACCCCTGGCGAATTTTGATTTAGTTACTTTTATTCAACAAGTAAGTATCTTCTTGATTGGAAATGACACAGGCGTCTCCCAGAACATAATAAGACGATGTATAAGAGGCATCATTGTGGAAGAAAATATTCCTCAGCTTTTATTTAAATTTGAACAAAAAGTGGCATTTCCAAAATTATTCATACCCTTTTCAATAATCGATCGAAAAGACTTTATTGGTTATTACAGCAATCAAACGCATCCTATAACTGCTGATGGGCTTTTTGCATGTCTCCACAGGTATTTTCCCACAGACTGTGACAGGTTACAAAAGGTATGAATAATGTTGGACATACCATCTTTTGTTCAAATGTATTTAATGTGTTTAATTTTCTCTGCTCTTACCTTTGTTCTGTCCACTTTCTGTCATGACAATGCAAAGCTTTATCTTATCGTATCTCCTAGATGAAAGCAGCATTCATAAGGTTACACAAAATTGTCTCTGTCACATCCGGGGCCTCTAGGCCCCGCCCTCAAAGAGAAGCATCACTGGAGTTCTGAGCCTGAGGGGGATTCCTCCCAGGGTCCACATGTAGGTTTGTTTTGTGTATGGCCGGTGCCTAGCAACCCACCTGTTTCGCATTGCTAAATACCGCACCTATTTTGTGTGTTTAGTTAAAGAGCCCCTATTAGTTAGTTAATGTGTTGTGTCCTGTGATTGGTTGTCTGTGTCATGCCCCCTAAATCTCTCTTGCTTAACGGCCACTCGTTGGAATAAGAATTTATAAATGCTTATACAGGTTAATGGTAGTAGTTAGAAGAAGTATTATATAGATGAAGCCGCATAAACATAAACACTATACTAGTGTGAACTGAATAAATATATAAACTTAAATATATAGACTTAACAATAAAAAAGATTATTATTAGTAGTAGTAGCAGAAGTAACATCAGTGTTATCATTTTTAAATGTATTAATAATTTAAAGAATTTCAGATTATTTCACACCTTAACCCTGAGGCCTTTCTGGCATTTTGAGACAGTTTGCTGCATAGATAGATAGTAGTAGATACAGTGACTGTCCATTAAACCTGATAAATAAAAAACAATATTTATATACTTAACTGATTTTTCTCATTCTGCTTCTGGTTGTTCTAGTTACACTGAGTTTGGCACAGCAAGGTGGTCATTGGTCCGACTCCCAGGCGGGATGACTGAAGGTCCTTTCTGTGTGGAATTTGCATGTTCTCCTCTTGTCTTTGTGGGTTTCTGCTGGGTTCTCCGGTTTCCTCCCATAGTCTAAAGACATCAGGTGGACTGGAGATGCTAAACTGATCTCATGTGTGACTGTGTGTGTGTGTGTGTTTGTGTGTACCCTGTGATGGATTGGCAACCTGTCTAGGGTGTTTCTCTAACTACATGAGTGTCGAGATATACTACACCCTCCAACCCTGTTTAAGGATACATGTTTTAATTGGATGGGTGTGAATGTTATGCTGAATCAAGAGACCTGAGAGACTTAACACTTCAGTACAACTCTGACCATTTGCGCATGGCATCACAGCACTGATTGGTTCATGACACGTGTCTTCTCTCTTTTCTAGTTTTTCCTGAGAGATATGAGGAACAAGTGCACCAAATAAAGATCTTTCCCCATCTAATTCTGCGCAGGTAATTCAGTGCAGGATTTTCACCAAGACAGTTCAGAAGTGGAAGCAGCTGCTCTCCCTAATTTCATCCAGATGATGGAGTGAGCACTCCGAGCTGCAACTTTATTAGACAAATTTGATACGGATGAGATATAGAGCGCAGCCGGATCCGAATGGCACCATTAAGTCAAATTTCAGCACATATTTATTTTTTGGGGAGAAAACATTTCCCGGCAATGAACCGCGAACATAAGAACAAAGGTTTGGTGTTGATGGTGTGTTTTGGTTTTATATTTTCAGTCATGAGATGTTTTTGATATGATTTGTATGACATATAGAAACACAACATTTAAACGAATTATACCAGTGCTATATATATTGCTATACCAGTGCTATATTCAAACTAATATAACATCAGCTAATGACAGCTACGTTACCTTTTTTTAGTGTGTATTATGAATGTTTTGCTAATGCACAGGGTAACAATTTACTGTAGTATATTGTTCATACGGCTACATAACATCTACATAACCCTTGGATGACAACTGACATTAACCTACATAGACTGTTATAAAGGCTTATGTCAAAATTGATATTTTTTAAATGTTAATGAATATATGTTAATACATATATACATGCACATGATCTATGGACAAAAGTATTGGTACAAACCTATTGTTAGGGTTCCAGTGAAGGACAATCTTTACATTTATGGTATTTACATTATGACATTTTTCGAACCCCTGACCTCTTGGTCCAGAGGCAAGTATCCTACCCACTAGTCCTCCACCACCCCAATCTTAATACTTCAGCAGACCAAGACATTTCAGACAAAACCATGCTTCCAACTTTGTGGACCCAGTGCGGGGAAGAACCTTTTCTATTCCAGCAGGACTGTGTCTCAGTGCACAAAGTGAGCTCCATAAAGACATGCTGGAGGAGTTCAGTGTGGAAGAACTTGACTGGTCCACACAGAGCCCTGACCTCAACCCCATCCAGCACCTTTGGAATGAACTGGAACAGAGATGGAGAGCCAGACCTTCTTGTCTAACAACAGTGTCTGACCTCATAAATGCTCTAAAGAATGAATGGACACAAATGAACTACAAAATCTTGTGAGATCTTGACCTAGCCACATTAAAGTTTATGGATCTGAATGTTAGATCCATATTATGTGGATTATGGTTGATGGCCAGTAAGAACAGAGTGGCTTCTACAAACTTCAGCAGCTTTTGAAATAGATTAAATAAAAGCTGGCCCCTATCTACACAGATCATATTCATAATGAACACCTTGCCCAGATGGTTTGGGCTGATTTTGGCATATTTCAGCTTTATGACTTCTATTTAGCATACGGTCCTAAGTCAGAGTCAGACACTGCCGAGTTTAAGAACAAATGACTTGGTGTGTATGTACTGAAATTTACATCTTCCTCTTTGTCAATGTGTGTGTATCTGTGCATATATATGTGTGTGTGTGTGTGTGTGTGTGTGTGTGTGAGAGAGACAGATGGGGTGTTAATCTGAAGTGTTCTCCATCTGTCTACAGTACAGTGTGTCCTATATGCATTTATTTAGTGTGAGCAAGTTATCACTCACATGTATACACACGTGTGTGCGGGCATTATCAACTGTGTTTTGATGTTGCTCATTTCTTTAAATCTACTCAGTAATTAGTTAGATGCTGCCATCAGCCTTTAGTGTTTTGCATGTTTGTGAAGTTGGGACTATGATAATTATCATAATGTTTTGACGTTCTTTGACAAAACTGCTTTGGTTATTTATTTTAATGACATGCCGTCATTCATGCAGCTACATTACTGTAGCACACGAGTGCTTGTTATTTAACCCTTCAGTGAGTGCCATCAAACGGTTGCTCTGACTACTTTCTGTTAAAGCGTAGCGTCACTCCAGTGTGATCTGAAACACTTCTAACTGATCAACTGCAGGTTAATGGACATTCAGGATTACACACAAACACTCACACATTCACGCCTTCACATTCACATACACTCACCCTCACACACACACACAAACACTCACACAGACACACACAGACACACACACTCACACATACACACACATTCACACGCACACACACACATACACACACACACAAACACACACACACAAACACACACACACACATTCAAGAACAATAAAACACAACAACACAACCGCACAAAGACACTCACCATCACACACACACA
>JBBPDC010000032.1:13961094-13978232 GCA_037974485.1 Hemigrammopetersius urotaenia | reverse complement strand
TCTCTCTCTCTCCCTCTCTCTCTCTCTCTCTCTCTCTCTCTCTCTCTCTCTCTCTCTCTCTCTCTCTCTCTCTCTTTTTCTCTCTCTATGCTGACATTTGGCTCTTTGATTCCTGGCATTATTGCAGTGCCTTGTAGGACCTCATAAAGCTATTACTGAGGCCCAATATATCTTATGGAGACTCGGCTCTTACACATGGCCATCAGCTTGATTCATAGCTCCCTGTTCTCACTGAGTAAAGAACATTAGAGCGCTGTTCAATCAACCTTCTGCTCCTGTATTCTCACCGGGTCCACCACGGAGGCAAACCTCCACCGGCTAGATGGTATTATAGTAATGATTCTCTGTGTGTGTGTCGATGTCTCTGTGTGTGTGTGTGTGTGTGTGTGTGTCGATGTCAGTGTGTGTGTGGGAATATTGAAATACCTGCAGTTTATCTCCCATAGAAGGAACATCAGTTTATTCTAAGAGAAGCACTTCCTCTCTGAAAACCACTTCTTCATGCACTCTTAAACACACGTTCCAGTGCAAGGTTTAATTCACACCATAATGAAAATTATGTTAAAGGTTAAAGGAACACAAATGACAAAACTGACAAAACTGAGTCCAGTACCAACACACTGCGGTGTATATAAAGTGAAACCTTCCATCACTCACCACATCGAGAAGCGTTCTTCTCCATAGCCATGGCGATTCACAATAAATCTCTCTTTTCCAGAGTATCTGTCTTTATTCCTGCAAGAAAATGTAAAATATTTGTGAGTTCAAGGTAAATACCCCAAAAAAACAGTCTGATTTTTATTTACCCTTAATAGTCACAGCAGCTGAAAGTATGATGAAACTTGATGTGGATAATTCAAATTACTGGAGAAATTGTGTGGAAAGTGCAAATTTGAGGCTTTCAATCCACACCTCATCTGTGCTTGTAAGTACAAAAGGAGATATTTTATTATGTTTTTATATTCCTTTCATGTTTTCAAGTCAGAAGTGCATTTTTTGAAGTAGATACAGAATCTAAACCACATTTAAAACACAATTCACTACATAATAAACTCATTAAATTCAGTTTGAAAAGCTAAGTGGCAAAATAACTCCAAACATCTAAGGATTAATATGAAATTGTGATGGGTTGGCTGGTTCCCAGACACTTTGTTCCTTCAAAATCTCTTGAGATGATATTGAGAAGTAGAGGTTCTGAACATGCCAATACTAGGCTGGGTTTTTCAGAGAACTGGACACATTTCCAGAGGATTCTGTCTGAAATGTATGATTTTTTTTTATTAAAAAATTTGAACATAGTTTTAGATACGATATTTGATTGTATTATATTAACTAGATGGAGTGATTGTATAGCTATCGAACCAGTGAAACAAAAACAAAAACAAAAGTTTGTATTATAAAAACAAAACTATGGATTCATACCAGAGATCTTCTGAGATCTGCATGTTCGCTGCATGTTTACCACACGCGAAAAAGGCATAAAACTGAGGCACTTTCTGCCCTATATATTCGACCCTGAGTCCGACCCAGAGCAAGATGAACACAAAACTTTATGTGTGACTTGTCTCTGCCTGTAGCCACAGCACTCGGCATGCTTATAAAACCAGCAGACAAAAATGGCAGATCTTCAACTAATCTAGTGGGCGGGGCCTCAACAGGTGAGGGGTGGTTCTATGAAAATTTCTTCATCCTGTCGTCAGGATATGGGAGTCGTCCAAACGGCTCATAGAAGCATATGATTCCTGACACCAAAATCTTTTAATTGACTCACAGAAGTTTGTTTGTTGTTGGAGGGGTTAGGTTTTCATATATATTCGATGTTTTGGCAACATAAAGAATAGAGATATTTGATAAACATAGCTCTGAACAAGGGAGCTTCCCTGTGAGCTCTGACAACCAAGCAATTTTGTTGTTGTGTTTTTGTTTTTCTTTTAACTTTTTCCTATTTTTACTAGTAATGTCTTTAATCTCATTATGTATGTTACACACATGCACACTTTTTCTCTTTAATATATATTATGTCTGTTATTATACCATTGCTGATATATACCAAGCTTTGTATACAAGGATTTCATTCAAATGTATTGTATCTGTGTTCCAGTGACACGCGATTTGACAATGAAAGTGACAACGACAATCTTTTAGACACCAGAAGACATAAAAGTGCATATTAGGGAAAAAACTCTTGTTTTGCACATGAGAGCAATAAAGACCTGGTGGTGATTTCAGACTGTCAGTTCAGTAAGCTGGTTGTTGATTGTCCCACAGATGTGTAGTTGTCTTGCAAGCCAGATTGCATGCCAGTCTGGTGCATATCAGCGCCAAGAACCCCCGCTATTGCATGAAAAGGAAATTCGACTGGCATGCTAAATGTCCCACCACAGCCACGTTTTTGGCACAATGTGTAGATGGATGCTCTGAAAGGTTCCTCACAATGATTCCACACAGTCAACTGATCATTGCTGACACAATTAAGCTGGTAAAAACAACTTTACATCCCGATGCCTGGAAGTACCCAACCAGTCAGAACGCAGCTGTCAAAATCCTGGCCAGCTTCCCTCCCTATAGAAATTTAAACTCATGGTGGACCACATGAGGCCAGAGCACATGATTCTGAGAATTTTAATGCTTTAACCCATAGAATCAACTCTGATTTCACTAAATATAAACAGTGTAATACAGCCTAGAACCGGTGTTTGTTCTCCTACACACTTCTCTGAGTGTGTTTTCTCTCTGAGCACTGCCGCTTGGCTGCTCTCGGGAGCACCTCCCTCTGACACTTTTCTCCACCCACTTGTGGGCGGAGTCTATTCTGAACATTGTCCATTTGTTTTAAAAACATACAATAAAAGAAATGTTTTTTTTTCTTTATGCTCATTTGTATATGACATTAATTTTAAAACCCCAGTAGTGTTTTTTTTTTTGTTATTAAATGTTTTTCAATTACAATAATTTTGGATCTATGTGACACTGGATCACCAAAGAAAGTTCAGCATGACACAACGAGCACCAACACAAACTTCCATTTAAGGAGCCGTTTTGCCGTATGACGAAGATTTACCAATTTATTGCACTTCCATCTGCGCTGCCCATCTTCTAAGGGTTAATCTAACAGTACACAATGTGCTCAGCTGTTTTTGCACTTAAAACATGCCGTGTTCTCATTCCTCTTACCACTCCTCCCCACATTTATCTCCAAAACGCTGACAGCATCGCTGCTGATGCAGCACCTGCATGATGAGATTTACGGAGAGATTTACTAAAAGAGGCACTAATTACAGACAGCCTATTGACACTCTGTGTGGGTGGGGGTGGCCAATTTAGCAAGTCTGCTTAGAACTCCCATGCAAATGAATAGAGGCACAACTTTGAAATTAACATATGATGAGGGCAATAAGACACGTTTGTCTCGCTCGCTGTTTGTGTGAAAACCCAATTTTCAGTGATACTGTCTCATCAGGAACTTTGCAGGAACTAATGGCAGCAAAAACAGGACAAACTTTTCACTGTTGGTATTTACTGGGGGAGGTGGTGGGGTGGGATTATTTTATATTGAAAAAAAGCCTGAACAATCGTGTAAACTCTGATTGATGTGTTCTAAGGAGAGACACACAGTTGAGTACACAAGGAACACAGACAAGCAGTAGGGCTGCATCCCAAATTGCTCCCTGCTTCTTTCATAGTGCACTAAAATACAGACTCCTGGACAAACAATGTAGAACCCATCTAACAAAGAGACACTGGAGATACAAATGTGTGCAGAACTCCAGAATCAACACACAGGGCACTATATGGGTGTAGAAAATATTTTATAACTTACACAATGCCCCCTAGAGGAAGTAGAGAACTGTTTTGGTTTCAAAGTGCAGTCAGAGACATGTTATTAACAATTTAGAGGTTAAAGCAAGGGAAGTAATGATGTTGGATAGGTATTTGTATCAGCAGATATTTAAGGTAGCAGCATTGGTCTCGTAGAAGAAAAAGTGATATCGTACCACACCTGGTACACTACACTTTTTTATTCACTTACCCATTTTATTTCAGAAACTGCATTCAACCATGTATTTCTGACTCCTATTAACTGGCTGATGTAGAATTCAAGACTGTCCTTTAATTCTAAATGCACTTTAATTGTTTATCACTTAATAGCTTGTTAAATATCTGGTGATCCACATCATAATTATTAATTTTATTAAGCGACTATTTGTAGGTCAGTACTGATGAATATAACACAAATTGTGAACACACTGTACATTTATTTGTTAACAATGAATTTTGAGTGTAGTTTTAGTAGTGAGTAACATGCAAATGTAGAAAATCTCAAAACATTTGACTGGCGGTGAACATGCATATGAGGCAAAACCAGTAATGTTGATTGGTTGAAATTAACTTTTCATTTCAGCAAAGAAGAACTTTCCAAAAATTATTATACCCTCTTTTACCCTGACCAGAACATCACCCAGTGACAGAGGGCAAGGAGTTTGTCCTTTGACGACATCTTGAGTGTACAAGCACATCTGGAATGCTTGTATTCCACCATGCCTCTCCTTCTCATGGCCGCCGTAAATCATTTTACTCTCTCTCTCTCCTCCTCTCTGTCCGTCTGAGAAGAAAGACACTAATGAGGCTCTCCACGCAGGCCAGGAAGATACAGAGGCAAGGTGATTATGCAAACACTGGCTCAGAATTGCTAACGAAGGCTGCAAAGGATGAGAAGACAGTGAGGGCCGGCCTCTTTAAAGACAAGAAAATAAATAAATAAAAGCGAGACGATAAGAAAGTTTGTGTTCTGGACACAGTTGTAAAATCAAGCTTGACACTGAGTGCTATTAGTAGCCCATTAAGCAGTTCAAGGACAATAGCTGTCCTCCCATTTGATCATTTATCGCCTAGATTCCCTCGTTAAGCCCGACTTGGACGCTGCAATGCCTTCCGAATATCAATGGCCTTGATAAAGTGGGGCAAATAGATTTTCTTTTATTCTTCTTTTTGACCTCAGCAAGGTGGGCCTCATATTTTAAAGAGAGGCGCTATCGGTCCGTTCCGTTCATAAAATATTGACTCTGAAATTTAGTTGCATTTATCTTTAATGAGTCTTGTAGTGAATATAAGGCCAACCTGACCTCACAAAGATTTTACAGGAACGGCTAGAAATGGAAGTGATTGTGCTGGACTGTGCTGGAAAAATGTTAAACAAAATACCCATCACCCTTAACTGCATGCAAAATTTTGCTTTTCAGTTGTTTTGCATTGATTTCTACAAAAAAAAAAAAAGAGGTGCATGTGGCTAATTCTCTGTGCATAAAATGTGGCTTTTCCATATAGGTGCCTTCTATATGTGAATTCTTTTGCATAATTGAATGGTCACTCATAATAATTAAATGTAAAATGGTTAATTGAAGAGCAACATTTCTCACATTTCAGATGTTATGATCCTATCCAAACCCAACACATCATCTAAATTTATATGGAACATTGTTAATAGAATTGCGGCGAATCTGACTGAAATCAGTTTTCTTTAAGGACTATTTTGCCTCGGTCATGGTGTCTGACGGGAAGAGACACAGCAGCGAGCAACAAGCGTTCAGAGAGACAGTTTTATTTTTAACTGAAAAGCACAAAGTGCAACACAAAACAATCCACTAGCTTGAGGCACAACCACCCAGTTTCTCCACTCCTCGGTTAAACCCCAGCTACTGTGATTTTAGAGGATCCCGTACAGCCCTCGCTGTTCAGACCAGGATCACTTGAACTGTCCTCTGATCAGTGGAAAGGCCCTCCGTGCTGCCACTGACTTTCACACTGCAGCCCGTCACTCCTGGAAGCACACAGAAGAGAGAGAGCAAGGGAGAGAGAGAGAGTTGCAGACGCAGTTTGTGACCAGTTGTGGAGCCGGAAGAACGTCAGGGGGAATGCCCTCAGGGCCAGCCAGGAAACTGAAACGCTCAGAGCGGGAACTCCGTGCCCACTGTCCCCACACTGGAATAGCCGTTGGTTCTCGACTGCTCTGTACACAGGAACTCTCCTTTCAGCTTCCAGCTTTTCTCCTGCACAGCTTACTTTCACTCAGACTCTCCAAAGCTGTCGACTGTCAGACATGGGATGTTGGATTGTAGTGACCACGCACTGTGACTGTGGATCGACCGGGCTTTATCCAGTCTCTCCACCAATCACAGTGCGCAACCACACACACAGCTCCTAATGAGCTCAGCTGAGGAGACTCAGGCATTCACGCTGCTCCTGCCTGAGCTCTAAGCCCAGAGCACTCTGATCTGGAACACCTGTGTGCAATCACCAGGTGCCTCCCAGTTCCTCACCAGCTCAGAGCCAACCTGCTGATTACACACAGTATCCAGTCACGTGGCAAACTCAAAGGCTGCCCTCCACTGGCAGCCACCTTGAAATCAACTAAACCCCGGAACGTACACAGTAATTTTAACTGAAGGGCTGCCTCTACCGGCAGCCACACTTAACTAAACTTAAAGGCTGCCTCTAACAGCAGCCACCCACGGACATCACAGCCTCATGATGCTCTGCATGTATTCTTCCATCATGAATGGATTTTAAAATTTTGTTTTAGGTCAAAACCTTCTCAAGCTCTAGTAAAACAACATCTCATGAATCAGGCAGTGGAATCATAACCATTTTGTGTAATAACTTTCTGTGAGGGAGCTTTTTGAGACAAACATCAGGTTCCATTTACCACCACTTTGACTCTAGAGCAGCATTTCACAACAGTGGTCTCAAATTCCTATCGATTTTGGACACCAGTACAGTGATCACCACTCTGTCAGGGTGATTTTATGACCTTTTTTGTTTTTTGATACTTTTCGTTGAATGAGTGTCAGTTCTTCACCTGAATATGATGGTCAGCCTATTTGACAATTTACCAGCAGCACATATATACTAGAAGCCGTGAAAATTCTTCATAAAAATATTCCAGCCTCTCTCCAGCTGACTTTCAAGAATTCTGCTAAAGGATGTTGTCAGGTCACTAAAACTGCTGAGAGGTCGTCCATAAATAGACTGTGAAAGCTTTAAAACTGAGTTGAACGTGTGTGCCACCAAATTAAAATTGTATTTCATGAACTTCTATGAAGGACTAAAGCGTCAGCTTGTGTGTGAACGATACTGAATTGAGAAAGTGCTCTAATTCAAAATAAACACGTATCTGCTTTTATCCAAACCGAAGATATCCCAGAGACAATGTTTAATTTTTCTGACATGGCGAAGGACTAAAATGACAAGCAAGGAACCAAAATGACAAGAGAGCCGTAAGAACCCAGGGTCAAAATAGCTCTCAAAAGAGACACAATGATATCTGGCCCGGAAAGTGATTCATCACTGCCACTTGAAAGGAGCACAACACGACCTATGAGGAGGTTCTTCCCTTGTTGCAGAATAAAGATGGATCTCATTTCATCCTTGTTTCACTTTCCTTCTCCACAGACATCATCAGTGAACCCACTAGTCAGGGTGATGCATACTCTTTTAGAAAAACAGAGGCTCATAAAAGTGCCCCAACTTGACAAAAGTTAATTTAATTTGTTAGCTTGCTCAGGATTATGTAATAATAATAATAATAATAATAATAATAATAATAATAATAATAATGATAACGACAACGATACTACTACTACTACTACTACTACTACTAATAATAATAATAATAATAATTGACCATAACTGTTTATAACTGATTTGACAACTTATTGTTGCAATAATATGCATTTATGAAGATTTATGTAGGTTTGTGCCATCTGTCAGTGAGGGTTAATGTAGGAGTTGTGTTCTGCCCTCCGGTTAAATGCTCCCCAACTTCTCTTTCCTCATACAATTTGCTCTGCCTCTGGCCAACCATGGATATAATGACTGTGTGCACCAGGAGGACATCTTGGCTCACAGTCAGACTACAGAACAGCAGTAAAGGCAGCGAGCAAAACACTGAACAGAATTCAAGGTGGATTTTGTAAAAGACTCTAGTGCCAGTTGCCACACAGCTGGTAAGTCGCCACGTCCTCTGGCTCTGCAAATCCTGCCTCTGCTCTGCACATTTTTCTGCCTCACCTTGCAGAGTGTGATGAGAGTCTCCTGTAGTATAGAGGGGATCGCTACAGTCTAATTTCTACTTCTAGTAGGAAGCCATCCATCACAGGAGCCTAATGTGGTCTTCAGTGCATCAGGGTTCACTGGGGTAACAAAGGAATGGGCTCCTGACTCACAGAGGAGAAGAGGAGAGGAACAAACACTGCAAAGACTCTGCAAGGTCTCACAGGTCTTCTCCAAGCTCTGTTGGAGGGCCAAACGGGAGGGAAGCTTGCAAAGTTTCCTGGGATAAGGGGCACCAGTTTGATACCATTTTATAGTCCAGTTCAGCCCCTGTGTCCCATCTTTTCCCATCAGCTGCAGAACTGAGGAGCTTTCTATCTTTCTCTGTTTATATCCACTCTCTCACACACAAAAAAATTAGGATTCTTAACTTTTAGAACACAAGCGACACAAAACCATGGTCATCATACGGCAAAACAACTCCTTATATGGGCGTTCTCCCAGATCTCCCAAGGTGTTAGACATCATGCTGAACTTTGTTTGAAGTCACATAGAACCAAAGTCATTGAAAAATGAAAAAAAAAAAACAAAAACAAAAGATTTTGAACCCCATAAAGCAGTGGTCCCCAACCTTTATTTGGTCACGGACTGGTTTAATATTGTCAGGGTACGGTCAGTGGCCAATGCTTTTTTGTTGCCTTTTAGTTCTGGTTTTGCCCTGTTAAGTTCAGTTCGGACTTTTATTTTGACTCATGTTCTGTTCTAGTTCGGTCACGTGTCTGGTTGTCATGTGGTTTTGTGTTCATGTGTCATGTGTTTTTCTGTTTCAGCTGTTTTCTGTTCGTGTATCCTGTGTTTCACCTGTTTATTGTTTGATGCTGATTATGTTCTGTATTTAAGTTCTGCTTGTGTGACACTCACGTTATCTGTCCATCGTCTTAGAGCACCTCGTTAAGCCTCAGTTAGCGCATGTTTTGTTCTTGTTTCTAGTTCTCGTTCATGTTCCTGGTGGCCCTCGTGCCCGTTTAAGTTATTCCTGTTTTTTTCATTTTGTAAATAAAAGTTTCTGCATGGATCTCTGGTGTCCCGAGTGCTCCGTGCTCCGAGGGAGCTTGACAAATATCAGAAACTATTTTCACGGCCTGGCCTTTAAGGAGTGGCAGATAAATATATGTATACATATTTATACAAATAAATGATACGCATTAAAATAGGGACATTTTAAATATATAATAATGGGTATGTTTAAAATATACTAATAAACGTAAATCCAATGTGTACTCGCAACTTTATTAACAGCATTTTCATAACAACGAGCCGACAACATAACACGGGTAACATCCAAGTTTTTTTTTTCTGTGCAGCCCGCAGACCGGACCACATGACCCACGGCCTGGTACCGGTCTGCGGCCCGGGGTTTGGGGAACACTGCCATAAGGGACATAATTAGACAGAGCAGGTATTGCAGGTGTTTTGGCTGGAAGAACACTTTAGGGAGGCAGATCTCCAGGATTAGGGTGACAACCATTCTAAACCATTATTCTGAATACATTTTAACAACTTTTTTGCCTTTGAGGTTCCTGCCTCAGCCTCTGGCTCCACATTTTCAATAACTTCTTCCTCTCTGGTTTCCTCTGCACCACTAACCCAGCATCAGTGATCTGTATCACAGCATCAACGGCAAAACACCTGCCTCTTTGGACTTCACCCTGCTGACCCTTGTTATGACCCGGAGTAGCACAAGGTTTTTCACTCTCCAGGGACGAGATACCACCAGACTACTGGTTTCCAACCTTGTGGTCCTCTGCTGTTCTGATCCTGCTCTTCCGACCTCAGTCACAGATCCAGCCTCCCCAGTATCTGCTGATGATTAAGCTTCTTTGGCCTTGGTCAAAGCCAACCCATCTAATTTGGCCTCCTCTTCTCCAACCCCATGTCCACAACCTGTAACCCCAAGGTCTCTGATGGACCTCCCTTATGACTGCTTGATGCCTATGCCCTTAACCAATATATATATAATTTTTGTACAGTATGTATTTTTATATTGTATAGTATTTTGTCACACTCAGGCTATGCCCCTTCAGCAAGAAGGTGCAGGAGCAGACTTGCATTTCTTTTTCCTCTGTCTTTATTTTTCTAAAAGAAACAAAACATATTGGCATATTGGCCAAACAAACAGAAACATTAACACTGAATGGACACAACTCCAAATACTGTGTTGGTGAACCAACACACATGAAAACAAAGACAGCCTATTTATACTGTATGCCAAAACACAAAACACATGCTCATACTTATTCCTTCATCCCTGGCCAGCCGAGAGCTTTTAATGTTTTCACCGACCAGGGATGAGACCACGCCCTCAGTTAACATAAAAAACTTAACCAACTTAACCACCAACGTTACCAACAGCAGCCTCCAGCAGCTGATGATTGGGGATGTCACATCTTTATTTTATTGGTTTTGCTGCTTCTGTTTTTGTTTTGTCCACTTTGCTGCAGTAACAATGCAAATTTCCCACCCGTCGGACAAATAAAGACTTATCAAATCTTATTACTTAAATTAATATACTGTACAAAATGAAAAGTCGTGTGGTTTTGAGATGTGTATTTATTTTTGTTCATAGAACCAATGAAAGTTTGTTTAAACGTTAAACGTGTTTGGTTAAATGTTTCCCAACTTTTTTTCCCCTTTTTGGAAATGTTTTCGTGCTCTGCCACCATGGATGTAATGAATATGTGTAAGCTCCATTTGAGGTTCCTCACACATACAAATAAATGTTTCTCTAAAGAATCGTGGGTTGAAATATTATTTGCGGAAACCAAATGCAGCTCTTCTAACCAGCCCTGTTCTTGGTGACAAAATCTAAAATGGGTTCTTGTTTGAATTGCTATTTTAATTTGCTTCATTTTAATCAAAGAATTCATTTAATTAAACCAAGCAAAGAGACTCAAGAGAAGAGTCCCACTTCATCACGTTTAGTGAAGAGTATCCTCAGTACTCAGTACCCTCTCCTGCATTTTTGTCAGTTTTTGAAGCAGCCTCTGTGGTTGTAATATCAACTATATAACAAGAATACTAAAAGAGAGCAATAATACAAATATCTGGAAATAGAATGATGTAAAAGAGCAGTAATAACATTAATATTACTATGTAATAACAGAGTATTACTATACTGTCAGTTATCTGCGAGGATGATGGAGCGAAAGTAGTCCATTTAAGTGAATTTAGCCTCTTGCTGACTTGAGGCTACTGAATAATCCAGTTCATCTAATTATTCTGCACAGCTGGACATCTTGATACCTCCCTTTCAATCTCTCTCGCGTGATTAGGCCTAAACGCATGCTGACTCGCCCTTTGCCGTGTAGAGATTGGCGCCTTGTTGTGATGGATGACGACGAACCAATTAATGCCATCATTATGCCAATTAAGGAGTGTGAACGCATCGGTGCAGGCAGAAGTCCAGGAGGCTTATGGGAAGCATGAGTGTGTTCGTTAGTGAAATTGTGTGTGTGTGTGTCTGTGTGTGTGGGTATGGTAGTTAGGGGGGTGGTTTTGGGGGCGAGTTAACACCCGAAGGAATTGCCTGATCAATGGGGACATACAAACTGGGAGAGGAGCAAAGGGTTAACTGGTGACTAGCAGCAAGGAGCAAAAGAAAACGGTAGTTTAATGAGAAATGAGCTGCTGTTAAATAAGAAATGGCATTTCAGGAGCAGCCGCTGGCACGTGGTTGTTCCACCAGACTACATTAGCACGGCTTGTTAGCGTGGGTCACATTGGAACCTGCTCGGGGTATGCGGGCTGCGTTAGGGGCTAGCTGGTGTCTCCGTGAGCCGTTGCTCCTGTGGGGAGCCAGATTGCATTAGGCTGACCTCGGTCTCGCCTTGGTGGTGAGGTAGGTCAGCCTCAGAGAGGCAACTCTGCTCTTTAACTTGGCCTCCACTCTCACACTCACTCTTATCTGGGTAATTCGAGCCATTCTCCCTCACTTTTCTTTTACACTTTCTTCAGCGTTCTGCTGCTGATTTCAGCTTCTGTTGTTCATTCATTTATACTAATAATGGGCAAGGATTAAAGTTTTAATCACTTTAAAACTAATAATGGGCAAGGATTAAAGTTTTAATCATTTTAAAAACCATCATAGCAGTTGTAAAGACGAATTCAATATAAAAGTCTATGTACCTGAATGCAGTGTCATTAAAGTCTCTGTTGATGTAATGGTCAGGTGTCCCATTACTTTTGTCTTTGCAGTGCTCTAGGTCTCAGGGATAAGCCATCTTCATTACTTTTGTCTATTTAATATGCATAAGTAAAAATCAGAAAAAACAGTTGAGAGCTGAGTGCTGCGCTCACATACAAACACAAAAATGCAACAAACTGTCAAAATCAGAAGCGTTTATGGAATAAATAGATGGTAAAATTGGTAAAACCTGTGGTGTGTAAAATTATAGACTTAATCATACTATTCTTTGTTTGTCCCTGTATGGCTTTATGTCTGGCGTTCTACAGCATTCATCCATCTCTAGTTCCATCCATCTTTCTGATCATTCATTATTTGCTGATGTATTTTTTTCTTGCATACTCTGGCTTCATTTTCAGCTTCATATAATCATTCATTCATTCATTCATGCTTCACTGACTTCATATCCATCCCTCCATCCATTCATCCATCCATTTGTTCTAAGTTGTTATTTTTCCTCACTGCATAGTTTTGTATCTGGCTTTCCATAGTGATCTACTGACTAATTGATTAACTGACTAGTTAAATTCATTCATTACCTTCATCAACCCTGTAAGCAAAACAACAGCAAGCTGCATTTTTAACATGTATTCTAACAATACATTATTTTCATTTCTTCATCATCACCTGTCTGCACTGCGGCCCTGTGAATAAACCCCCCCGCCCCCCGCCCTTTCTCTCCCTCTCTGACTGTTTCAGCGCTGCTCGTGTCGAGGTAATGAAATGAGGCAGTTCACGCAGACACATGTACCGCGTCTTCTCTCATTATCTTAGAGAGCGGCGTGTTCCTGCGCGGCCCCTGTGGCATTGTGCAACACACTCCGAAGGCTTTTGAAAAAGGACCAAACAAAGACAAAACACCAGGACTGAAACCCAGCGCAGGAATACGAGCGCTGTGGGGAGGCTTTACAAGATGAGGCTGGGGAGAAATGAGGTGGGGCGTAATTAGCTCATCGTGGAGAGGATTTAACTTGAGCCACACTGTTGCAATAATTACATGAATTCTTCTCCTTTAGCACTGCTTGGCGGATGCAATATATCAGCACTTTCTGAAGCACAAAATCTCGAATTGCCCAGTTCAGCGGAATGGCATGATGCGGCCTGCAGGGATGCACCCGGCGTGTTTGACTTTTGTTGGGCTTGCTCTAGAGCAGAACAAGTGTTCAGAAGATCAGAATGAGAGCTTGTAAAGGGTGGGGGTTAACCCCTGGACAGTCAAGGGAGTACATTAGTGCCTTCGCTCCAGGCTAATTGTGTGAGTGTTTCACTGTGAGGCCAAATTTCTTCTGTGATGTGCATCGACCAGCCTGTACTGAAGGAGGCCATTTAAGAGCTCCTCATGCTGCAGCATTTGTAAGCATTTTCTTTTTTCCCACTTTGCAAAGCTGTAAAAAATGGACCTTTTAACCTGTATGCTTGATCTTTGAACAGCACAAAAAATAAGAGAAATACCATCCCATTGTGATCTGAAAACATTTGACAGCATATTAATACGTTCATTCATTACTGAGTCAAATAATGCTTTCGGGTATTTATCTCCCAATTAAAATATAGTGCTATACTGCTAAATCTATATCATTAAAATAATTTGTTGTTTGTTTTATAAAGAATTGGGAGGGTATCCACATTATGAATCATGGCATAGGTGGATTCTGGCCAACTGAAGTCATTACATTACTGGGCCCCTCATGTAGATACTGACAGTTTTATAGTCATGACTTATATCTTAAAGATCCAATATCATAATGTACCACAACCCCCAGACCATATTTACGGCTGTCCTATTCAAAATGCAGCTTATTGATGGTAACGAAAAAAAAAAAATAAGAGATCGCTGCAGTTTATTTTTGAATCAGCATCTCTGTGGACCATTCCTTGCTAGTGTCGGTTAAATTCCTGCACAAGCACCTTATTCTGCTTCATGAGGTACTGATTAGGTACCTGAGTCAAATATTTACTGACATTTAATCTTGCCTATATCTGAAAAGTACTAAAAACGCTTTAAAACTTTTACACATACAATAATGTAAATTTCATCTGACAATATCTGACAGTGTTTTGCAATTGAATTACATTGTCAACTAATTAACCAATGAAGTGAATGTGGGCTAAATATAATGAAATGTTACACTTATCTCCATGAAGTGGTAAGCACAACAAAAATGCCAAAATAGAGAAGAAATAAAAACCACTTCGCATATTTTGGAATAAAATGCACTCTAAAATGACCAAAAACGATCAGATCATGGATTACGATACTTTAGTACTTACTTGTCTTTTTGTTGTTGTTTGCTTTTAAATGAGGTTTTAAGAACTGAAGTGTCCCTCCCAGCCCTATTTGATGAAATTACTAACCAAAGATCTGAGATCAGACCTTTTGTGGGCAAAAGACAACTTGATCATTAATGCAGGACTGATGCAGGACTGAAGAAAAACCCTGCAGGCTGATGCCAGTATTTTCCATCGTACACTTGAGAAGAAACAGGATAAGAAATTAGGCCGTATTTTCTGTTTATTAAGATGGAAAAAACAGGAAACTACAGAGAGAAACATAAATGTTGAGGGATCCCAGACACTTTGACGACATGTTGATGATTGTGGCTGTTTGTGTACTCAACACAATAATGTATCTGAGGTCGGTGTCAGGTTCTCCCCGTCTATAAACTGACAGTTTGGCAGGCCATGCCCCTCCCATCCCGAATCGTGGCTACGGAGGCAGTGATGAGTTATGAGTGCCAGCAAATTGAGATTCATCAGGCATCCTGTCTTGCTCACTTGAATCTATATTCAATTTCAGAGCATCTGTTATGGCGGAGGCAGTCCAGGACACGCTAGCATTGTGGGGTGAAATTGAGCTCACATAAATAAAGTTATGGAAATCATTGGATTTAGCAAAAATACATCACTCCGAAGAATACTGAGCATTAGAGCCACCGCCAGTATCTCAAAAATGGCTTCTTGGGAGAAACAAGAAAGCACTTACTGTGGACAAAAGACAACAAAACTGTCATTCGCATTTGAGAGTTTTGTCAGTCAGTTTTCTCTTTTTTCAATGTGTGGTAGAAAGATTCTTTAGTGAATGATGATTCTTGATGCAGTGCCGTCTGAGGGATTGGAGATCATGGTTGTTCAGCTTAGGCTTGCCCCCTTATCCTTTACACACTAAACTTCTTCCAGATTCCTTGAATCTTTTAATTATGCTATGCACTGTTGAAGGTGAAATATCCAAATCTCTTCATATCTTTCTTTGAGGAACATTGTTTTTAAATATTTCAATAATTTTCTCATGTGTTTGTTGGCAAACTGGCCTAAAGAACTAGACCTTTCTTGGATGCTGCTTTTGTACCAAATCATAATTACACTCACCTGTTGACATCACCTGTTTCAAATCACATCATTATTTAACCAGTTTACCTCATTACTAGCCTTAAATTGCTCCTGTCTCAATCTTTTTTGGAATGTGTTGCCGGTATGAATGACAGGAAAGGATGTATATTTACAAACGAAATGAAGCTGACTATTAGCTGACAAAATATTTATACAAAATATTTTGTCTGCAATTAAATACAATACAATTTAGAAACCACTAATTTCTTTTTTTATTTGCGTTTTCCATATTGTCCCAACTTTTTCTGATTTGGGTTTGTAATATCTGTAACTATTGTTATCATTTAATCATGGCAGCCCTCTTATAAATATATTCTTCAGATAAACACTGTATCACTCCTCAGACTATGCACACACAATTGCACAATCACACACACATTCAATCCTCCCCACTCTTGTCTCCACCTCTAACAGTCTTACATATAATCCTACATATAAAAAGAACAATTCAAAATTATTGAATCTGTAATCTGTTTTGTTGTATTTTTGAATGTTTTTTGTCCACTGTTGTTTGAATGAAGCTATTTTTTTTGTCTCAACCTTAAGATTTTATCTCTTTACATTATCATTTATTTCATAAACTGCAGATTAATTTTCATTCTTAAATGCATGTTTTTTGTTTGTTTAGCAAACATTAAGTGAGTAATATGCAAGAAAATCTCAGTGTGTGCAAAAACACCTGACTTCTAGTGCATTTGTGACATATTATTTTTTTTAAATATATTTTCACCAGCATTGGCTTTGGGTCTATTGGTGAAAACAAAGCACTGTGGATCTGAATGCAGACTGATGGTAATTACAGACAAAGATGATTGGGTGAATTGGCCTGATTTCAGACGTGTACATCATATTAGTCAAAAGGAGGAAGAGGGGTGTGTTTCTATTTTACAAACCATCTGACACATTTTATCCCATGAAATCGAGAGCCCAAAGTGCTCTAAATAAAGTTACATGCAGAATAAATAATTCTGCTAGGTGTTGCTAGGTGGTTTAATAATGTTTGTTGACATGTAAGAGTTACATTCTGATGCCTCTAACTTTAATTTTTACCTTTCAGACATGGACACCTTGTTCCTGTCTCCAGAAAGGAGCATCTCATACCAAAACCACTCTGAAACAGTCGTTATACATCTTAAACACTTCGTTATGGGGGATTTTGATAATGAAGTGTTCCCCTTTAAAGGGGAGAGGGGTAGGGAAGAGAGTTGTGTATGGCTGCGGCAAACAGAGATGAAAATTGTTAAGAGAAAAGGTTGCCATATACCAAAATCTAATCACAATAATAAAAAAGAAATCTTTGACAATCTTTGCTTTATTGATGTGCTAGCAAAGTATTGTGTGTCAGTGTGGGGTCACCAACACAAGGGTGGTGGACAGGCAACAGGGGGTGGTGGTGGCGTAGTGGGTAGGATACTTGCCTCTAGACCAAGAGGTCCTGGGTTCGAATCCTACCTTCAGC
>JBBPDC010000032.1:13921982-13933578 GCA_037974485.1 Hemigrammopetersius urotaenia | reverse complement strand
GAGAGAGAGAGAGAGAGAGAGTCAGAGAGAGAGGCAGAGAGAGAGAGACAGAGAGAGAGAGAAAGAGAGAGAGAAAATCATGGATGTAAAGAGGAAAAAGAAGAGAAAAGAGAAAAGAAACAGAATGATAGATAGATAGATAGATAGATAGATAGATAGATAGATAGATAGATAGATAGAAGAGAGAGAGAGAGAGAAAGAGACAGATGCAGTAGTGAGGAAAAGAAAGAACATGTAATAGAGAAAAAGAGAGAGAAAGACATAGAGAGTAATAGAGAGAGACAAGAAAGAGAGGGAGAGAGAGAGAGAAAGAAAGAGAGATAGAACAGAAAGAATGTAAGAGAAAGAGAGAGCTGTCGTCTCTCTGCTGCCACAACTAACACTCAAACCAGAGCGACGTCAATTAACAGCCTTTACTCTCAGAAACGGTTTAGATCTGTTTAGAGATCATGAAAAAACACAGCTCACGTCTTTCAACTCTCAAATTAATACACACACACACAAACACACACACACACACACTCTAAAACTGCTTTACAAACACCTGGCTGACATAAAAATAGACGTGTGATCACAATAAATTCAACGTGACAGTAAATAAATGTGAATTTCTGGAGAAAAGAGGCTTTATGCTCTTGAAAAGGCCAAGATTCAGGATCAGAGTATCCAGACAGTGTGTTGAGGAGAAGGAGACACTACCTATAAATAGCACATACACACACACGCACATACACACACACCCTAAAAGGCAGTTTGTGTGGTCTCAGAATAGAGGATTCTGTGGAGCGGAAGTTAATAAATAACAAAGAACAAAAAAAATAAAAAATACAAAGAAACAGCGTCCAAGGTTCTACTCTACTAATAATAAGTGTCTGCAGAGATTACCATGTCCACGGATTCACATGTAATCCCATTTTAGTGCAAAAGGCAAACAAAAAAGAGCCTTCGGATGGAACAACTTTATATTACAGACTAATATCTTTTATTCTATCATATAGGACTATTCATTTAGATTTATGGATCTGCACTTGAAAACACATTTTTTTATTCCATTTGTCCAAGTCTTTCCTGCTACAGATACATTATTTTAACTTTTATATATTTATATTTATTTAATATTTATTTAAATTGGGTACTTCATTTAAATTCACCACGAAACACAATGTATTAAAATGTGCTTAATACTGCCTTAATTTAGCCCTGAAAATACACCAAACCCCATCATTTCATTTGAAGTAAAAGTGACCATTTGGTCATATGTGAACACACCACTGCACACAGTGTGAACAGCACGAAATTCTTCCTCTGCATTTAACCCATTCACCAAGTGAAGCAGTGGGCAGCCAGGAACACGGCGCCCGGGGAGCAGTGCGTGGGGACAGTACCTTGCTCAGGGTACCTCAGTGGTGCCTAGTGGTCTCGGGGATCGAACCCGGACTTTCTGGTCGCAGGGCGAATGCCCTAACCACTAGGCTACCAGCTGCCCTAATAGGCTACCAGCTGCCGACCAGCTGCCCCCTTAATTGTACCTTAAAATTAGATTTCAGAGTGTGAAACACCTTAATCCCAAATGTAAAGCATCAATTGAAGAGGCTCTATTATTTAATGGGCAAATTTGAAAAAGTGAAAAATTCAGTAATTTTACCTCTTAATCACCTTAAATTGTGCACTTTTCACCCTTATTTTCCTGTATGGGATTAATTAAGGTAATTTTAAGGGGAATATTTAAGGGGAAAATAAGAAAAATAACTACAGTGGGAAGATGCAGATTGCTGGTTAAGCAAAGCTGTTCTGGAGATTTGTGTGTCTCCAAGGGTGGAGACTTGTGAGAGTCCAAGATAAGGACAGCCAGATGACATGACATGACTCTCTCTATCTCTCGGTCTCTCTCTCTCTCTGCCTGTCTCTCTCTCTCTCTCTCTCTCTCTCTCTCTGTCTGTCTGTCTCTCTCCCTGCCTCTTTCTCCCCAATTCTCTCTCTGTCTCTCTCTGTCTCTCTTTCTCTCTGTCTCTCTCTCTCTGTCTCTCCCTCTCTCTGTCTCTCTCTCTCTATCACTCTCTCTCTATTACGAATGGCAGGCGCTCTGAAAGAGTGAACTTTCTGCAGGTAGTGACAGTAAAAAAACAGGAGCTGAGTGACAGAAACGCTGACGCTGATCTGCACTACTGTGATTTTGGGGGACGCATCACTCTAATTTCACCAAAACCCTCCGCGTGCATCAAGATATACTGCTCTATGGGCAGATGCAAACACTCCCAGGATGGCCACTAATGAAAAATGCATGAAGATGCATGGAATAAATCCAGCCAGCCCACATTAAAGATCTATTTAGGAGACAAAACGCCCTTTTCCTGAAAGCAATCTCCTCTCGGAGCACCTGCACTCAATCTTACTTAACAGGCGCTACCTCATGGAGCGCTAAAGAAAAGACGCAACTCCTCGAGAAGAGCGATGGATGTTCCCTCTTCTGTCAGTGAAGCGGGTTTGAATTTAAGGCTTCTAAGCCTGCACTGCACCAAAGCTTGTGATCTTGGGAGGAACCTTGCAAGAACCAGAGAATGGAGAATAGTTTGGTCTGAAATAAAAATAAATAACAAAAATGAAATAACAAAAATGTATGTTATTTCAGACCATTGACAATCTATCAGTTCAGTTCTGAGCAGATTGTAACAACCAGGCGTGCTGGAGAATGGCTAGACTGGTCACTAGTCTATTGCAGGCCAGCACTACACCCTCATCTCTCTCTTTATGTGTGGACAAGAATATGAAAAAAATGGTCTGCGCCTTACTATGGGGCACTCCTGTGACATCACAATATGTGCTGTATTTACATCAGGTTTCCATTTACAATCACCACAAGATGTTAGCTTGGAATGTGTCCTGTTTTACAGTAGCATTGCTCTGTGTCACGGCTGGGCCAGTGGCCGGTAGGGGCCACTGTTTTGTGTTTGTTTTCGGGGACTTTTATTTTGACACTCATTTATGATTTGTGTTTTCAGTTGTCATGTGTCACGGTGTCACCTGTCTTGTGTTTGTGTAGTGATTACGATGTGTATTTAAGTTCACTTCAGAGGGACCATCGCTATCGGTCCATCGCCTCACTTATCTTGTTCTTGTTCTTGTCTGTAGCGGCCCTTGAGCCAGGTTTATTTTCTGTTTTGGTTTACTAATAAAGAGAGCACTAGTATGGATACCTGTCTGACTTGTGCCTGTTTCCAAGGAGGTAAAGTGACACTCTGTGTTAGAAGTTGACTGTATAAACTGACTCTCTGCACCTCTAAAGATGTATTCGTTATCTAGGCTCTTCTCCTTTAAATAAAATATTTTCTTTGATTATGCATATTAGTGTTATGAACTGTATAAACTTAAAGGAAGCTTTTTCCAACAAGGCAACACCACCCACTGTCTCTGGTCACCTCTGCTATATGGTTTAAGGTCATATTGCCACCTGCTGCCTTGGCATGCTTTGTTTAGTGTTTTTTGCAATTCCGTGTGGACGGAGATATTTTTAAAAGACCAAAACGGAAGAAACACCCATGTACGTGTGGGCACGGCCTAAGGCAAAGCTGTTTAGTTCAATACCTGCACCTATAAAAGATAAAACCTGAGGAACTGTTATTGTTTCCAGAGCTGTATGTAATGGCAATTAAAGCTGTTATTGATCAAATGCTAAAAGATTATGCAAAATTTGTGCAGGGTTAAGAACATTCCATGGTTTGTTAACTTCATAGCATATACAGATGCTATTTTAACCTCAGATTACATACAGATGGCATATTAATTTCATGCAATATAATATATAATTTTTAGTCTCAAGTTTGATACTCATACTAATATAATATGCTGATTATATATTAATATCATGGCATGTAATAATGGTGCATTTATCTAATGGCACATACTGATGGTATATTAATCTCTTTGTAAATTCTGATTGTATAGTAATGTTACGATAAACACTGATGACATATTAACCTCATGATTCATACTCATAGTAAATCAGTCTTAATGGTATATGCTGATGGTATATTAATATCATGATAAATACTTAATTGTATAATAATCTCATGGAATATTCTGATGGTATATTAGTATTACACTTATTGCCTGAATATGGAAATGCAACCAGGGCAGCTGAAGTCGAGAACAAAGTCACACGTTGAGAAACCGTTTTGTTTTTGTGAAAAGAAATGAACCCATAGTGTCCGGTGCAGCCACCATCTCGCCGCTGAGAAAACCAGGACACGGGGACAAAAGCAAAGCCAAAGTCAATAAGGCCTGGCCCGGCCTCTCTTTTTATCTGTCCCTGAAAGGTGCTTCTTTTTAAACGTGTTGCTTTTATTCAAGCCACAATATGTCTCACCTCCCCCTCGACACACTCTATCAATAAAGCCCCTTTTTTTAATGCCGGACGCCGGGGCTGCTTATTACCGCCTGTCTCTATTGTAATCTGGCTTTGATAACGTTGATGGCCCTCCTCCATATTTTTCACGGCGCCTGAGGGCGTGTGAGAGGAAAAAAAAACACGGCCCCTCCTGGACGCTAAATCACAACTCACACAGTGAGATAAGGGCCGCAGATTGAGTTATCGAGCGAGAGGGTTTAGATATAAAGCCCTGCACAGAGCGGTAGGACAGCAGGAATAGAAGGAGGAGGAGACGGAGGAGGAGGTCTGGAATAAAGAGGAAGAGTGTTTCATTAACATCCTAAGCCATGGGCTCCTCCTTCTTGTGTGTGTGTGTGTATGTGTGTGTGTGTGTGTGTTCACAGACATCAAACAAGGTCAGTAACCTCAGGTCAGCACCAAGGGATACAATGCTTTGATTTGTGTTACGTTATCTCCCTAATACCATCTGAGCCATGAAGACATGGTGCTCCACGAGACCTATGAAGTTCCTGTAAGTTGTAAGTTGGGGCCTCCATGCATCAGACTAGTTTGCCCCACAGAAACTAGATTGGATTGAGATCTGGGACTCTGGAAGAACAAAGAGCTCATTGTGATGTTCCTCAAATGGTTCCTGAAGAGGAACTATTTGAGGAACATCACAAAGTGTTTGCAGTACGGGTGAGAGATTGTCCTGCTGAAAGAGTAACTGCCATTAGGAACAACATTTCCACGAAGAGTGAACTTGGTCTTCACTGTTTCGGTGTCAAATAAACATCCACATTAACGCAGGAACCAAGGATCTCCAGTAGAACATCACCCAGAGCAGCATGATTTCTACATATTTGCCAGGTTTTGCAGAACATATGGGGATAATAAAGCATAAAATATAAACAAATATGTAATTTTGTACTGAGATATGCTAATGTGAATTACAATATGCAGAAGTGTGCTTTCTGTAGACATTGCATCGACAGTGTATTTTTCTTTCATTGCTCACAGTGTGAGGTTCTCTTTTTCCTACTAATTGATAATTAAGCACCGCAATCCAAAAACAGACAGTTGAAATGAATGAATTAATAAATCCCTCTAGTCAGTTAAACAGAAGAACATGATCTTTCCTTCACCTCTAAATCACCTGATCATCTATAATAGATGAGAATTCAATATAACATGATCATATGCACTTAAGTGTGCTCAGTGACACTTTAAATGTAGTTTTAATAGATAATATGAGGATGGACTACATCTACTTTTTAAAGTTAATACATCAAAAATGATTAGGGTATAATCTACACAACCTCCTCTGCATAATCCCTCGCTGCTACTGGAGAATAGTTGAAAGTGAGGCGGTGTTTATGAACATGAACATGCACATCTGCCTGCATGCATTTATTACATTGAAATGTCACCACAAACTCTGTTTATGGGCCTGTTATGCCTCTGCATATTGCTTGTTTGCTTGAAGATCACTGCTGCGGTCATGTGCTAGATGTTCTAGCCCTCTGTGTGTATGTGCAAGAGTTTGTGTGCTAGTGTGTATGTGTGTTGTGCACTCAGCCCCAGTGTTTCCTGGGTGTGTGATAATGGAGCCCGTAATGCACTGTGTTCTGGCTAATGGAAACAAAAGAAACTCGGCAGCGCTGGGAGATGAGGCACACTAAAAGCAGAGCACAAAAAAATATATATACAATTACCTGCTCAATTCACACCTGTCAAAAAGGGCTGGCGTGCTTGAAAAAATATAATTGCACTGGGAGAGAAATAAGGGTGAGATAGTGCCTGAAGGCAAGGGGAAAAAGAGACTCATATGAAGAGATAAAAATGTTGGTGGCTGTTGTGTTTTGTCCATAAATATAAAGATATTGAACAGTAATATAATTACAGCTTCATAATGCCTGGACCACTGCAAGGATGATTTGTCAAAGCCATGTGTCTCTCATGGAATTACGACACAATTATAAAAAGACCATATACCACCTTTTTCTTATAGGCTTATGTTTACATAATGTTTATATATATGCTGATATTTAATTATTAATCGTACACTGCTGTGGCCAAATGTTTGTGCAGTGCATTTGTATCAGCATGATGTAAACACTGATATTACTGCTATATCATCCACCTTACAAGAGCCTAACAACCACCCGGAACACCTCTGTAACTATGTCTGTGGTTTCATTTACCAAAAACATTCATACTTTTAATTATCTCTTGCTCAACAAGGTGGATTGTGTTACTGTGTTGATACACAGTATGCAAACAACTTCTGCTTTGATTGATTGACTGCATTTGCTAGCACTTTTTAAACACTGAATGGCCTGGACTAGATTACTGCATGCTGAATGGAAATGTTTTTACCCTACATATTTATTTTTCTTGGACTGGGGATTGAATGGTGTCTTGAAGACTCTGTTTTCAGAAATATTGTCACTTTAAGAATCAAGCCATAAATATCACAGGAAACCAATAAAATCTCATCAATAGCTCATGTCATGTTGATCCAACCCAAATGCTATGGATAAACATGATATATAAAGTCTACACACCCCTAGTCCTGGTGAGCTTGGTAATTATTGATGAATGAACGCTTTCACAAGTCCATAAACATCACTATTGGCTCATCCGCCCAGAGCGAAAGCGAATTGCATGTTCTCAGACACTCAGTAGGACTCAGTAGGAGGGTGGGTTCTAAAACAACCTTCATCTTTTGTCTTCTTTTATTTGGACAAAAATGGTTTCCAACTGAGCGGTAATATAACAAAAACACATACAAATGATTAGCCGTGTTGGGTGGACCTTATTGTTAGGTTGTAAATGGGTCTCATTTTAAGCAATGTGATATGAACCCATCTGTCACCAAAGGATGTAGTTCAGTTTTTATTGACGCAATGTGCTACCATACAGATGCACACACAGACAAATAGACAAAATTACAAAATGTAGAGTGTTTGCCTGCTTATCGGACACTTTCATAATTGAACTCTGTTTGCCTATTTGTTGTTTTATTACTTGTTAATCTTTTTTACATTTTCTTTGTCATTATGCAAATTTCTATTGGATGATGCAAAACATGCCAGAATGCACAAAGCAAATAACACACATTCATTTCCAAAGTGTGTGTGTTTTGAAGGCTTAATTGTTTTCTGTGCTCAATGCTAAAAACTAATGTACTACTTAAGAGTCTTTTTTACAAAACAATGCCTTGTAAAAGAACAGCCTCACACTAACACACCACTCACTCTTCACATGTATATACATAAATAAGGTGATATTTGTATGGATTTGGAAAACCATGGATATGCTTCTGTCTAAATTAATAAGTAAATTAATAAATCATCAAAATCATCACAAAAAGACACTAAACAAACCACCAGTGAACCCTGCAAACTTCCACTCGATAAGCTGTGAATACAGTGAATGATCTGTCTCAGATGGTTTTTGATACAAGCCAAAATAAAAGTAATTATCATGATAGTGCATCTGGTTTGTTAACTGGCTCCATAAGTGTTCAATGAAACCTGGTATGAAGCAGATGGTGGCTTAACAACAGACTTCTTAGTGTCTGTTAATGGTGTCCCACAGGGGTCTGTTCTGGGACCCATAGTATTCACCTACATCCTGCAGGGATGCAATGCTCTCCTCGTGGGATACAGATTATTAAAACTACTGCAGCTACATTTCTAACAAAAGCCAAAAAAACCCAACGGTTTGGGGCATAAATATATCCCAGAAATGTTTGATGAATATCAGCCTGGTTGGAATCTTAGATCAGCAGGAGCTGATGGTGCCCACATGTAAACCTAAACAGGGCAAAATGGAGTTTAGTCATTATGCTGCCCACTGGTGGAACCAGCTCCCCATGGAGATCATCAGATTTAAGTGTCACTGATTCTAAAAACAAGCTAAAAACAGCCCTGTTTTCTGCTACGTTGACTCCACTGGTAAGCCTTATACATAAAAAAAACCATACATTTTAGTCTGTATTCTTTATATAGCGTTTTACTTTTTTATCTTATTTTACATGATCTTAATTCTTAACTTTATCCTATGCTGATTTCTTCATTGCTTACCTTTATTGTTTATTTTTCTTTTAATATTTTTTTATCCCTGAAAAGCAACCTTAAGAATCTTTTGTGAATTTGAGTGCTATACAAAAAGCCTTGAACATGGCTTGAACATACAAAGGCTACAAGTTAAACTTGTATTCCAGTAACAGTGGATCACTTAATGCTAACTTTGTTTGACTAAGGCAAAAAGAGACACAAAAATGCCATACAAAAATGCTGTGCCTCTAGCTTTGACCTTAGATAAAGATAAAGTCCCAGATAAAGAAAAGGTTATGAGAATCCAAGTTGAATTGTAAAAAAAGAATTAAAATAAAACCAAACTGAAATGAATTGAAATTCCTTGGAAGAAATGTAGAATTAGTTAACATTTTAAAATAGAAATCAATCTATCTGACTGATGCAGGTAAACAGGGTTCTGTTGATGAAGAATGACTATACATTTGTGCCCAACTCATGCTTTGGGGGTCAGGATGGCTTCACTTGTCTTTATTGCTATGGAGCTGAGCCAGAGAGTTAAGTACATAATAGGCAGTTACATAAAGAGGCTTAAATGTTCCTGTTCTCAACAAATGAACCACTTAAAGACTGCAGGCCATCTAGTCCCACTCTGGTGGTAAATATATGCTTGAGTTCAGTTTGTGTGAGTGCATTTTTCTTCATGAAAAATGTACAAAACACAGGATTTTGAGGACCTCACAATGAATCATTTTCCCAGGATCGACACGTCTGTGGTCTTTATGCTGACAGACGTTAACCATAGATGCCAGATGCAAATTCCACCTCTAGAGTCTGTGTTATTTGCACTTCACTGAATTTAGCCTTAGTAAATCTAAAACCGGTGTTTGTTCTACACGCTCGGCGATTTCTGCTCTTTCTCTCGGCGTGCAGCCACTGAGCCACAGGCTCTCAAATAAGAATCTGAACTTCAGTGACTTTATTCAAGATCATTTAAACTGAAGGTCCTGAACTGTGATAGAGACTATAATTAATGTTTAAAGTACCTTTGGGGCAAGGAATCTGAAGAGTACACTGTGTTAAAGACATAAAAACCGGAGCTATCCCTGGTCCTGAAAGAATGGCGACCCTTTGCCAAATAACAGAAGCTGCCCAGAGCGTTGAGAGATGAATCTCTCCATTGTGTTTATGTTCTACAGAGATTTTTTTTGGCTATGTGGAGGTTTGGCCCAGTATGCATTGTTGTCTGACAGCATGAATTTGTATTTATGTATTTATTTATTTATTTATACATTTATTTATTTATTTTCCAGTGGTCCATTATTCCCTCATTTCCTCCACAGGCATTATTGTTTGCATTGCAGTTTAATAGGCTCATTCTAAAGCGGCGTTTAGGATAATGGGCAGTGTAGTCCACCCTTTGCTTTGTCATTTAGTGCTGCAATTATTCAAGCTGAACTGTCCAACATACAGTACAGTCTGTAAGTCTTGAGTTACTCCTTTATGTTTTGCTTTGAATCATTTTGTTGGTGTAAAAATGCTACATTATTTCTTTCAATGGCTAATATTATTTCAGTTCATTGTTAAATGTTGTGTCAGATGGGATTATGTTAAACAGCTTCTGTGTGGAACCCGAGAGAAAAGTAAACACCACAAACACTGCACTGCAGCAGCTATTTTACAAACAAATGGTAAATGTTTACTATTCCAGCTTGGCTGATACTGTCCTTTTGATACTGTACATATGAGTGAATAGACAGTAGACTTTGTAGCAAATGCAATATAGAGAATAGTGAGTTAAAGACTGCAATGCAGTGAATGTCTATGTGAATATATGATCAACTTAATGACCCACATTCATCAAAACTGAATCACATAGGAATTGCTCCACGTCGTATGACAATGAAGTAAGTGGAGCATGGAAACAAGCAACAAAGCACTTATATACAGTTTGGAATTTAGCTTTGAATCGCCTTGTTTATAGAAGAATAATGGTTTATGTCTTATCTTTGGCAAATTGAGTATATTGAATGAAAGAAATAGGAACAAATGTTTTACTGACAGGCTGTAAAGTGCCTAAAGATACAAGGAGCCTAGATAAAGGAGTTCCAAGCATTCAGCATTCAGCACCACCAGTATAGTGATCACCACCTGATTATCTGGAATCATCTGCTCCTGTTTCTTCACTGGTTCAGGACTTCAGTTAGAGGCTCTTTGTTCTGTAGGTCACTGTGTGTCAAAATCATTCCTCTGAAACTGGTCAGGTTCAGGGACTGGGCTGGAAATGAGAGTCTTTGAAAGTCCTTCAAAGCCTGGAGAACTGTTACTCAAGAACACATTAAAATACAAGAAAGTCTGGATCATAAGAAGCAAAACATAAAGATGCGGTCGGCTCAAGAACTTTTCATCACTTCATAGTTGAAAGTGGTC
This sequence comes from Hemigrammopetersius urotaenia, assembly GCA_037974485.1. Taxonomy (NCBI): domain Eukaryota; kingdom Metazoa; phylum Chordata; class Actinopteri; order Characiformes; family Alestidae; genus Hemigrammopetersius; species Hemigrammopetersius urotaenia. The sequence goes on along the minus strand of JBBPDC010000032.1, from coordinate 13,922,739 downwards.
ACAAGCCTTCCTCCAGGACTTTCTCTCTATGTGTTAAATCTATATGCCACAAATGTAAATAAAGACTGTCTTCAGGCTCCAGCTCAATCACAGCATTTTGGCAAAGTCAAAAGATCAGAGCAGATGTGAGAAATGCCTGCAACCCAGTGACGAATCACAACATGGAATCTATTTTCACCTAACATTCACATCTGACAGCTTATGCCAGTTTTGCATAGAGATGTATAAACTTTTATTTCATAAACTGCAGATTTTTATTCTTTTTTTAAACACAGTGAAGTTGTTGATGAACCACTTATAAATGGAAATATGTCAAATAAAATGTTTTCTTTTCTAGAATCGGTAACAGTTCATGTCTGACACCAACTAACTGCTTGTTGGTGATGTAGAGTCAAATTCTAGACAATCATTAGCTTTAAATGCACTTGTTAACTGCTTTAATACTTGTCTTGTGATTCACATTATAATTATACTCATATTGGATTTTTGTCAGTCAGTAGTTGAAAAAAAATATGACATTTCCAACAAATAAAGGAACTCAAAAGGTGAACTTATAAATGTATTCATTAGCAAATAATATTGAGTGTATATTTTTTGTACTGAGTAACATGCAAGTGTAGAAGATTTCATCTCACTGTGCAGTGTATGCTTTGGAATGGTATGTATATATATATATATAACGGCGCGGTTATATCCCTGTGCCGTTAACCCCTCCCCCGGACAGAGGGAGCTGGGTCTATACCAGCGTATCACAAAC
>JBBPDC010000032.1:13906575-13919527 GCA_037974485.1 Hemigrammopetersius urotaenia | reverse complement strand
ATATGTAATAAATCCACAAACATAAATTCAGCTAAATTTCCATATAAAATATAACTAAAATGTTTTAGTAGTGTCCAGAGAACACAAAGCAACCGCATACTCGCTGCAATCCTTGTGTTCTTGTGATTTTCGTTTTGTGGATATGGGCGATGAGCAACTGTGGGCGTGGCCGATGAGGAAGTGTGGGCGTTGGCTGATGAGCGAGTGAGAGAGCTGAGCGGGTTTAGTGCTGGTTCGAGGTTTAGCGGTGTGAGTTGTGGCCTTGCAACAACTTAGAAGAAAACTTAATAACAAGAAGCTGCTGAGCTCAGTCTCTGTCCAGTGTCTGGTTTAACAGGTGTGTCACTACAACTCGACTCCTACTGAAGAGCCTGAAGAAAAACCCAATGAACTGTAAATCCTCGTCTTCAATCAATAACATTCATTACTGGTGATTACCCATACTGTATTTTACTGTATTGTTATTATTGAAAATTAAATTACATTATTACTGAATTTATCCTGCGTATACCAAAGAAAACGAGCTACATGAATTACAGTACAGTCTATACATTCTAGCACTGCAGGAGTTCAGTGTAAACTGTACATTATGGATACAGGTTTACCTTACATTTTCTTTAAGAATAATGTATTAAACTGAATTTAATATGAAATTGAAGTGATTGGGGGCATTTTTTAAACCACGTCACAATTTTTCACAATTCGCGGAAGCCCCGCACATTTCAGGGGTCAATCGTATATGCAATATTTCATATATTAATAGTGCTCTTTTCCTAATATTCTCTGCTCTAAAATTTCCCTCAGCATGTTCTTAAAAAATGAATCATGAGTTTTTGTCAATGTGTGTTTTGTTAATAAATTGCCATTTTGCTGGTCCTGTAAGTTCATACTTCTCTCTCTCTCACACACACACACACACACACACACACACACACACACACTGATACCCTGCAGTGGTGTGTTACACCCCCTCCTCCCACCAGGATCTGTGTGTAATTGTAGCAGGGCTGAATTAGGAGAGAAGAATTTGAAGTGGAGACTCTTCAGTGAGGAGGCTGTGAGAGTTTTATGTGAGAGCCCTCAGCGTGACTATATCAGGACACAAACGCGAGGAGAAACGCAAGTAGCAGCTGGAGGGTGATAAAAAAACACAACGCACAATCCTACAGGACTGATATTGTTATGCATTCTGTGCTTATGAAAGGGGGGTCCTCACTCCCTCACTCCCTTATTCCCTCACTCACTCCCTCACTCACTCCCTTATTCCCTCACTCACTCGCACACTCATCCCCTCGCTCCCTCAACCCCTCACTCCCTCACTTCCTCATTCAATAACTCACTCATTCACTCACACGCTCGCTCGCTCACTTGCTCGTTCAGCTTTATCCCCTCGGTTGTAGATGCTCGTTCATTTCTGTTGTACTTCTGTTGCAAATGAGAACCCTGACGCTCTGTTCTTTCCGGACAGCTCTTCCTCCCTGCGTGTTCCGTTAGCGGGTGCTGGCATTTGAGAGCGGGCGTTTAAACATGTTGAGATGACATGCTTGACACCCTGGAGTAATTTCATCCCAGCTATGTGCCCTTTGGGGAGAAAATGTCACCCTGCCACTGCGAATCAGGGAAGAGAAGGAGATTCAGAGGGAGACGGAGGAAAAGAGGAAAGCAGATTTCTCCTTCACAGACAGAGAAGGGCGGTCACGACCGGGCCGTTTTGGTCTCGGCGCTCTGTCGTCTCATTCGAGGCTAATTTCACAGTCTTGTCCAAACCCTGGAGTCACGGCTGGGAAATGAGATCCCTGCATGTCAAGTAGCGGTCAGGAAAACACCCTTAACCGAGCCACTTAACCCCTTAAAGTGCAAGGGTCCGTATTTCGATTTCCCCTTAATGACTGAGAAGCATTGGTTTAAAATAGTGTAAAATTAAATGTGTAATAAACATTAGTAACACAGAACAGCATTTTGCAGCTTAATCTCTGTCTGTAAAATCTGTATCATTATCATGGGTAATAACTTAGCTGTCAGAAACCTGACTGTATCGTTCACATTTACTTTCTCTTTTCTAATATTGAAAGCCTTGAACAACGTGTAAGTGTCTTATGGCCGTTTGCATCAGCACAACCCACCAATATGAAAAAATTATGATTTTTATCATTTCATCAACTAATTGAACACAGCTACCCCCCCCCACCCCCCCCCCCACCCCAAAAAAAAAAGTTGTTTTGGAAATCTTCGGCTAACAGACACATTAAAGCAACTTCCTCCGAGACCAATGAAGTTTTCGGATTCTGGTTCTGATTTATTGATTCCTTCATTTCCTGTAACTGCTTATTCCTCACTAGGGTCACGGATACCCAGAGTCTACTCACCCAGGGCAGTTCAACTATGTCAGAAATAACGCTGTTCCAGTAATTCATTTATTTACTGTTCCTCTCTGTCTGTGCTGTCAACATCCCCCACCCCCACACCTCCCCAACACACCCCTTCCACGCACACCCGCACTCACACACACATAACATATTATTTACTAGTATTTATTAATACTATTTCTTTTTATTTTATATTTTATTATTCGTCTACAAGTGCACAGAAGGAAGGGCATTATCTTGTTAGCTTGACCGCTTGCTAGCGATCCCCACTACCCAACAAGCTGGGCACTGGTGAAATCCTTGGAAAAAAATCCCTGCTGGTAAGAGTGATTAAAAACTTCACCAAGAAGACCAGGAATTAATTAATTTATAAGGTGAGAAAGAGGTTAGATATGTTTTCTTGGGATTTAGAAATATTGTTAATTATGTAACTACTACTATTATGTGTTTGTAAGATATGTACAATAAAATACTGAGGGAAGAGCAGGAGAGAGAAGATACATCAAAATGTGAGTCAGCAAAAGCATGAAGGTGAAGTACTTAGGGCAAGAAAATCAAGCTGCTCAGGGTGCACGGCAATGTACTGAGTTTGTTTCGCGGTGCGCGCCAGGAATGAAGGGTGGTTTGTTTCACCAAAAATATTGATCAGGAGCTGCCTCTGGCTAACACACAGTCCTTTCACTCACACACACAACTTCCACCCACACTTACACACACCCCTTCAAACCACCCCCATTCACAAACACATGCGTGTTTACATAATGTGGGAGGAGTGTTCTGATCAACAAATGTGTGTTGGTGAAGAGCAGAGTGCCGCCCCGTCCTTCCACTGGTCCAATCCAGCACCCACCATTTGAAAATGCAGCTGTGTGAGAAAGTATTAACACTGGAGAAACAGAGACAGCAGCTCTAACCAATCTAGAACTGGAACCAGTCTATTACCAGTTCTTGATACCAATTGTATCATACTTGTAAGGCTGCTATACTCGTTCTAGTGTCTCAGACTTGGACTTGTTGGCACTTGTTGGTATTTGTCCAGTTGCCTTTGAACATGTAACGTGTCCTTTAAGACAAAATCATTGATTAATAATAATCAAGAAAATTATCATATGCCTCAGTGTTGTGGGCTTCACCAAAAATCTTTGTAAATCACTTGAGTTGTACAGACAATCATGTGTGGTGAGAAAGTGGAGCAAGAGACAGCAGAGCAAGGCGTGAATCAACTCGCTGTTCTCTACAATGAAATAAAACATTACCCATTTTAAGTAGCAAAAAGAAAAAAAATTCAAATTCATCAATATTTGGCGGTCAGTGGCGATACTGTGGCAGAACTCCCCAAATAAATCAATGTATGGGCCTAATTTGATCCTACAGTGTTGTTACTTTTTGATCATATTAGATAATAATAAATATATTAAATGATCTTATGACAGAAGATTTTTTTCAGAAGATACAGTTTTCCCAGTTTCACACACACATTTCAAAAACGTCCGTGAGTCTCAAAGGGGATCTTTTATTTCTGATTTGGACTCCATCTTGACATGGAGTCAGTCTTGATTCATTCTTGATTGATTAATAAAGTATTGACTAATTTAGGACTTACATACTGCTGTAGGCAAGGTGGCCTTGACTACAACTGTATATAACAAACATATACTCATATTTTTTCAGTCAGTAAAGAGTTCTGGCATAGAGCTGCTGCTGTTTACCAACCCACTCACTGGTTAAATATTCATATTTATTTGCAATAATGAATCTAGAACTTTGAGAAAGCATAGTGTGACATTTTTTTCATGAAATTGATTCCACCCACTGTGAACCACTCCCTAATTATATCAGTGGTGATCTTGTAATTGATGTCTGAACATTTTATCTTACCTACAGACACCACAAATAAAAAATGATTGGAACTTCCTTAAGAACCTTTTCTAATCAAAGTTTGAAAAACAAGTGGTAGTAGTCCAACAAAACCATAGTACAGTAACTGTAGTACAGTACACTTTCTGAAGGGGGATATGTTACATAAACAACCGCATAGAGTGAAAAAATACGTTGTTGTGTTGTGATAAAAAAAATGCTCAAAAATACCTAAGCAGGCCTAGTTTTTGTGTTTTGTGCATGTTGGTGGGGGGTTAAGAAGAACATAATTGAAAACATGAAAACACTCAAAACGCTGCAAGGGGGAATTTCTGGCCAATCAGCACTAAGGAACAATAAACAACATGCTTGGATTGCCTACTTTCAAACCTCCTACCTCTGAGTACAGCGACAAAAAAAGCTGTGACGCCTGGGCCTCATCTTTGTGCAGGGTTTATTTAGGGTGTGGTGCCCATCACAAGGATGAGGGGGCGTGGTAGACCTGACCCGGACGTCATGAAAGCAAAAAAAAAAAAATGTGGAGAATATCTGCCTTTTTCCGTGCTTGTGCAGGGAGTTCAGCAAAAAAATGATTAGTTTGGTTCTCATAAAAAACTCCATGTGAGACTGAAATCCATGTGAAACTTCATAAAAACAGTTTTGATATCATAAATAAGTCACATCCTCATTCAGCCCAGGTCTTTCTGACCATGAGGCTCTTACCTCTTCTGCATCAACTGACGAGTTTCCGTTTTTTGGGCAGTGAAAAAACCCTCAAGGAGCACGTGCAGAATTTCCTAAGAGCAGATCTGTAAAAGAAGCAAATGACAAAGGGTATTAGTGAAATATGCTGTGACATAACATGCACATATGCCTGTTCTTTCTGCCATATAGCACTGCTGGGGCATAGGAAAAAAGACGAGCAATTTGAGGACAGAGTTGGGACCTCAGACCATATGCAGAGCCGCAATCCTGCACAATGCTTCAGCTGGCTAATGGCTTTTTTTTTGTCAGACTACTTTCCACTCTTGCTTCATTAAACCCTTATAGCTTCTGGCACTGTAACTGAACTCCTCAGCCTCTTTGCAGAGATCCTGCTTGAAGCTTATAGATCGGAATAAGTTTGTAGCAGCACGTTTCGTATCATTTGTACCAAACAGGCAAAATACAATACCCCACATAAAAAGTGATTCACCTGGGGAATGTAGATAAAAATTGTGTTTCTGCTCCTCAACCCCAACCCCACCCTTTTCCGGCCCCCCGGCGCTGACTACATATAGTTCTCCCCACATCATAAATCTCTGACGAAGAGGCTGGGTGGGCTCCTCGCTCCACTTTCCTCATGCATCAAGGATGGAGGAGCTGTTTGAGGCGAGAATATGAAATTAGATGATTATGGAGAGAAACAACTCGCTGGCAAATATCTATTTCAATCAGTCGCTGGACGTTGGAGGTTATCGATCAAAAGCCCACCATCATGAATCCCACTTATTTCTTGCCATGCGTCACTTTTTTCTTTGGCCTGTGCTCAGTTGTGGATTTGCAGAATTCATCAAACCTTTGGATTATGAAGATTAAAGCAAATGGCAATGAGAGAGACGTTCGCTTGCGTGGCGACACTCCTGCTCAATACGGAGGATTGATAGTTTCACGCAGTGATGGGATTTACATATCAAACAGGCGTGGAAGAGATGGACTTCCCTGGCCACGAGCTGATGTTAGGATGAGATGGAAAATAAAGGACAGAGATGACAATCCACAGCACCTCTTGCACAAAAACATTAAACACTTCCCCTGCCTTCCTTTGGCACTTTGTTAAAGTGGAGAGAAGAGCCCGATGCTCTCCAAGAGATTAAATAAGGCTTTTTTAGAGGTTGTGCCAATTAAAGGTAAGGGCCTTCAGAATTGTTGGAGGGAAAGAGCGAGGGAGTGAGACATGCAACAGAGGCTCCCCCCGGCAGCTCTGGAGTTGTCGCTGATGGTTGTCTTCGCAGGCTCAGAGCAGGTCATTACTGCAGGGCTCTTGGCGGCATTAGGCGTCTTTGGAGGGCTTTAGAGAGAGAGATTGAGGTTGACTCTCAGCAGAAGAGTAGTGTCCACCTCAGGGGGATGAAACGAAGATATTCCACAGGCTCCTAAGCCTGCTGGGTTCTGGGGAGGACACCCCGACCTCTCAACAATGACCACATCACAGAAGTGATATGTACACAAGTGGCATCCTTCAAGAGGCTGTTTTCAACCAAAGGGAAGGACGTAAAGTCGGCCTGGAGCTAATGGAGTGAAGAAAAAAATCTTTTATTGGGTTGATAAGAAAACACCATGGGTTGTATTAATGTTTACTAAATGTTTTTCAATTCAATTCACAGATACAAAATTCACATTTACAGGTTGCCACTATACCATGTTACCATATATCTGTAACAACTGTGTAATTATGTATTCATAAGGCATGCAATAACAATGTAATTACTGATGATGCATTGACTATGTGATAGCACAGGTATTGACTTCGTTTGCTATTTTGTATACAATTTGTACTGCTTTTATTTGTTTTTTGCTGTTGTTATACAAGTTTATGCAAATGTAACTCCAGTACATACGTCAGCTAAATGCCATAAATGTAAATGTAAATGTACATAAGTAAAAACTGAAGATGAAATGCATTACAAAAGTATACATCTGTAACAGTGAATACATCTCATTATACTTTTATTATATGCCTTATTAATGTGTAACTACACTGCTGTTACAGACATTAACATAACATAGGCAAATAGTCCTAGAACACAAACAGAGTTGCGTGAGTTCACATGATTTGGAAAACAGATTTAGATTTTTATTACATTTATGTTTAAATGACCTTATTGTTGTTGCACTATTAAATTAAATGTATCATTACTTTCTTTGTGGAAAAAAGCTGCTTTGTATGTAGCTCACAAAGGAGAACATCCCAAAATGTGTCTATTATTCAAAAATACTCTGTCTTGCTCCTGAAAAGGCAGCTTGTTTTTGTAAAAAAAAAAATTGTGTCTGATGAGAATGAAGCATCAGAGAGGAAGGAAAGCTACATTCAAAAGGGTTAATGCTAGAGCTAACAGTGAGAACATTATGCAAGGATTCATCTACACCTTTCTTCTCAGTTGCCAACATGATAAAATGTGACCATGTATCCTTGGCAGTAAGTTTTAATCACAGATGAAAGCCTGCTGTACAACAGTCCTGCTCACTGTGTAATTGTTGAGTTATCACAGAGACTGGAAATGCAATTAGCTACATCTGAAAGAAATGTCAGGTGTGTTCAGAAAGATGAAGAGAGATGCTGATGGTTCTACATGGCTGAAAATGCTGTAGAACTTGGATACCCTGCTCCAGTCCTGGACACCAGAGCTAATTAAATGAGTAAGTAAAGTAAGTAAATACATACAGGAACACACAACAGCACAGCTCATAGTGTGAACAATGACATTTATATTTTGCATTTAACCCATTCAGCAAATGAAATATTTGGCTGCTGGTGAAACAGCACCCTGGAGCAGTGTTAGGTGGAGGGTATCTTGCACAAGGTATTGTCCTGGGATTCAAACCCTTGGCCTTCTAATTTCAGGGGCAACTCCCAAACCACCAGGCTACCAGCCACAGATGAATGTATAATGGCAGAGAAAGCTGTGGAACTGGGGTCCCCAGCTCTGGTCCTGGAGGTCCAGTGTCCAGTACAATTTTGTTATTTTTCTGCTCAAACACACCAAATTCAACTCACCAGTTAATTTCTAGGTTTGCTAAGATCAACCCTCAAAGACTGCAGCTGGACATTCCTGCTGTAGAACATCTAGAAGTTCTAGATACATTTAGATATTGTAGAAGTTCTAATACATTTAACATCCAGGCCAGTTTAGAAGATCTAAATCTACAATGATCACAAACTACTGGTACAACAAGTGGTTCCCAACTTTTGAACAATAGTGTGTCTAATTTGCCAGACTGGCCGAGGTCAAAATACTGCACTTGCTGACTAATTTGCTAGAAACTCAGGTCAGAACTGAACCATGACTTTTGCTCTCAACTTGAGAGCATAAACTTCTTCCTTTTTTCTGCAGCCCTACAGAACCTAATGCCCTGTGTGGAGACTTGGGGAGCTGAGGGCTGGGATGTGGATTAATTAAAGAACAGTAGCTAATGAGGAACCCCTCAGGAGTGGACAACCAGCTAAAGAAGCCACTGCTCTTAGTTCAGACCACCCATACACAGCTAGCTCGAAAAAGCTCACTGCTTTTGAGAGTCACATGAAAAAATGAAGCGAAAAATAGCTAAGAGAGAACATGAACCTGCCAGAGTGGTTCAATAGAGAAACCAGTGTTGACTGAAACTGTTCGTGGGCTGATGTCACTCCACAAAACCAGATCTACAGTAAGAAAGGTTGATGGACAGAAAAGGTCTAAACACTTCTGTCTCTTATACATGATAAAGACCCAAGAGAGAGTGTGGTTGTTTTCTTTTCAAAGCACAAAATACTGGGATTAATTTTCATGATGCACCAATTCCAATGAACTATGGCTGAGAGTAAATACTAACTATGTACAGTTTAAACAGTTTAAAGCTTCTAACATTGCTGCCATTGTAGATGCCCAGAGGCAAAACAAAGAGGTTTCAGTCACTGCTAGTTAAAAATCATACAGCTCTAAACAAACAGAACTCAAGCAGTGAAATTAAACAAGGACATCAAAATGCACTCAGCACTGAACAACACATCCCTACAGCCAAATACGAAGAAAGCCAATTAGGAAGTCAAAATGTTTTGTTGTTTTCTGATATATAATGTCAAAATAATGACTTATTTTCTGTAAATATTACATTCTTATATAAAATCCTTAATCTTTCTTCACAAGAAACCATTTTTATTTCTTATTTAATGTGGCAAAAAATTTTTGAAGGACAGAATTTGTAAGGCTAACACTGATATAAGCTTTAATGACAACTGACATGAACATAAATATAATCTAAGGACTAAGTACTGAGCAAAAGTCTTGTGCCACCCCTCATTTCTTCATATTTAGCTTCAAAATATTAAGACTTTCTTGTATTTTTAATGTGACCTTGACTAACAGTTTTAGTCAAGGTCTAAAACAGAGTCAAAGACTAATTTTCAGTCCAGTCCCTGAACCTGACCAGTTTCAGAGGAATGGTTTTGTTTGTTAAGACAGTGACCAGGCAGTGATCAGTATACTGGGGGTGCTGAATGCTGAGTGGTTGGAACTGCTGAGTGGTTGGAACTCCTTTATCTAGGCTTCTTGTACCTATGGGCACTTTTGGCAGCCTGTCAGTAAAATATTTATTTACATTTCTTTCATTCAAGCTACACAATATGATGAAGATAAGACAGTCAGGTTTGCAGAAAATAGTATTTTAATGTCATATAAGGTCAGAAAATATAAAGAAATGAGGGCAGTGGCTTATGAGAAGTTCAGATAATGGTTAAATTTATGGAAATTGGACCTGAAATGATCTGACCTTTTCTACCATTTTCCAGAAATAAGCTTAAAAAATGTGAGTTTATACAGAGCTGGTCATCTATTACTTATAAATTTGTGCCTGTGCTTTTTTTTTGCATAGAAGTTTCTAGTAGATCACCTGTTAAACTGATGGCCCCTACTGGGGCAAAGTTCCTGTATATTATATAAGTCATTTGTTCCCTTCATTTGAAATTTATACAGTTGTGTTTGAATGATATCAGTAATATTGGTGAGAGCAGACTTCATTTTGCCAAAAATTTTGCAATTTTGACCTTGTTTAAACTCAACTGAAACCCACAGGTTTTAAAGTTTGCCTTTGCTAATGGAAATCTAATGTAAAAGGCCTGTTTGTTCAATAATCAGCCTTCGTTAAGAAACACTTTATAATGCAGAGAGGAGGCTTGGCTCAGATTTAGTATCCAGAAAGTAACAACCCATTGCTGGGGTGTTAATAATAGTAGGCAACTCTTGCATGTAGAGGGCAAAACAAGGACAGGAACAAACTGCCCTCAGACATTCCAGTGACCACTTTGTCCACTGCCCCACTATGCCAGCATTTCAGAATCCTACTAACTGAGCAAGGCTGTTGTCCAGCCTCCTTTAGCAAATGTCCTCACCCCCCAGAGACCCCAACAGGCCATGTGAGAGATGTGAGAGATTTCCTGCTGCCCTCTCCTCAATTTGATTAGCAGAATATCGAGGGACATTAAGGGCGTTAGTGACTCATAGCCGGCATTATGCCCAAGTATATTGGTTCAGAGTGCTGGGATACTCAGACATAAACCAGTCCAAACTGTCACTCAGAAAAAGGAAGTGAAGATAGTCAGAAGGTTTATAAGGTCCATTCATTATAACCCATGCTCGTCACACCTTATTCCTTTATATTACTTTATGCGTGTCAAATAAAAAAAATGGGAACAAATATTCAGCACCACCAGTATACTGATCACCGCCTGATCATCTGGATCATCTGCTCCTGTTTCTTCACTGGTTCAGGACTTCAGTTAGAGGCTCTTTGTTCTGCTTGAATGATTCATACGTAGGTCACTGTGTGTCTTAACAAACGAAAACATTCCTCTGAAACTGGTCAGGTTCAGGGACTGGACTGAAAATGAAAAGCCTGGAGAACTGTTCCGCAAGACCACATAAAAAATATGAATAAATGATTCATAGTTGAAATATTACAAATGTTTGCACAGTAATATTCTTATAGTTATCATGACTTTATGTACCTAAACAACAATTCTCATTTTCAATCCTCTCTTTATCTCTTAAAAGAAAACAAACTTCTGGGCCTGTTCTAATGGTTACCAAGTACTTGGCTTTGAATGAAGCACGCCTTATGATAAGGGACGCGTAACAGATTCTGACTGAATAAACAGATTCATGCAAATGCTTTAGTTCTGTGACATCACAAAACACAAAACGGGCTGTGTGTGGCTTCGAATGGACTGAGGAGTGGATGGTGCTATTTTTTCTATGCTCCATATGTTTGCACTGTCTGCTGTCAGTTGTGTTTTTATTGCATGTGTGTTCAGTCTGCTGGGTTCCACCACATAGGAACTTTTCCTGCAAAATGAAGCCCTGTCCTGCATTTAAGAGAAAATTAGCTGAGATGCAATTAACCAATTAGCTGTTCTAAACTGATTAATCATTTCACTGCCCGTTTGTTATTTCACGTTGTTATTTTGCCTCGGTTTGTCCGTGATGGTGGTATATTTTGTTCACCAAGCTGAAGCGAATTGATTAACAACAGCCTGTGATTCAGCCTTAAAAAGTGTTGTTATTATTATACACACCAAGGTGTTAATGAGCTAGATGAGGAAAAGATGCTTTTACCCATTGACTTTGAGCCTCTGCCCCAGATGAAAAGCAAAAGAAAGCAAGAAAAAAAAGAGTTACATCAGAAACAATAACAAACTCCCCGATTGGAGTAACGTGAAGAATCTGGAAAAGAGAAATCCAGTATACCTGCCAGTCCACAAAGCCTAAAAACTGTAGAAGAGAGAGGAGAGAAAAGGCGACGCCGGTGGGGATGGATGACTCAGAGTGTAATTGCAAGTTGTTGTGGGGAGACGGACTGGGGCTACAGATAATGCGGCTCTCTATCATATGCTGCGAAAACGAGTGAGTCCTTTACAGGCCCACAATAATCTGCTTTAGTCGTGTGTGAACAGGTTTGGGGTCTTTGTGGGGTAAAATGTCACTAATGTAGCATAAAATGTGAGGTTAACACTATCTATCTATCTATCTATCTATCATCTATCTATCTATCTATCTATCTATCTATCTATCTATCTATCTATCTATCTATCTATCTATCCATCTATCTATTTATCTAGCTAGCTAAATGATTAGTGTTAAGTTTGTGTGTTTAAAAGTGCACAAAAAATCTTCTAAAACTTCCATTAAATATATATAATATATAATATATATATATAAACAAATAAATGTTGAGCTCAGGACTGCATCAAATGTGATGCATCAAATTTCCTTCACCCAGGTTCACCCACTTTATCCACACACATTACCGACACACTCCATGGCCGAGCTGATGTGTTCGCACAGTGTGAAAATGACACACACATTTCAGTGGTAGTCCAGTTCACGCCTGTTCAGCTTTCAGCTACAGTCACATAGAAACGGCCCACACTGGCAGGAAAACACTCAAGTGTGTGTGAGCGCTCTTTGGCTCAGGTTGAGTGTTCCTGGTAAGACAGGCCTGTGCATGTGATGGTCAGAGAGAGAGACAGACTCTCAACAGCATCCCATGAGACTAAGTGCTCTCCAGGACTAAGACCTGGCCCTTCAATGTTAAAAAAAACTGCTGCATAACCTGCACTGCAAAAATATTTGCTGTTTTACTTTCAAATACGGAGCCCAGTAGGTCTACACAAATGAGATCTTTCAAAAATCTATTAAACTACAATGTAACGTGCAACCAAGTGTCAATTACCAGCAGCAGCAAAGAATCTCAGAGGAAACGATTGGACAGGCATACAGAAACACAATGACAAGAAGCTACTTTCATGTTAAACTAAAACGGCGAGTTATTTTCGCTTGCAGCCACTTTACTGACCAGCGCTGTATGAATGAGGCACATATGCTTCAGCTTGCATTTGAATATGGGTGGTGGTGGCCTAGTGGAAGGATACTTGCCTCTGGACCAAGAGGTCATGGGTTCGAATCCTATCTTCAGCACCACCACTGGGTCCCTGAGCA
>JBBPDC010000032.1:13850711-13860928 GCA_037974485.1 Hemigrammopetersius urotaenia | reverse complement strand
CACTAACACGACACAGGTGGGACCTACATCACATGACACAAAACCACATGAACAGAATAAACAGAGCCGTGAATAAATCAGAAAAACCCAAAACAAAAGCAGTGGCTAACAACCGGCCACTGACCAGGCCGTGACATCCTGTAACTAATGACTGTAGGACTGTCCCTGTAACTAATGACTGTAAGACTGTCCCTGTAACTAATGACTGTCAGAATGTCCCTGTAAATAATGAGTGTAAGACTGTCCCTGTAACTAATGACTGTAGGACTGTCCCTGTAACTAATGACTGTCAGAATGTCCCTGTAAATAATGACTGTAAGACTGTCTCTGTATCTAATGACTGTTAGAATGTCCCTGTATCTAATGACTGTTAGAATGTCCCTGTAAATAATGACTATAAGACTATCCCTGTATCTAATGACTGTAAGTCACTCTGGATAAGGGCATCTGCCAAATGCCTCTAGGGCAGGGACAGGAAAACCATTGCTGCCCTGTGTCCACTCTCCTACTGTTCTTAAGTCATCCAAATGTCCAACAGCTTTTGTGTCTTTCCTTTATCTCCTGTACCTGGCTGTTCTTCTAAGAGGATCCATTTAGCAGCTGAATCTGACACGCATCTGAGCCGGGGTGACTTAAAGTGAGACGGTAAAAGACAAGAAGAGGATTGGAATGGATTCTTCGCTTTTCCCAAAACATGTCGGGACATGTTTATAATAAGAGCCAAAAGTTTACTTGGCGTTCAAACAGGAACTGAGAAAAAAACGAGCATACATGTTGATGTAATCGTGTCAGACGTTACTTCGGAACAACTCAGGTTATTCGAGCGTGTGGATGCGGAACGCTCCAATTTGTGGATGTTGAGCTAAAAAAGTGCTAATTCTTTTTTCTCTCAGAATCTAGCCGCGTTTTGTTCCGGGAATAAAAAGAAAGAAACCCAGCAGCGGTCCGAGGCTGTTATATTTTTTTTTTGGAAAGGCTCAGGAACAGCGCAGGGGGGGCAGCAGGCAAATCTGTTTAAGCTACTTTTTCATGGATGGGACACTTTTTTTTGTGTGTGTTTTTTTATTGCAGTTTTTCTTTCGCACCTTTTCTTTTGCACGGCAGTATTGCAGCCTTATCTCTCTCCTGCAGTATTTGCCGTTTTTGTTCTCCCAATGTCATGCTACGGTTCTCCTACAATCGCTCTTCTGTTCTGCGACAACAAATGGACGCTCGCCTCTTTTTGTCTCGGCGACAGAAAAAACTGTCTGTTTCTTATTGAAGCTCTCAACCTCTTTCCCTGCTATTGTCTCGCATCTCCTATTGTCCCCACTGCGTCCCGCCTACACTCATTTAAGGTTATGCAATGCTTGCCAGGCAGTGCCCGATAACCTGTTGCTGGCAGTGATGAGCGATAATTGCACCTTTCCTGTGAGGTTCAGAATTGCACCTCCTTGGAATGAAACCTTGTATCTTCAAAATAGTAGATGCTTTTTGTAGAAGCTAAGAAACACTATAATGTACACACTAACATGTAATGGAAGTTGTAACAAGACTGTATTTTGAAGTTTTGGCCAATTTTATTGGTCTATTATAAATATATAGTAGAGATGCATATGTACAGCCATCCCCCAGTTTTACGCGGATCAGGAGTCGCAGATTCAGTCACAACTGAACTCATAGTTGATGAATATTTGTTTTGTTTGTAAAAGAAGCTGATACTGTGTGAACTGGTGAGGAGAACACAGGTTCGGTTCCAGATTCCTCCTCAGTTCCTCCAGCCACTGTTTGGATCAGAAGCCCCTGATTTAATTTAACGAAGGACTGGTTGAGTCAAACCAAGTTTCTGATGGAACTAGAGTAATACTGGACTTCCACAAGAACATACTGATATACTGAACATAACCACTATTTACTATGTAATTTGTAATTCATTCTGTTAAGTTTTACTTAGTATATTTAGTAAGACTAATGTGAAAAACAGTTTTTCACATTATGTAACCCCATCTGCCGTAATGAGTCGGAAGTCGGCGTTCTATTTATTGAGATATGGGCTGATTATGCTAAAAAACATCAAAAATATAATTTGTGAGTGAGAAGATCAATACCAGGTTTTAAACCAGTTTAAGGATTCACCTCACAGACTTTAAAAAAAAAAAAAAAAAATCACACTCAGACACTCCAAAGAACCATCCACCAAAAGCATTTTTTATTAGTTAGAGGAACTAGACCTGGTATCCATGGCATAACTCATCCTCTCTCTTCAGTGGACAATACTGTGTCAGGACAATGTTGAATAATTTTTGCACAGTTCCTGGACCTGGATAACATGAGTTAGAGTGATGTATGTAGCCTAAATCCTTGCCATCTCATTGTTAACAATGTGTCCTTGGCAACTTGCATTCATGTTTCAAGTGTAATACAATTTACGTACAGTTACAAGCAAAAACTGTAACATAGCTCAGTCCGTTCAAACATAAAATCGATACCTCACCGAATTGCTTTCCTGTACAGCGTATATTTCTGCACTGAATGTAATAAAAACTGGAATATTGATTTCAGTATTAAAATACTGGCATCTGGAACAAGTGATAGAGTAGTCAAGTAGCTCGCTGATACTACAGTTGCTATATGCACTGTTAAAAATAACAAATTATTCTTGGCTGAGGTTCATCACACCTGCATGTCTTGTTTAGGTAAAGAACTAAAAGAGAACTAAAAGTGGTTCTTCTAAGGTATCAATCCAAACAATGCTCTCTAAAACCAGAATGGTTCATCGTTGTTTGCCCCTCCCAACTTGATAGCATCATGTCACTGTGGGGAACCTAAAAACAATCTAAATTGAAAATAATGGGAAAAAAATGCTTTCCTGATTGTTATAACCAAAAACTGAAACACTGAAATGTAAGAGATATACAGCAAAATGGCCCATGGGGACATACCATTGCCCCATGTCACAATCTGAAAGGAGATTTTCCATAGTCCAAGACTAGAAAGCCTACCTAATAAAATGTAATTTGTCGTTGTGGGGCTATTTCCATATTCCAGGCCGTGATCATATTATAATTTTCAAATGTCTACATTGTTATAATAAACTATATATTGTACAGAAATGTAATAACAGGATTAGGTTCTGCTGCTGGGACCCATTCTCCTAATATCCGAATCCCTCCTCTCTTCCCTTTCCACTGCTCAAATCCAAAGGGCTGGAAAAGTCTTTCCCCAGTGTAACAATTTATAATTTATACCACATGCTTGGAAATGGCATATTTCATGCTTGCTTTGACTTTGGCTTTCTGAAAGCAATTACCAGCCTGTTTCCATGTTTCCAAGACCACATTCAGGCATGAGACAAAGGTTCCAAATCTATGTTTGTCTTTTTTTGGAGGGAGGAGGTGGTGGTTTGTTTTTAATCTAAGTTGCTATCAGTTTGCCACTAAGTAGCAGAGCCGAATGGCTGCTGAGTGTTCAGAGACGACAGGCGCTCTCTATTGATTCCTTGCAGGTGTAGAATGACCTGGCTATGAAAATGAGGCGCACTCTCCTCTGCTCTTTCCCAAGGTCATCAACTAAGTGGAGGATGTTTCTCTGCACTGTGAGAGAACATCACAGTTGCTGCCATCTGGCAAGATTACCATAACGACACTGTAGAGTCCCAGTCTCATAGGACACAAAACATGGTGGTTCAATTACTACAAGTAAAAAAAATTCTATACACATGGTTTCCATGACGTATGGTTATCTCACATAGCTAAAGAGTCTCACAGTGAAAAGAGTTCAAAACATTCAATGACATGAATAAGTCACAAAATCTGCTAGTTCTCTAAAATCTGAGCCACGTTCAAAGCTGCTGCAAAGTGATCGATATGTGCCTCCTCACAACACTTAAAATCAGTATTGATGTTCCAATGCACTAAACACCATTATCCTACACTGGTATGCAACTGACATTACCACTTGACAGATGATGAACAGTTTTGCAATTTATTTTCTTAACTACATCTAGGCTCGTTAGTTAAATAACAGGCTAAAAGATAGCTAACAGGCTAAATGGCCCCTGCATAAATATAACTACATTTAAAGCATTAATGGATTATAACGTTTACTATAGCATTCAACACAAAGCACAAAATCTGAATAGCTGCCTATTCTTTACATAATGTATTCAGAAAGTTATGAAAGTTCAGCTTCTAATTTCAAAAGGTGTGAAATTGTGCTGTACATAACATGCACTGTTTCAGAAGCACATAAGTCATATACATTTCCATTAATTATATATGGCTTTCTGTCACAGTCATGCCTGTGTGCTGGTGGATACTGGGACAGTTCATGCCTGCTACCACCTGGGGGAGCATCTAACCCATGGACTACCAACCCTATTTTGACTCCTTTAGACACCTGTGTGTAATTACCTTGACTCTCACTCACCTCAACTGTTTCCCCTTCATCATTACTCCCTGTGTTCCCATTGGTCCTATGTTTTGTCCTTCTCTGTATTTATAGTCGTGTTCTCCCTTTGGTCCTCACTTGAGCATACCATCACCTTACCCTCTTTGTGTTCCTGTCCCTCTTCTTAGTTTAGTTGGCCACCATGCCCCTTTCTGTTGGTTCTTGATTTCATGTTGAATAAACCTTTTACATCTACGTCTACACTGGTTTCATCCCATTCATCTCACATCATACAGGACACGAACGTGACAGAATGCTCAAATCCGAAACTGCTCCCGTCTCGCCTCAACTTGCAACACGCTCTTTCCCTGCTCCAGCCAGCCAGCCAAGTCAGCGTCATCGCTGCGCCAACCAGTCAACCCAGCGTTTCCAACGCTCCAGCCGGTCCAGCCAACTTCCCCTCCAGCACATAATTTTACTCCTTCAACTAGTCCTCTTCACCCGACGCTTCACCCGGTCTTTTCGATATTCAACAGGGTGATCGCTCGGTGAGCGAATATACAGAAGAGTTCCGGACCCTGGCAGATGGGGGGTTGTGGAGTGCCGAGGTACTCATGTTCACGTACCACGGGGATTGGCTCCCCGAATACAGAAGGAACTCTCTCGCATCTTGCTTCCCGTGACGCTGGAGGGGATTATTCAGTTCAGCCTCCGTATAGAGCTCTGTCTCCACCATTCAGCTCCACACCGTTTAGCTCCACACAGCCCTGCTCCGCTCATTCCAGCTCCGCTCATTCCAGCTCCACTCATTCCAGCTCCACTCATTCCAGCTCCACTCATTCCAGCTCCACTCAGCCCCATTCCATTCAATGCAGCTCCACTCATTCCAGCTCCACCCATTCCAGCTCCACACAGCCCAGCTCCAAACAGCCCAACTCCACACAGCCCAGCTCCACTCAGTCCCATTACACTCAGTCAAGCTACACTCAGTCCAGGTTCACATATTCCAGCCTCTTCATCCAGCCAAGCCGTCTCTCCAGACTCTTCAGCCAGCCAAGCCATCTCTCCAGCCTCTTCAGCCAGCCAAGCCGTCTCTCCAGCCAGTTCAGCTGGCCTCTCAGCCATTCCAGCCGGTCAAGCCTGCCTCTCAGTCAGTCCCGATGACGTCGCTGCCATGCCAGTCAGCCCTGATGACGTCGCCGCTGCGCCAGTCAGCTGGGAAGTCGGGTCTCCTCCTGACCCGTTGGCGGTTCCCGTACCGAGCAAGTTGACTCTTGACCTGTCGTCGGTTCCTGTACCGGGCGACCCTATTACTGACCCGTCGCCGGTTCCCGTACCGGGTGACTCCCTTCAACTTCCGTTGCTGGTTTTTGCACCGGGCGGCTCTACTCATCTCCGGTCGCTGGTCTACGCATCTCAACTATCGGACTCTTCTCAACTCCTGTCACTGGTACCCACGCCGGATGACTTATCTTGGTTCCTATCGCCGGTCTCCGCAACGGGCTATCCAACGGACTATTGATTGGTCTGAATTGACTAGTGACTCGTTGCCGGCATCTATGCCGGGCGATGTGGGAACTTCAGGGCCGGACTCCGAACCGGCCTCCCAGACTCCAGGGCCGGACTCCGAACCGGCCGCCCAGACTCCAGGGCTGGACTCCGAACCAGCCGCCCAGGCTTCAGGGCCGGACTCCAAACCAGCCGCCCAGGCTTCAGGGCCGGACTCCGAACCGGCTGTCCAGGCTTCAGGGTCGGACTCCGAACCGGCCGCCCAGGCTTCAGGGCAGGACTCCGAACCGGTAGCCCGGGCTCCAGGACCGGACTCCGCACTGGTCTGTTTGACCTCAACTGCAGTGTAGTCTGTCGGCTCCTCCTCCTCCTCCTCCACCGTGGATGATCTCTCTGACTGGTTCCTCGCACTTTCCCCCTTCGCTTGGGCTGAAGGGCTGGAGGTTTTTTTTAGTGCCCCGGAGTTGCGCGTAGATGGTGGGTTCTGTCACAGTCATGCCTCTGTGCTAGTGGATACTGGGACAGTTCACGCCTGCAACCACCTGGGGGCGCATTTAACCCATGGTTTACCAACCCCATTTTTACTTATTTAGACACCTGTGTGTAATTACCTTGACTCTCACTCGCCTCACCTGTTTCCCCTTCATCATTACTCCCTGTGTTCCCATTGGTCCTATGTTTTGTCCTTCTCTGCATTTATAGTCATGTTCTCTCTTTGGTCCTCACATGAGCATACCATCACCTTACCCTCTTTTTGTTCCTGTCCCTCTTCTTAGTTTAGTTGGCCACCGTGCCTCTTTCTGTTGGTTCTTGGTTTCATGTTGAATAAACCTTTTACATCTATGTCTACACTGGTTTTATCCCATTCATGTCACATCATACAGGACACGAACGTGACACTTTCAGTGACTTTACAACTTTGCATCTTCTCTAGATCTGTCAGGTTCCGGAGCTGGAGCTGAGCAACACAGAGTTTCAGCTCCCTGTAAAGATTTAGGTCCGGAGACTGGCTAGGCCAATCCAGAACCTTGATACGTTTCTTACGGAGCCACTCCTTGGTTATCCTGGCTGTGTGCTTCAGGTCATTGTCATGTTGGAAGACCCATCTTCAGTGCTTTGCCTGAGGGAAGGAGGTTGTTGCTCAAAATCTCACAATTCATGGCCCCATTCATCCTCTCCTTAATTCAGTGCAGTCATCCTTTCCCCTTCGCAGAAAAGAACCCCCAAAGCATGATATTTCCACCCCAGCTTCACAAGCTTAGACCAAAATGTTCTATTTTATCATCAGTGATACCCCATGAGCCGAGATATTGCATGGAGCCCCAGTCCGAGGGTGACTGACAGCTGTCTTTAGCCTCTTCCATTTACTGACAATTGCTACAACAGTTGATCTATTTTCACCAAGGTGCTTGACAATTGCCCCATAGCCCTTTCCAGCCTTGTGGAGGTTCACAGATTTGTCTCTGGTGTTTTTGGACAGCTCTTTGGTCTAGCCCATGGTAATAGTTGGAGTCTGACTGACTGTGGGGTGGACAGGTGTCTTTAAAGAGCTCAGACAGGTGCTACTACTAATTAGGATTACTAAGTGGAGTAGAGGTGGACTTCTTAAAGGCAGAGTAACAGGTCTTTGAGAGCCAGAATTCTTACTGATTGCCAGGTGTGCAAATAAATAAACAAATAAATTCTTTACAAATCATACAATTTCCTGATTTTTTTTACATTCTGTATCTCACAATGGGAATGCACCTACAATGTGAATTTCAGACCCATTCATGATTTCTAATTGGGAAAACTTGCAAAATCGCAGGGTGTTCAAATACTTATATTCCTTATGTTCCAATGTATATATTATATAACATTTTACAATAAAGTACTTGAGGCCTGACTTTATCATGGGTAAAGGGGTAATATTTGGACCCCAAACATATCTTGGCCAATTGACTATATCTGTGGTGAGTGTAAAATTCTGTAAATTTGATTATTCCTTCAAGCCCAAATCACATCTGAATTGTAAATTCAGTGTAAGCAACTACTTTTAATCAACTGAGTCAGCCCGAGACCATTCATTAACGACGACAACGCTGGGAGTGAAGAGCGAGAGTTACTTGGCCATCAGCATCAGGACTTTCTCTAGGACAGGGGATTAACAAATGAGAATGAAAATTTTCTCACATGACGGCTCCTGAGTGGAGCGCATTCTCTACGGCCGGCAGACCAGATGGGTGAGGCAAGAAAGTGGCGTTTGTTTGCCGTCCGGCATGCCAGCGCTGGCTACGTCGCACAAATGTGGCGCCCAGCTCCTAAATCATCCCTAAAAGAGCGCAGATGTTGTGTTTCAAGGCCATTACCAGTCACTCTGCCCCTCAACACTCACACTGTCTTGCTGGCCTCGCTCCCACTCCCTTTCTCTCTCCTCCCAGCGGAGGCACTGGGTGAGCCAGCTTTGTGAAGCATTACACTCATAAATCCGTCTCCCAATCCTGTATTCTGTTTTTCTTCGCCATGCCATGCTGAAAGAGATTAGTGAGCCATACCTGTGTGTGACAGCATTAACCCGTTTAACTCTGGAAGACCCGCTGAGAGATACCTACACTAAAATATGACCTACACTTTGAGTTCATCGTTGTTGGGCAATTATTCTCAAACTTTCCCCAAAGCCTTGAATGCAAGCAGGCAACAAGTAATGAAAGCTATTTCACTCTATAATGAATTTTATTGGAAAAATTGAAAGTTAATGTTTTGTCATAATGCATGACATCATATACAGCTCTGGTAAAAAAATAAATAAATAAATAAGAGACCACCGCAATGTATTTTTAAATCACCATCTCTATGAGTGACAACCATTCCATGCCAGTGTCTGTTAAATTCCTACACAAGCACCTCCTTCTGCTTTTTGAGGTACTGATTAGTGATCACCTGAATCAAATCTTATTTAATGACAAAAAGTATAAAAACACTGCTGTAATCAACACTTTCTTCTCACAATGAGACGAGTTGGATGGTAAAACTATTAGAAGTAGTTTTTATTACCCTTTTTTTAAGTAATTTGTTCAGTTCAATACTTGCACCTGTACAAAGATAAAACCTGAGGTGCTGTAAATGTATGTATTTTTTTTTCTTTTTCTAATAGTATGCTAGAATAACTCAAAAATAATATTAATAATATTAAAGGTATAAGATTCACTTCAATGCCTAATGGTTTAGGCATCTAGTTTGCATGAGGCTACTGGGCAACCATAAGCTCACATTACTTTAGCAGTTGCAAACATGTCTCAGATGTCTTCTAGACTACAGTTGGGGTGAAATAAGGTGTAAATAGGATTTTAGGTTCAGCTTTTAATTTGATATTAATAAGCCTAGAGTTTAGGAGCTCAAACAAGTTAAGCACTGTCTAGCAGACTGGGTGAGGAGAAAGTCACCGGCTAGACGTTTGGTAACCCTAAGGTCTTCGGTTCGATACTCTTTCTGCAGGAAGGTGAGGGAGAGGCTGGACGTTGGTGGTCTCTTTCTAATCCATATTAAGGGCTCAGTAGATTCCATCTGCCACAGGCAAGCCATGAAGTGATCAGTCATTCGCAGCATTAGGCCAGTGGGTGCTACTGCCCTGCAGTCCTGCAAGAGGCCCTTTATCGAGCCACTACTCGGATTCCTCTCTAATTGGATCGCCTCTGTTGTTTCTGTTTGCTTGTTGAGAGCAAGCTGTTTATATGATTGAGTGCGCACTTTTTGCTTTTACAAGATTGTGTTGCTCTGCTGCATTCGATCCCAGAAACCACGGCATCTCAAAATGAATCTGGAACATTCAGATCGCCTTGAGTTACAGGAAGTCCAGTAGCTCTGTATTGCTCTTTTCTGGAGCAAAGCTCTTCAAGATATGCCGTGCAAAAACCTGGAGCAACCTAATTTTTTCATATTGTGCTTCTGAAGATCCAAACTGTCTACTATTGTTAATGTAGTCTTGAGGCTTCCTGAAGGACTTTCTAGGAATCTCATTTTCAGTCTTGTCAAATAAGTGTTTTTTATATTTTATATGTTAAGCTACGTAGCGACCTACGTATGAATCATTCAAGCAAAACAAAGAACATCTTAAGTCTTGAACCAGTGAAGAAACAGAAGCAGATGATTCCAGATAATCAGGCGGTGATCAGTATACTGGTGGTACAGTGGGTTGGAACTCTTTCAGTTCAAACAAAATTAAATATTATTATTGCACCGTGTGCTGAGCTGCCGTTAAATGCAGAGGAAAAATTTGGTGCTGTTCACACTGTGTGCTGTGATGGGTTCACAAATGACAGAATGGTCACATTAATTAAAAAAAATAAATAAATATATATATA
>JBBPDC010000032.1:13830580-13840997 GCA_037974485.1 Hemigrammopetersius urotaenia | reverse complement strand
AGGAACTTGAAGGATGAAACAGGCTCCACAGCACTCCCGTTGATGTGGATGGGATTGTGTGAGCCTCTTCTCTCCTTCCTGAAGTCCACAATGAGCTCCTTGGTTTTGGTGGTGTTCAGGAGCAGATTGTTGTCCGTGCACCAAGTGGCCAGATGCTGGACCTCCTCCCTGTAGGCCGTCTCATCGTTGTTGGTGATGAGACCGATCACCGTGGTTATACATTTAAGCATGTTGTTATGCTTTGCAAGAGAAAATATAACTGGAGTA
Source organism: Hemigrammopetersius urotaenia (assembly GCA_037974485.1). NCBI lineage: Eukaryota > Metazoa > Chordata > Actinopteri > Characiformes > Alestidae > Hemigrammopetersius > Hemigrammopetersius urotaenia. Next base: position 13,840,730 of record JBBPDC010000032.1, on the reverse strand, counting down.
TATTTTGAATGATTCTAAATAGAAATGATAAAAGCATTTTAAAAGTGACAGCAATTTTTAGGGGTTTTCAGATTTTATGAGAGAAAAAGTCACAGAAGTGTAATTTTGCACATGATTCAGAAATGAAGGAGCTGCTGGTCATCCACTTTGAGGAGGTTACTTTATATTTTTACAATAAAAATGGCTTATAAACTTGAAATTGGCTTTATTGGTTGCTTTAGTGGATCTGGCACCTGGTTCACACTGTATAAAAAAAAAACATAATAAAAATTGAAATGTATAACAAAAATATGCTGACAAGGAAGTAAAGAGCTTACAAACACTAAATTCTGTTTAGGCCCACAGAGACAAAAATGGTGCTAAAAACAACATTAATGCTTTTTATCACACTCACATTCACTGCTGAGACTGTGCAACCCATTAAAAGACCTTAATAACGCTTAGCAAAAATACGAGCTTGTGACCTATAGTGGTGCCAGGTCTGGTGGGAGCTGCCATGACTGGCTTTTGACACTGAGTTGTTAATGACTCTAGCATGAGGAGCTGTTAAGTTTTGGGAAACCCATGTCTGAGAGAAGATTTAATGCTTAAGACCCTCATTAACACACTTGTCTTTTGGTTCCAGGGCATCTCCTCAGCCTACTAGGCTGGACAACCCATCACTGCTCGGTATTCCAAGACTCCAGCATTTATAGGATAAGCGCTGGATGCACAGGGCTGAGTTTCTGTGGTTGGAACCTTTATCCCTACTTGATTGTGCTACTGCTGCCTTTTCTGCAGAGCCTTTTGCTGCTAACAAGTGTGGTTGTATATTACATTTCCTGGTTACGTTGTTTTGTTTTTGGTAGAAAAGACCAGTGATTTTCAGAAGGGAGGAATGAGTCACGATGATGAGCATATATATAGCTTTTCGCAGAGCTTAATAAACTGTGTTTTAGATTAGAAACAGAAACTCTTTGACATGTTCCCTGTTTTATCAGTGTTGGCCAGAAGGGTTGTGCATGGCATACATTGTCACGCAAGTAAACAGTGCATGGACAACATGTTCCAAACTTCAAGTCTATTTTTGCCTCTCACCATGCAAATAGAAAAAAAAATACTGTTTTTTGGCTATTCTGTTTCTGTTCTGGCATAAATCAAGCTCTTTTAGACTAAATCAGAGCACAGATTGGGCTATCCTAAGCTATCTGACGATGAGACAAAAATGGATCAGATGAATAAAACAGAAATAGCATTTAATAGCATTGAAGATAAGGGCTGAATGGATACCATCAAGACATTGACCTAAAAATGGGTTTTCACATGGTAAGTTATAATCACATGTAATACATTTTGTCATGAGAGTTGTTTAGTTTATGTTGATTGTCCTCTTGTCTCTCATTAGTGTCAGGTTCTAGATCAAGGACACTGTTGACTGGATATTGTTGGTTGGTGGACTGTTATTCATCCAGCATTAATATTAAGATGCTCAAAAACTCACTAGAAGTGCTGTGTGTGCGCCACACACACACACACACACACACATAAAATGGACAATGAGTCCAGATACGAAGTAGGTGGGCCTAAAAAAGTGATAAAAAGTGACCAGAGCATGTTGAACCAATAATGTGAGATAATTAAAGAAAATCTTTCCTTTTTTTGATAAAGTCTCAGTATCATTCAATAGTGGGTGAGGCTCAAGCCAAACTAATCAGTGCTGATGTTAATGAACACATATAGAATATTCTTTTAAATACCTGCAGATTGACCAGAATGCAATAAACGTGAGTTGCTGGAGGGCTCATATGCATGTTTCAGCTTCCATTTCCAATACTGCATCTAATACAATACATTGTGCACACTGATCACACTATAAGATCAATGCTTTTGGTTGGTTAGCGATTAAAATTTTACTTCATTGTTATTTCATTGATGTATACATCTGTGTGGTCATCCATCAGTTTCTGGCTAGATAGGAGACAGGCATCGTTTTTTTGGCCAACTTGATAAGTGCTTGGGGTTAAAGTAACAAAATTGTACACATGTTACAATTAGTTAGTGTGTGCTTGGGTCTGATATCAATTTTTTAATGTTATTTAAACCATGTCAAACCATGATTTTGTTACCCTTAACTTACTGAAAATGCATATCAGTGCATAAACATATTAAATACCTATTTAAAACAAAAATAATGTAATCTAATAGTATACCTAATCACTCTTGTAGTAATACATTCTACATTATGTGAATATTTCCAATACTTCCAGTAGTCTGTTTTAATATCAATTTGTAATGTAGCTTATAATGTATATTTCAAGTTGCATTGTACAGTATTGCATATATATCCTTTACTCCATGATACATATGCCATTTACTGTGTGTACCATTCAAGTTAATTATTGGTACATTAGTAAATTGTTGTGGGGCAGTGGAAGGAATACTTCGAAGACCTCCTCAATGCTACCAACACGCCTCCCATCATGGAAGCAGAGTCTGGGGACTTGAGTGTGGATTCACCCATCACCAAGGCTGAAGTTACAGAGGTGGTTAAAAAGCTCCTCTGTGGCAAGGCCCCGGGGTTGGATGAGATCCACCCGGAGTTCCTTAAGGCTCTGGATGTTGTGGGGCGGTCTTGGTTAGCATCTGCAACATTGCGTGGACATCGGGGGCAGTGCCTCTGGATTGGGAGACCGGGGGTGGTCCCCCTTATTAGGAAAGGGGACCGGAGGGTGTGTTCCAGCTATAGGGGGATCACACTCCTCAGCCTCCCCAGGAAGGTTTATTCAGGGGTGCCGGAGAGGAAGGTCCGTCGGATAGTTGAATCTCGGTGTGGTTTTCGTCCTGGACGTGGAACGGTGGACCAGGTCTACACCTTTATTAGGGTCCTGGAGGGTGCATGGGAGTTTGCCCAACCAGTCTACATGTGTTTTATGGATCTGGAAAAGGCATTCGACCATGTCCCTCAGGGACTATTTTGGGGAGTGCTCGGGGAGTATGGGCTCCCTGTACAACCGGTGCCAGAGCTTGTTCCGCATAGGCGGCAGTAAGTCAGACTCGTTCCCTGTGAGGGTTGGACTCCGCCAGGGCTGCCCTTTGTCACCGATTCTGTTCATAACTTTTATGGACAGAATTTCTAGGTGCAGTCAGGGTGTTGAGGGGGTCCGGTTTTGTGACCTCAGGATCAGGTCTCTGCTTTTTGCAGATGATGTGGCTCTGTTGTCTTTATCAGGCCGTGACCTACAGCTCTCACTGGAGCAGTTTGCAGCCGCTTGTGAAGTGTCTGAGATGGTCCTCAGCCGGAAAAGGGTGGATTGTCCTCTCCGGGTAGGGGATGAGATCCTTCCCTAAGTGGAGGAGTATAAGTATCTCGGGGTCTTGTTCACGAGTGAGGGAAGGATGGAGCGGGATTGACAGACGGATTGGTGCAGCGTCTGCAGTGATGTGGGCACTGCACCGATCTGTGCAGAGTAGAACCGCTGCTCCTTCACATCGAGAGGAGCCAGATGAGGTGGCTCGGGCATCTGGTTAGGATGCCTCCTGGACGCCTCCCTCGGGCACGTCCCACTGGGAAGAGACCTCGGGGAAGACCTAGAGCACGCTGGAGAGACTATGTCTTTCGGCTGGGGGACCTCGGGATCCCCCTGGAAGAGCTGGACAAAGTGGCCGGGGAGAGGGAAGTCTCCCTCACGACCCAACTCCGGATAAGCGGGAGATAATGGATGGATGGATGGATAGTTTCATTACCATTGTCCAATCTCTCTTTATCCCTCAGAATTTTTGTTACCATGCTTTGAAAATTGACCCCTTTTTCTGATTGACTGTCCTGCATTGTGTTCTAAACAAGTCTCGACCAAAACACGTTCAGTGTGAATTAGGCAATGCAGGTAGCTAAACCCAAGTATGCAGAATATTTAAATGATATGTACATGTACTGCTTGTTGTGACATCACAACAGTGGATTCAAATGTTTTTGGTGCTTGGTTTCCATATGTGGACTGTAGATAAATGTTGAGATTGGCCTGCCACCCAATATCTTCATAGCAACTGCTTCCTTCACCTGAGCATCTTGAATACCTTTGCAACCACATAGAAACTCCCCAGCCAAGTCCTACACTCAAGCAACTACCTGGAAACTATATAGCAACAACCTCCTACACCATAGCAACCACCTTTTATACAATAGCAACCACCTAAAAACTTCCTTACAAACACCTAATCCACCATAGAAAAAACTACTTACCAACCACATTGTATCAGATAGCGACCATCTAGAAATTCCTTAGCTACAACCTCCTACACACAGCAACTGCCTAAAAACTACTTAGCAACCACATCCTACAACCATAGGAACCGCCTAAAAACTACTTAGCAACCCACTGTGACACCATAGCAACAACCTTTTATACCTTAGCAACCACAACAAAACTTTGTTTTTTCTTTACTAAATAAACCATACTGGTCACATTTTAGCAGGAACACAACAGGTGTGATTTTGTGCTACTTTTAAAGAAAATTTTAATGTTTAGCAATAGTTTAAAAACATTGTCCTTGGTAAACATTGAAATTAGGTTTTCTGTGATAAACAGTACAAAATGTTTAATCTTAGTATGTGTTACAGTCAAAATAATCTTAATAATCTTAATTTATTTTTAAATTCGTATGACCTTATGTAAATGAGGCCTTCAAGCCGTAAATAGGAGATGGAAGTTCAAAACCTGCAATGTTTTTATAGATTTGAGTTAGCAGAAAGCTCCAACACATTAGATACTAATATATGTATTACCATGGATTAATAATCAACTAACATGATCCCAGTCAAAAGTGACCGGGAACACAAAGAGTGTTAAGCCTAAAAGAACACAGTGGGAGGGTTAAAGGGCCCATATTCTACATTTTCCTTCCGTTTTCCTTCCTTCATTCTTACACTTCTTCCCAAACTCTTTTTATCCCTTAGACGTAAACAAGCTGTTTTTGTTACTGCACCTTAAAGACCGCTACAAGAAAATGATCCAGTTTCTGATTGTCTGTCCTGTATTAGAGCTTATTCATGGGGCATCACAGCCAGAGTGTGATTTGTCCCACCATATTTGGGGGGGGTACTGCCTTTTTACACAACAAAAAAATGTTAAACACACTGTCCCCCCACCTGCATTTTTGGTCTCTTTGGGGAAGTCTGGGTCTTGATCGGGGGTACAGTACCCCCAATACTCACCGCAATTCGAACCATGATCACAGCTCTGATACACTCATTAGAACATTAATGGATGGGGCTAAACTGCTGTAGGTGGAAAAAGAAGATACATGTAGGCCTATTAGTTTTGTGACGTCACAAAAACTATGATTTGAGAACAGTATTGAATACATATGGAGGAGTGACTGTACATTGCAAACATCAACAATATTCACAGTCTTTAAGCCAGTTTTAACGCCATAAAGTGGTGATAGAGGCTTTACAAACAAAATTGGCAGCAGTATTAATATTTTGTCTATATCCAGCTCTATGATGCATATGGCATTTGTTCCAGATCCAAAACATCTTCAAAAAAAGCTATTTTACAGCAAAACTTACAATTGAAGTTCACGTAATCCAACCAATTATTTTGGTTGGTTATAACCATATGAAATGTTCCAGAACAGATGATGCTTAAAACGATATTTACAGCAAAAAAGGAAAAAAAAATAACGTTTTGGCTTGACAGCAGCAATACAGTTTTGTGTCTTTGACTGTAGGATCACCTGGTCCACACAATTATCAAATCACATGAACGACTGACAAGAAAGACTCCATTTCAACACAAGCAGTCGAGCCTCTGCCTCCCTGTTTGGAGTATCAGGTCCATTGTCTGAATCTTGCTTACTCTGCAGAAAAGCACCGGAGCTGACTTGTCTTTCTGTTTCCTGCCTGTGGTGATGGAGGACCTTTTGATCTAAATTTAGCTAAAGCATCTTGCCCTTCACCCAGACTCGGCAGGGCCGCAGCACCTAGCCAATCAGCCCTGTTCTCTCGCTCTGCCAAAAGAAGGAAAAATTTGGCTTGGCAGCATATAAGAGCATCAGAATAGGAGGAGGAGGAGGAGGAGGAGGAGTAGGAGGAGGCTCATCTTTCTGGGTGAGTCTTGGGCATCTGCCCCGACCATCTGGGGCTGCGGAGAGAGAGAGGAAGGGACAGAGAAAGGAGGGGAGGTGGCAGAGAGAGGAAGAGAGAACCTGTTCTCCTCTGTGATAATGCTGGTTCCACTAGTTCAGTCGCTGCGGGTTTAAAATTGGTTTGTGTTCTGTTATGACCTCTGAATCATGAGTTTGAACTTTGACGCACTTCAATGCCAGGAAACAGACTTATATTTGCAAGTTCTTACATCAGCCAATCATCTGTTATTGGAAATCAGTATCTGACCTTACCAGTGCTCACCTGGCTGCAGTCAAATCCTCACAGCAACATTCCAACATCATTCCCAGAAAAACAGGTTTTTACTGCACCACTCGATTAATGCAGCAATTTCCTCCGAATCTTCTGAATCACATGTGGCCCATTTACTACTAAGAATAAACAAACATGGCATAAAACTACAGCTTTCAAGATTCAAAATTCTTTATTTGTCACATACATATTTGTACAAGTACAAAATGTACCGAAACGTGCCGTGAAACATCTGTGAAATATAAAGGATAGTGTGGCCCCTTTATTGTCACACGTGAACACACCACAGCACAGAACACAATGTGGAATGACTTCTCAGAGTTTAACCCATTCATCAAGTAAAGCAGCAGGCAGCCAGTGACTGCAGGGCTGTGGTAGCACTGTGAGGGGGTGGTACCATGCTCAAGGGTACCTCAGTGTTAAGAGTGGAAGTCCTGGGATTCAAACCCACAACCTTCTGATCACAGGGGAAACCACTAGACCACTAGACCACCAGATGCCCATTTGCAAATTGTTTGAAGCCATTTAAATCAGTAGTGGGATTGTTTCGATGTCTCCAGTCACTGCTTGGCCTTATAAATTCCATGAACACCTAATTTAATTTAATGAAATAAAAAGAACCAAATCAGGTATTTGATGGAGCTATAAGTAACACTGGGCTTCCGCGAGGAAGGAGGTCTGGAAATGTTTGAGCAAACACTTTGCTAAACATAATTCCACTATTTACTGTATTAATGTTATTTGTATTTGTTGTAATATTAGGGTTTTAACACTAATCACTTATCACTACTGCCCAGCAATGAATAGATGTTAAGTGTAATTTTCTCAGCTGTACTGCAGATAGAATAAAGTAAAATAAATTAATTGGCATGAATTATGGCGTAATAAAACTTGTGGACAAAAATAAGTGCAACACAAACATTTACAAATCTAAATCTAGTGGGCAAAAGCACTAACTGCTAATGTAGACGTAAATAACAGACCGCAGGTGAGATACAGTGGAGTAGAGAGTACAGTTAATGTTCTAATTAACAGTTTAAATATGTGAAGGCATGTCTTGGTTAAGAAGTCTGTCATGGCCGGCTCACGAGTATCGTGCCCCTGGTCATCAAGGCTGCCAGAATACTAAGCTTGGACGTCTCCCAGTTTGTGATTATTCTTACTTATTTCACTTCTACTGGCAGGTTGTTCAAGGTATGCTTTCTCTCTGTGTTTGTTTGTTTCTTGTTAAAGTAGAAGCTGTTATAGCTGCAAAAGGGGACCATTTAAAGTCAAAGGGTTTGAATGCAATGGCATTAAAGTCCATGGTGGTGAAATGGTCAGGTGTCCCAACACTTTTGTCAATATAGTGCACATTGAGTCTTATGGCCTGAGAGAAGAAGACATTCTGTTCCACAATACTCTGGAAGCACATGCCTGATTTCAGCAGTTCTCCGAGGCTAAAAAAATTGGGAGGGCAGTCTTTCGATGATTGGCTGACGTAAGAAGTTAAAAATGTAAATCTTGCCCGGCATCAAAGTGCGTCAAAGTTCACACTTGGGCTCGGGTCTGCCGAAATGAGTCATGACAGAGTCAGTGCCGCCAGTCAATCTGCTGACGGAACCGGAGTGAAAAAGCAAACGCCTGATAATATTCCCTACATCTTTCAGGCCTCATCTAATATGATCACGGCACAAGCTGGCTTATTGTCATGCATGACTCTCCAGCAGGCTCTCTCCGAGGAGACGAGTGGTGAATCAAACACCATTTTTCCCCCTCCCAAATCCCCCCCCCCCCCTCTCCCTTTCTCTCTGCCTCCCTCGCTCTTCCTCGCTTGCTTAGCAGGCATGTAACACCATCCGCCTGGTTTCATGTATCATCAAAGATTTTTCCACTCTTTCCCCCAACTTTAAGTATGAGTCTCTCTCTTGTTCTTTCAACAATAGCTTACAAACAGTTGGAGATAATGACGTCTCTCTGGGCCCAGACGAAAGAAACCGGGTGCCGGGCGAGGAAGTGATCAAATATGGCCTTGAGCCAAATGCCATTGTAGATAGTCTTTGAGCTTGCATTGATCCGGGGGCAGGCACATCCGAGCCATGAATTATTTACGGGCCTTTATTTTTTTATTTAATTGAGGGGGAGGGAGGAGAGATGTTTCTGCATGTATATAGATAGATAGATAGATAGATAGATAGACAGACAGACAGACAGACAGACAGATAGATAGATAGATAGATAGATGGCTACATATATATACTTGCTTTGAAGGGCCATATCAGAGAAAATCAAAACAGAGGCCATTTATGGAGTCTTTAGCCAGTATCCTCTTAAGGCAAATACGTTTTTTGGAGATCATTCAAAAAACAACTTTCTTCCTTTCAACTTCATATTTTAAAGCACATTATTGGGAAAAAAATGAAATATGTATTGACTATACCAAGGTGTTAATGATTAATTATTATTATCAACCCTGGAAATTCTATACTAGAGCATTCCCAACAGACAGAGAGAGAGAGAGAGTGAGAGAGAAAGAGAGAGAGAGAGAGAGAGAGAGAATATGAGAGCATCGGTTTGGAAAGTATGTGCACCAGCTCTCAGACTATATGCTCTGTGCCTGCAGATGTGGTCTGAGGAAGCACTGAGGTAAAAGCTTTCATCTCTTTGAGCTCTAATTGCTTAAGATAATGCAAAGAGGAATCCCTCTGAGACGCCCTGCACACCATAAAAATACCTCCACACCCCAGCCAGCTCCTGCAGGAACACACCGGTTCAGAGCAAGAGGTCCAGATGGGCTATAGTTGCCTATTCACTCACTCTTCACTAGCATTTCTATAGGTATCCAGGAGACTGCTAGCGTGCTACTGTCACATAACTTAATAAAGGAGCCCGATGGGACCGGTAAAAGAATGTTCCTGCATTAGCTGAACACAGCTTGATGCAGTTTTCAGTCCCAGATGGTAGGCAGAGATATTTTCAGCCATGCTGTTGCGGAGGGGGTGTAAGGAACATGTTCGCTGCACTGGACCGCAGCCACCAATTACCCAAAAAACTGGTTTGGAGTCAGGGGATGTGATTATTAGATAAACTGTAATGACAGGCTTGCAATATGAGATGGAATATATTTACAAACTTTAAAGAACACGATGCACTGGCAGCTATTTGAAGCATTATTGCCAGCAATCTTTGCCCTAACATTTTCCAAAAGATGAAACTGAATTAGAGGTGGCATTTTCTACAAACAAATAGCCACCATTTAACTATACAGGACCAAAAACAACTAAACAGAAAATCTCGACGATCGGTATTTTGATGTGAACCAGTGGCAGGAGGCTCTCTGAGGCATCAATTGTTATGTTGATGGATATGGTGACACGTTCAGTGGATGAATTAACTAGACCATGGCAAGTTACATCATGTCAAAAAGCCAAACTAGCTAAATATGATGTTTGAAAGTGGGTTTCATTTGATGCAAACACATGTTCAAGTCCAACACACTTAGACCTAGTGCTGCACAATAGATGAATATTGGTATAAATCAGTAATGGAATTTAAGTGAAGTGAAAGTGATCATTCAGTCATACGTGAACACACCACAGCACACAGTGTGAACAGCACGAAATTCACCCTCTGCATTTAACCCATTCCCCAAGTAAAGCAGGGGGCTGCCATGAACACGGCGCCCGGGGAGCAGTGCGTGGGGACGGTACTTTGCTCAGAGTACCTCAGCGGTGCCTAGCGGTCTTGGGAATTGAACCTGGACTTTCTGATCGC
>JBBPDC010000032.1:13797904-13809955 GCA_037974485.1 Hemigrammopetersius urotaenia | reverse complement strand
GTGTGTGTGTGTGTGTGTGTGTGTGTGTGTGTGTGTGTGTGTGTGTGTGTGTGTGTGTGTGTGTGTGTGTCTGTATTTGGTGCAGTGTGTAGATAAGCAGACTAAGCCTGCTGGCACCCGCAGCAGCACCGGTGCTGCAGAATTTTCTAGGTGCTGCTATTCTCCTCGACCTCGTCACGCTTCTAAACCTCATATGTAGAGCTTATGATCACTGCATTACTGCTACACAGGTCACTGCCATTTCCAACTTTGTGAAATAAAGAAATACATACACAAACACACATTTATTTAGTCATAGTGTCTGATTGGAAAGGTGAAAGATGCTAAAAGGCTTTTTTTTTCAGAGCCATAGAACCTCTACTAGTAGTCGACCATCTACGGGGGCTATTTTTAAAAATGAGATGTGATTATAAACAACCACTGAATGTGAAAAGCCTCCATTAACTTTTTAAATGTTAAAGAAACCCTTCACATAATGTAGTTCATACATTGTTTTGCTTAAAATGTTTACATTATGTGAAGGGTTTCTTTAACATTTAAAAAGTTAATAATTCCTGTCTCTTGTCCAGCCATATAACCAAGAATGGTGCATGGCTTAAAAAAATAAAAACAACTTTAATTTGTTATAAGTCTTAAATACAGTCTGAATGTGCAGTTTTATATATACTTAGTTTAAAATGATTTGCAAAACCATTAAAATTCTGGGTTCATGGACTTAATATATTATTCAAGCATTAAATGAACAGAAAATGCAAAATGCAGATTTGTGTTAAGTGGTAGAAGTATTGCAATCTGGCAACTTATTTTAAGATAAAATATATTTTCTTGTTTGTTTTGCTTTGCAATCTAATATATAAAATGCCATAATACTTAAAATAAAAAAAAAAAAAAAAAAAACCCTTGCAAACATGTTTAGACTGTCACGACTCGGCCAGTGGCCGGTAGGGGCCACTGTTTGGATTTAGTTTTGGGGCTTTTATTTGGGATTTTTGTGCATGTTTTGTTCCCTGGTTCATGTTCCCAGCTGTCCTGTGTTAGTTAAAGGGATTATGTTCAGTAATTGGTTTTCTGTCTGTGTCCTGTATGTATTTAAGTTCAGTCCATATGGACCATGGGCATCGGTCCATCGACTCACCAACCTTATGCGTATTCATGTTTGTAGCGGCCCTTGAGCCTGGTTTCATTTCTTGTTTTGTTGTAAATAAAGATATCACTATCATGGAGACCAGCCTGCCTCATGCCTGTCTTCCAAGAGGTAAATCACGGAAGCGGGTTAACCCCGTCTTCCGTGACATAGACTTTCGGACCTTGGAGTGCTCTAGTATACAACAGATTCTTTTCTAATAGATATTTATTTATGTAAAATGGATTTTTATAACAGATATATCCCTTATTTTTTATATCTTGTTACTGGGTAAGCATATTTTTGAATAGGATGTTTTAGGATGTTATTCCAATATGAGGAAACATGATAATTCTATATCATTTGACTGACTGAGAAGCAGAATGAACATTATTTGTAAAATAATTGTAAAATAATGTACCATTTAAAGTGTAGTTTTTGTTTTACATTCTTTTTACAAGAAGGTCTTGGGTTTAATTCCCATCCGAGGGTTTTTCTGTGAGGAGTTTGCATCTTCTCCTCATTTCTCCCTGCTGATAAATATTCAGACATTCTGTTTTCTTATTTAAAATTTCAAGGCAGACCACAGCTTCAGTCTCTTTTTGACCACACTCCTTGACATTTCAGTTGAGCTTCGGTGTCCTTAAAGTGAAATAACTCAACAGAGCTGCAAAGGTGGATGTTTTTCAGATTTTAGGATCTCAGTTTCCACTATTGAGTGTATTAACTGAATACGCCTTCCTGTATTAACCCAAGATGTTATTATATGTAATAAATGCTTGAATAACTGTGTTATTGTAAATATTTGGTGTTATTTGTATCTTCAATGCACCCTATTGACAGTCCATATTGATTTTAGCTGCCTTAACATTACAGTTCCCCGCTTGAGTGCTGAAACCTTCTCGGAAGCTCATTTTACCACTCAATAAAGGAACTATCAGCACAAGAAACACTCATTGTACCAGAGAACTGGGAAAAAAATCACTATCAAATGAAAAGCTGTAATTGAGGTCATTGCGTTACGTTAAGCGGTTCTCGGAACTGGAGGGCTTATCCTGCTACAGAGGAATAATTCATAATTCTGCATTGGATCTTCTTTACGTTTTGAAGGCAGTGCGATTGTATAGGCTTGGCTGTAAAACATGATCACTGAAATGCATGTCGGCAGCAATGCCGTTCTCAACACGGATTCGATTACATTCTCCTCATGGAGTGGAAATAAAGAGGGATATTTGTTTTCTGCTTTTATATTTTGAAGAAGGGGTCATATGAATGTTGAATGTTAAACCATCATTTGTTTTACCATTTTAAATACAAAACAATATAACACTATTGTATATAATATAAAACTGTCATTGTCTCTAAACAATTTTAAGCATAATCCCAAATGGGACATCCCAGGTTCTTTATGTGTGGAGTTTTCATGTTCTCCCTGTGTCTGTGTGGGTTTTTGCTGTGATCTCTGTCTAAAGGCACACTTTAGGTGCACTGGACATGCTAACTTGGTGTGCATGGGTTTGTGTGTGCTAAGATGGAATGGTAACCTGTCCAGGGTGTTTCTTCACCTTTTGCCCTATCAGTGCAGGGGTAGACCCCCCCAACCCCCACCCCCCAAACATCCTGACCCTGATTAAAGATTAGTGACTGAGAGAATGAAGAGATGGAGGGATGGATTATTGAAAGCATGGATGGATGGATGTATCAATAGATTTTCTTAATATCGTTAAATAAATATTACTCATCTACTGCTGATGTCTCTGTTACATATAACAGACCCAGTATGTAGAATAACTCTAAACCACTATTTGTGTTACATAGAAAATCACCTAGCATTAAGTATTAATCCAGAGATAAATGTTCTAGTATAATGTATATAGCATAGCATATTTCATACACAATTTAGACTTTATATTTATATTGTCAATGCCTCTGTGTGTCTGTGCAGTTCTAACATACATCATTTCCTCTGGGATCAACTTTCTGATTCATTCTGATTCTGAAATAGCAAATTTGCATTTTTAGTTGATTCTTCGCATCTATAAAAGTCCAAGTGAAGACCTATGCCACATACATCCTAACACAGAGCAATGAATGTCCACTCTCACAACAGTAAGTCTTACTTTGGCTGACGGGCACTTCTGTGGGAATTGTCACTGCCATGGGGATTTAGCGTTGGCAGTGTGTCGGGACCTTGCAACATCAGGGGAAATAAATAAATAAATAAATAAATAAAACACACACGTCAGATACTTTTGCCTCGAGGTGCATGTAATGACTTGTCTCCAGCCCATTGATCAACAAAGGAGCTCATGAAGAGTCATGTCTAAGCATATCTAATTAGGCTAATATAGCTCGTTAGGCCTAATTAAAGCCTGAGTGCTGACGGAGAGTCTAAGCGCACTCCCCTAAGTTTAAGGTCGTGTAGTCGGTGCGGAATTAAAGTCGGGCGCTCAGAGTTGCAGGAACGCAAAGTGGATAATGCAGTTTGCAGTTTGTCATTGGGGAGGATTTATTGCAGTGCTCCAGAGCCGAGCCCTTTTTTATTCCCTCCAGGCACCAAATGCAGTGAAATTAAAGATGAAGAATGATGTATTAAAGTCTCTGATGCAAATGTGAGGGGTTACCAGGTTTGTGTGTGGAGAGTTATGCTGGAGCTTGAGGGGGAGAAGAGCTGGAAAGTGATGCCCTTTCTTTATTTGGAGACATGTTTATGAGTGTTCTCAAACATAGTACCTTAGGAGACCAAAATAAGCAAGTGGGGTAATGCACAGAAGAATATCTACGAACATTAATAACTAATCTGTGAATTATCTTTATTTCAGGCAAAGTGTGTGGGGTTGTAAGCAAATTATTTGGAAAAGGGAAGCTGTTGTAAGGTGTTTAGGTTGGAACTGATGGAAAAAAAATAGCTTTTGTTCACTTAAGCCATTTATTGTGGTTTGTGTTGTTGCATTGAAACTAATAATTCGTATCGAGTTAATCAGTTAAACTGAACTCAACATACCTTATGCTTCATTTAGATTGAAGTGACAAGCCATCTTTTGGGGGCACATTCTGAAGCAGTACCAACTTTTAATGGCTGTCAAACTGTTACAAACAAATACACTGTGCATCAAAAGTTGGAGAACACCTACTTTAGATTTTAAAACTTCTTTACTGTATACACACACACACACACACACACACACACACACACACACACAAATACAAACATACATGTGCGTTAAAAATCAACATGTTAAATAAAAGGTACATGTTTTTTAAATGACAATAACTTTAGTTCTATGTGGGGCAGCTGGGGACCTAATGGTAAAGGCATTGCCCCTGCGATCAGAAAGCCATGGGTTCAAATCCCAGGACGGCTAGTGGCACCACTGAGGTACCCTTGAGCAAGGTACCGTTCTCACACATTGCTCGCCAGGTGCTGTGTTCCTGGGTGCATTAAATGCAGACAAGAATGTTGTGCTGTTCATGCCGATTGTTCACATATGAAATGATAATTTTGCATTCACTTACATAGAACCAGCAAACAAAGCTCAACATGACGTCTGACACTTTGAGCATCAACACAAACTTCCATATAAGGAGCTGTTTTACCATTTGTCACACTACCAGCCCATATCCCTGCCTCTCGGGATCTAAGGGTTAAAGGGGCTTTCAGGGGTTAAGGAGCATTTTTCTTCTTCTATAAGGAAACTAATTCAGACACTGAAAGTCTATGCAGGCCTGGAGTCTGTGAGCGAGAGAGAAACCTGTGTAGGCTTGTCACGCCAGCCTGTTGACCATATGCTACTGCTGAGGTTCCCTGTGGAGCAGCCGCAGTCCGCCCAGCAGCGAGGAGCAGCTTGCCCCAGACACGAGGGCTGCCAGCGGGACTCTGATGGCTGGGGAGAAACACACAGGCTCTCATTGAGGAAAAAGAGCCGTCAGAGTTTATAACCAAACAAGCAAGACTCTCGGTGACTCCCAAGGGGTCAAACCCGCCGGCTCTGTCTCTGACTCGGATGATGGGGCACCGTGGAGTTCACGATGAAACAAGAAAAATGTCCACACAGTAATACTGGCTGTCAGAGGCTCCCACTCTCTCACACTGAGCTTCGCTTTCATCTCCTGGCCTGAAGAAAAAAACACACTTATTAAAGTGTAACGTGTCTCACACAGAAAGGCCGCCTCCTGGTGCACCGATTTGTGTTTATTCTTAGTGACAGTGGTGTCATGTCACATCATGTGAAACGTATATATATTACATTTTGAAACATGTTAAACACACACCTCCAGCTGTGTATGTTTAGTGAATATATGTGCACATACTTTTTATGAGAACACACTTTCTGTTTAATTTGCTTGCATAAAAATCCACAAAAGATGACATTCAACAAGGGGAGACCGTACAGTTGTTCAATATGCCAATTCTATGGAAATAAATAAATTACAAACAGACAGACAAATGAATAAATGAATGGATGTATGCATTGATGGATGGATGAATGGGTGAATGAATGAATGGATGAAAGAATGAATTTCCTGTGTACCTGTATTAATGAATGAATGAAAGTGAACTAATGTTTCTTATCGTGCCGAAATATTGGACTGGGCATGACTGGGCATTTTTTACAGTCATATTTAACTGGGTTTAGTGGCAGATACATGAATAAACTGATCCTAATAAGACAAAACTTTCACAAATACTTCAACAAATATCTATGAAAGATGTTTGATAGATGAGCCCAGAATAATGAACACGGCTGTAATGTCTCAATTTGAAAAGACATATTTTAAAGCAGATAATTTACCTTATAATTACAGTCCTATTTATCATTTATATTTTTCTTGCAAATATGTGCTGTGTAGTTTAAGAGATATCTCAGCGACTAGTGCAAACCAAGTCTAAAAAGTCTTAAAATATCTAACCCAGGGGTGGGCAAACCTGTCCAGAAAGGGTCGCTGTGGGTGCAGGTTTTCTTTCCAACCGAGAAGAAGCCAGACCTGAGTAACTGAAAACCAAGATCAGCTGATTACAGAGGTGGAATCAGATGTGCTTCCTGCTTGGTTGGAATGAAAACCTGCACCCACAGCGGCCCTTTCTGGACTGGTTTGCCCACCCCTAGACTCTAACCAGTTCTCCCAGTAGTCAGTGTCCCATAAGTCTAGCCAATTCTCCCAGTAGCCAGTGTCCCATAAGTCTAGCCAGTTCTCCCAGTAGCCAGTGTCCCATAAGTCTAGCCAGTTCTCCCAGTAGCCAGTGTCCCATAAGTCTAACCGTGTCTCCCAGTGGACACTGTCCCTAGGTCTAAATGGGTCTCTCAATGGCCCTGAGGTTTGGGGCTAAAATAGTAGCAATTATTTATTCCAAAACTTGAATGATAGTGTGGCAAAGGCTGAAATACACAGCCATAAGTTTGCTAACTGAACAAAAATGCTTAGAGACATGTTTTTTTTTTCTATAACAAGAGACTTAATAAATCAAAGACAGAAGGAGAGGTGTGCAGAAACATAGTCCTGCTGAGGCTCTGGATGGGTAATAGACTGTTCTGCAGGCGGGACAGGTGTATAACTGTGCTGTGCTCGCCATTTCTTGTAGAGCTTTTTTTGGGGTACAGATAATGAGAAATAAAGATGTTCTACAACATAAAAAGGGCCCAAAATGTGTCCGTTGGAGCAGTGCCATGGACAAAACACCTTCAAAGGATGTTTTGGTGTATTTTTGTAAATGTGTGGAGTGTAAAGGTCTTAAAAATGCTTCTAGATGGTTTTGCATATTAGGATTTCCCATAAAACAAACAAGAACCGCCATCAGGAGCTAAAGAGGTTCTGTTAATATGACTGTGTGCTACGTCTCCTCTTCATTTTAGGTCAACAGTATGAGTTCAGTCGTGGTTTGCCAGAATGCAGACCTTGCTCGCTGGAGGTTTGTTGCACTCTCTGCAGGTACCACTCAAGGCATCTGCTTTGAAGGACATCTGAGCAGATCTTGGGACCCTTCCAACAATCACACAGCCTCAGAGTGAGGTTTCAGGATGTTTTAGGAATAGATCAGCACTGATCTGACCAAACCTTGCGAATTGAACACCAGTACTGAAGGAAAACCGATTTGATTTTGCAATCATCATCTGAACATCTGAGCTGAAATGGCAAAAAAACATTTTACTGATGAAATCTCATGGTGATTATGACTGTAAGAGTTTTATCTAACACAGATCAACAGACTCAGTAAAAAGACAAGTGCTGTGTGTTGCACTGAAGTCCTTGGCTTTCCGGGTGCAGCTGGAAAGGAAGGCCTTGTGTTTCACGAACACGAAGGACCAGATGTACAAACATGCAAAGTTACAGCGAAACGTGTCTCAGAGCGGCAATGTGCATTTAGTCATGTCGGAAATGAACGTGCGGGTTACATCGTAATGGTGATGCTTGAGAGGTGCAGTTTAACATGTGCAGTGAAACTTCGAGCTGCCAGGAAGCTTTAATGGTTGCTAAAGAGAGAGGGAAGTTAATACAGTTCACAAAACACTCCACAGGGGGCCTTTCTCCACTTGCACATACAGAACTGCAGAAGCATGATGGAAAGTCAATAAAGCAAATCTAATTCACTCTTTAAAAATAAACCTCTTTAAAATGAAGTAGAATACACCAAATGAACCCTTCAGTGAATGAAACTTTGGTGAGAGAGTAAGTAACTTCAGACTGAAATTTATGCAAATTAGCAGCGAGTCCAGTGATAACCAATCAGAGGGAAGATTTGTTCCTCGAATAATCTCTCTACGATATGCTATCTTTATATAATGGGCATATATTTAATTATTAGGGCATTAACAACTGAGCATTTTTCAGATCAACTTATCAGTCAACAAAGTCGAAGTCGAGTCGACTAGTTGTTTGATGATGTCACACACAGGAACACAGGTGTCCAACATTGAGCAAGTTTTATTAAAGTTCTCTGTAACATTAACAGTCAACATGACCATTAAACAAAACAAAACGAAGGCTGATACCTTAGATTTTCAGGTAAATTTAAGTGTGCAACAGAAAGTGGGAACAGTTTAAGCCGTGGCACTATTCAGAGTCCTCTGGACTGGACGACTCCCTGCAGTGCTAGCGTTAGCCATGTTATTGGTGGATGCCGTTTCAGATGCTGTGCAGAACACCTTCCATATGCATGCCTGCCGTCATGAGCTCACTATGTTGCCGAGTGAAATCACCGCACACACATTCATTACTCATACACTGACGAATCCGCACTTCACTTCCGTTCCCACTCTGAGGAAACAAAAGGTCAAGCTGAAACATGAGGCTCCGTACATGAGCATGTGTGACAGCAGAGTGCAGGCAAGAGCGGCAATTTATGCAGGCAAAATGTCAGACAACTTGATCACAGTGTGTGGAAGAGCTGCTGCTTCCCTCAAGGTGTCAGAAGTATATTCGCATGTGACAGTGGTCAGTGCCTCTCTCATTCTCTCTCATTCTCTCTCTCTCTGACGAAAACAGACAGACAATTTTCTGGTGACAACAACAGGGCCGCTTCAAAGGTGTGTTCAGCAGGCAGGCACCCTGAATGCACAATAAACAACATACAGTTCAGTGAAATTGTTTATTCTGTTTACTGAATGACTGTAAGAACTGCTCTTTTCATGTCAAGTCCATTTTATTGGTATAGATTTTTACAATTCATGTTGTCACAAAGAAGATTTACAGAATGGGAGTTAAAGCCCATAGTGGGTAAACTAAAGGGGACAAGTCAGAAAAACTCTGTAAAGCTGGAGGAGGAAACTTTGGGATGAACCAAGAATCAAAAGGGGAACCCGTCCTTCTCTGGTCAACACTGAAAAATGAGGGAGAATAAGAGTCTATCACTATGGAGACGACTAACTATAAGAGACAGACGTGTACTTAACCATTAAGTAGTAGAGCTGGGGTATGTTGGCACTTTTGCTCTGGCACAATTAACTGTGCCCTACCACAAACAAATGCATTTATTTACAAATGACCCAAATGCAACCTCTACCCAAGCTGTTCAATAGCAGAGCCCAAAATCCACACAAAAATAACACCAATGGAGATACAAACAAACAACTGAGAAGCTGATGAAGTGCAAGCACTATTTTCTGTTTGGAGTGAAGATACATTTCAGTATTACAGTATTCAGTATTACAGTATTTAATAATGTGAAAAATGTAAGATGATCCAGGACATCACAAACAAGTTAACTGGGTAAGGTTTTCATCACACAACTAATGAGATAGAAAATCAAAACGTGCTGCAAGTTCTGTGCCATTGCAGTATATTTTGGGCACAGCACGGTTCCTGTATACCTGTGGAAAAGTGACTTATGGTAGTGATAGTTTGGCTATAGGGTGGGCAGCACAAACAGGAGATCCATGGTGGTTAAACTGGTCTGGAGGCTAGAAGTCTGTAGTATGAAGCAACAACTATGGAGCCTCTGAATTTATAGGTTGCTAAAGGGTGAAAATATCTCAGCAGATACTACTCACTCATGAGACTGGCAATTTCTTCAGAATAAAACGGATGAACTTGCGTGGCAGTATCTTAAAACGAGTATGTGGTGCTGCTATGTGAGTGTAGTGGCAGTCTTGGTTTCAAGCAATATCATTTGAGTGTGCAACAAGTAGTGTGTTTGCAGCTTTATTCATGTTTTTCCTTTGAAACAGATTCGTTTACAAATAAAATGAGAGGTTTGATTTGAAATATTTCACTTCTATCCCATCCAGTGGGGTACACACCAGACATGCAAATGTCTTGAGCCACCCCTCATTTCTTTATTTTTTGCTTTCAAATATCCAGATTTTTAATGTAGTCTTCGAGAACAGTTTCCCATGCTTCCAGGAACACCCAGGCACTGTGCATCTTTAGGCTCTTTCCTATCACAGTAAACATATGTTCCTATTTCTTCCATTTAATCTACTCAGTACACCAAAACATACTGACAAGCACAAAATAGTTTTTTGCACCAAAAAGGTGATTTAAAGAAAAAATTAAAGGCATTAAGGGTTGTTCAGGACTTTTGCACATCACTGTACCTTAGTGCATTTTTACTTGCCAGCATTACATCAATGTCAGCAATGACTGTAGAGACCAGAGGAAGGTCTCTACAACATTATGTCACACATAAAGGTGTCTGGTTATGCAACTGGTTACTGGAAAATGTGAGATTTTCTTTGCCTTCAGGGTCAAATGAAATCAAAGCATGAAAGCATGTTTAGGGGGTTGTACAGTACATTAGTCTCCTAAGAGCTACACATGCTCCACTACAAGTGTTTCTACTGCCAGTCTTTCCATTCTGTGTTGTCCTATCTATCTATCTATCTATCTATCTATCTATCTATCTATCTATCTATCTATCTATCTATCTATCTATCTATCTATCTTAATGGTGATACAGTTTGGAGACTGTTTTTTAAATATTAAAGCAATGTCCTTTCATTTAGAAGCATTTTTAATTACACTTTTATCTGTTAGACTCACTGATCATTAATTGAATATATCAGAGCTTTGCATTTACTTACTGTTGCATACCAGTATACTGATCACCACTTGATCATCTGGAATCATCTGAAATCATCTGTTTCTTCACTGGTTCAGGGCTTCAGTGAGATGCTCTTTGTTCTGCTTGAACAATTCATACGTAGGTCACTGCGTGTCTTAACAAATAAAAACATTCCTCTGAAACTGGTCAGGTTCAGGGACTGGACTGGAAATGAAAGTCTTTGAAAGTCCTTCAGGAAGCCTGGAGAACTGTTCCTCAAGACCACATTAAAATACAAGAAAGGTATATGATGAAAAAGGTATGACTTTTGCACAGTACTGTACAGTAAAAGTTACTTTGCAAGAGCACGAGTGTAGTGTAAAACCACATTATAAAAAATGCCTATTTTTTTTAGTTTAAACCTCAAAAATGTCCCCAAATTTGCTTCCAAAACACTTTAATTTCATTTTAAACTCATTACCCTTAAAAGCAAGTGTAAAGGTAGACCTTGTATACGTACTGTACAGTGTACACTGAACTCCTGCAGTGCCAGAATGTAAAATACTGATGTTACCCCTGTATAGACTATTCTGTAATTCATACACAAGCATTTTCTTTGGTATAAGGGGGTAAATACATTAATACATTAATTTAATTTACAGCAATAAAATACAGGGCTTTAATAAGAACAAAATGAAATGCTTGACTGGGAAATTCTGGACTGCAGCGCAGTAGCCAATCAGCAGCAAGGAGAAAAAAATAACGTTCTCGGTTTAGCTACTTTTAAACCTCCAGCCTCCGAGTACAGCTGACTGTGACGTGCGCCCCACCCCCTTGTCTTTGTGCTGGGTTGTTTATGTTTGGGGCTCTGCTGAGGAGGCGTGGTGGACGAGGCCCGGACGTCAAAGTCAGTTGTACTCAGAGGAGGGAGGTCTGAAAATCCACGATGGACTGAAGCCGTGACTGCCTGATCCATGTTAAAGCGGGAGGTTTACTGTATTTGACAAAAAAAAAAGTTTGAGGTTACTGTACCATGATTTGATGTATACATGTTAAAAAGCCCTAAAAATGTCAGTGTTTCCCAGTCTGTCACGTCACATCTGTAGAGTCCGAGTAATTTTAAATATAATTACTTTCTAAAGAACACACACAAATCAAACGGCTGTAAGGTCTGAAGTGTCTTGCCGAGGCGTACCTGGTGATATTTTTTGAGAATGTTGTGCATCTCAGCCACGTCCTCACTGCTGATGGTCTTGATGACGTACCTCTTGTCATAGGAGGTGTGGAACCGAGCGCCACTGCGGCCCTGAGCCTCGCTGACCAGGGGGGCACTACGAGTCAGAGAGTTCTGTACACACACACACACACACACGCACACACACACACACACACACACACACACTTCAGGGCCACATTGTGGTTGAATAGATCATATATTTGCGCACCGAAG
>JBBPDC010000032.1:13772588-13790654 GCA_037974485.1 Hemigrammopetersius urotaenia | reverse complement strand
TGAATACATTGTGAATAAATGTAAATCAAACAAAATGATTGCAGATAAAGGAGATATATGCAAATCATCCCCAACACTGTTTATAATGTATATTAAACTGTTATTATATCCAAAACTGAGGGGTAATGAAGATATTAATTGGGCGCTGCCCTATCTTTGCACCCTCACGGTTTTGGGACTGGCACATAGTCCAACTTATCCATGGTTACACCTTCACATCCAACTGACTTCTTTACACGGTTTTGATAAATCCTCCGAGAGACTCCAAAAACAATGTTTCCCTCTCAAAAACATGCTCACATTAGTGTATATAAATAGGGGCTTGTTGGAAAGGTATCCTGGAGATCAGTCAAACTGTGGGGGCTCAACCCTGGTGTGGAATTCGAAAAAAGTTCTTCCAGGTTGGCTAGTGTGAAAACATCTAGAAAAAAATATATGTATTGCCACAAAAAAGCAAAAAAGGCAAAGGATATTTGCAGTTTCCGTGGTAATGCAGGGATTTCCCCATAAAACTTTGAGTCTGCGTGTGACTGAATTTCTGTGATTTGTTATGTCAGTAAATGACAATTAATGTAACACCACACTGATACATTAGCAGACACAATCTGTCATGACACCTTATAACAGTATATGACATCGTTGATACACGTTAATGACATATTTATTGTGAGCGGTTCAAATAAAGTGTTCCCCAATACTGTTGGGAGCCAGAAATGTCAAATTAGTGTCATGGAAGAAGTCATATACTATCGTGTGTTATTACAGCATTTGATAATTATTACACTGCACTGTTAAGTCATTAGACATTTGTCAACTTATGACAATATTTGACACCTCTATGATGAGTTATTACATAAAATGCCAAAGCTATATAGAGGATTGTAAAACATTGTCAAATACTGCAAATTAATAAAACGTGTCTTGGAAGATTTCATATTGTCATAAGGTATGACTGTATATGACGGCTAATATAATAATTAGTAGAAACAATCAGTATATTAGATCTTCCATAACATGTTAATGAGTAATGATAATTTTCGACAGCTAAAATAACACATATAACACAATAACACATAATATACACCTTTCATTAGACAGAACACGTCATGTCTACATTAACACATGACATCTCTATGACATATTTATAACATGGTTATAACATGGTTATGTTAATGTTGTTTAGTAAATGGTCACCAGTTAATGTCATTAACCAATATTGAAATTATAGCAGATTTTAATTAACATAATTATATATTACAGATTATAGAAGTTGTTCACACAGCTTACGGCAACTAATCTATCCCTATCTGTTATATTAGTAGACATGTTCTGTCTTGACACCTTAAGAGAGTATATAACATGGTTGTGTCAAATATGTCATCAAGTTTATTTCTAAAGCAGATTATCATACACAAAAGCCATGTGCTTTACATGAATAGAATAACAGCAAAACTAGCTTAAACCAAAAAAATAGAGGAAATAAAAGAAATAAAAATGCAAAGAAAATGAATTAAAGAAGATGGAAAGTCCATTAGAAGTCCTGATATTACAAAAAATGGAGCTGAGAATAATAAGGATTTTAGCAGCTTTGTTCATGTTTAGTCACAAGTGTGACTAAATGTTATTAAATAGATGCAAATGGATGAATAAAATGATGTCATGTCATATACTTCATTAAGTTGTTATGACAGTATATGACAACTAATATAGCATTATTATATTGGTAGACAGTCTGTTATGATGCCCTATGACACTTTATGATTACATTGGCATAAACATGTCATCAAAGGTATGTAGCGGAGTGCAAGTCTTACACCACTGAATCATTTCAGGATAATTCAGCCATCGCTATTTATGCCTGACTCTGTGGCAACACTCTGAATGAAAAAGATAAGCCGTCATCAAGCCTAACTTGAATCTACCAATCCTTTTTTTTCTTCTGCTTCATATTAAGAACCTAATTTGTATTCCGTAAACGCTCCACGTTCAGAGCTTATCGAGATTAATGTGCCATGCCGTGTAATCACACAGATTCTGTGTTACCCAGAGCTTTATCCCAACATTTTAGAAGTGTCAGTGTTACTGGCATTAACGTTTGCCTCAATATTAGTCCCGTGACTGTCATGATCAAATGAGATCTCCTTCACAGGAAAAGGGGCGGTGAGGGGGGGGGGACAGAAATCACCGACACTGAACAAGGAAGAAAAATACTCCATTCTTCGCTGGTCGGCCCGGCTCACTGGTTTCAATCTCCGATAATTTTGTCTCTCCTGAGTGTAACACGCCTGTTATGAGAAACATATTCCTATGAAGCGAATCATAATTAAACAGAAGCAATGAGTTAGAGCAGCTTATACTGTAAGACATACAGTGGTTGGCTGGATAATTAATAGTTCACATATGAAGAAATTAGTGGTAAACAGTAAAAGAATGTTACTGGTAGGCATTCAGTGCCATTCAGTGATATTTTTGCCCTCAGAACCCAAACAATGCAACCAAAACAGGAGCTTATACAAAATTACTTCTTTACTCAGAAGCTTTCTGTCTTTGGATCAACAGTGGAGCTTCAGACAACACAGGAGAGTTTTCCTTATACATGGTGTACAATCTGAGATGCAGAGATATTAACACCATATACTTTGAAATTTGTAAACATGCCATTGATTTTTAAACACAGTGTTCTTTCAAAGTCAACTTAACTAAATATATTTTTACTTGTGGTGTGAGAAAGCCAGTCACGAGTGTATGCGTGTTTTCCAAAACGGCATATTATAATACTACTGAGTGTGTAAGCGAAAGTTTGTAGTTCACAGTAACAAAGTATTTTTTTCTAATAAATTATTTAGTTACTTAAGCGTCTTTTCACCATATTGGTTGGGCTGAGAAGAAATATGAGAGTGAGAAAGAGAAAGAAAAAGAGAGAGAGAGAGAGTGAGTGAGAGAGAGAGAGAGAGAGAGAGAGAGAGAGAGAGAGAGAGAGAGAGAGAGAGAGAGAGAGAGAGAGAGAGAGAGAGATTTGTATCTACTCTTTAAGGCTTTAAATATCAGAAAAGAAGAAGTAATGCAGAAACAAGAAAAATACCCTCAGGCTTTTATGGTGGGTTAAAAAGGGTACTGGAGATTTTCAGCTCTGCTGCCAGGAAGGCAAAAACATATAAAGCATAAAAGAAAGCGGCTTCGATTTCAACCTTGATCATATTTTGGGTCACTTCAAATGGAGCGGAATGCATTACTTCCCCCCCCCCAGTGCATTCGTGCACTAGTGACTAACTCTTCACACAGGCACCACATTTCTGCGTAACAATGCTTGAAATCAATGTAAAAAGATTAATAATAATCTGCTGTCATCTTTGTGGACCATTCAGTTTGCCTTAATTACTCTAATTAGAATATCTGTGCATTGTAATAAAAGCACGGTTAATCCACTCATATTTAAAAGCTTTGAAATGGCTCTGTAATTGTGAGGAACATATTAGAGGTGCTGTAAAGCTTGATCTATATTGTCAGAAATGGGGTTTGACGAAGCCCTAAGTGGCTATCTGAAGCGAGACTTTCTTCTCTCTCTAGACAAATCAAAACAGGTGGAATCCCACTGGCCCTACCTGCAGTGGTCTCATTAAAAAGGATTACGATTCAGGTAATGTCTTTCATGCTCCTGTGGAGGCCGAATGACTTGCTATCCATTCAGAAGAGTGCTGTGCTTACATGATGGAACATGGTGTAAAATATAAAGCAGATTTTGTTTATTTAAACAGGTTGCAACAGAACATGTTTCGTTC
Source organism: Hemigrammopetersius urotaenia (assembly GCA_037974485.1). Lineage (NCBI taxonomy): Eukaryota > Metazoa > Chordata > Actinopteri > Characiformes > Alestidae > Hemigrammopetersius > Hemigrammopetersius urotaenia. The sequence goes on along the minus strand of JBBPDC010000032.1, from coordinate 13,786,875 downwards.
ATCTCCCAAGGTGTCTTTGGGTGTACTCACACTAGGCAGTTTGAACCGTGCCTGAGTGTGTTTGACCACCAAAGCGCGGTTCGTTTGACTAGTGTGAGTGCTCCGAACCGTGCCCGGGCGCAGTTCGTTTAGCCGTCCCTGGCCCGCTTGGAAGAGGTGTGCCAGGGAGGGAAAACAGCTTCGCAGGGTCGTTTGGTGGTGTTCCTTCAATGCATGTCAGATAACTCAATAGCTGATTTGATTTACAGTGAGTGTGTGTTTCTTGGTTGTTTGTGTTGTGCTTTTGAGTGTCCTTCATCTGTCAGTTGATTTATCAGTTGTTCAACTAAGTTTAGCATGATTTAGTAATAAATCGAATATCAAATGTAAAAAGTATAAAACTCTAAGTGTAAAGATGGGGTATCAGCTGTAATCTTGTTATTGAATGTTAGTGTCATCCCCTCATCACCTGCCATTCATCATATTTTTATGGCACAAACAAGTCACTTTTCATAACCACTTGCGCCCATAATCTGTTATTATCTGTTATTGTTACTGTTATTTTTTTATTCCGTTTGCACTATTATTACTGTTATTGTCTTTTTAAAAAACATTAATTGTCTTACCTTAATTCCACTTGTTGGAATTAGAGAGGTTTTTTTTATTATCTCATCTTATCTTATCTTGATAGTCCATTATGTTGCAGTGTTACATCAGCAGTTAAATGTTTAATGTATAGCATTTTAAAAACACACCTTTGTGATGATATGCCTTGAAGATATCCATAATGAACCTTGAAGGTATCCATAATGACCAGTATTCAAGAGCAGACTCTCTCAGAAACTGCAGAAAAGCTTTGTGACCTTCAGTCAGGCTCAATTGGGGACAGGGCACACATCAAATTGACTCTCCTAGTTAGATCTGCTTTATAGGATCCTGTGAGGTTTTCTGTTTTACTTTATTTTCCTCCACCGGCTGTAGAGAGAGGAAGTCAACAGCATAGGTGTTAGCCATCGTGACAAAGGGTGACAGTAAAGAGGTTAAGAACTAATAAGACTGTCCTTCCCAAGTACAAAAAGCTACCGACAATGTGTACGCTTGAATTTGTCCCTCACCACCTGAAGTTTCTTGGTTTTCTAGACTTCTCTGTACTACTACAAATAGTAGTACAGAGTAGTACATTAAATAGTAGTTAATAAAATTCAACCACAGATAGAACACCGAGTCATGCTCACACACAAGCATGAGTGGTGTTTCCAAAGTGCTGATCAAGTCTCCAATCAAGGAGTTGTCCCTCTATGAAAAGGATAAAAATGTGATCTGACGTGTGGAAATGAATGAATGAATGAATAAATCACAGTTTGTTCATTTATTCTTAGCACTCTTTGAGACTCCCACAATCCTGTTTGCATAAAATAGAATAATTTCAAACTCCTCAAATGTGTAGCACTGACTTGAATAATGTAAATTATGCCAGAAGTCAGTCTGCTAAGCTATTTAGACTCTAAAACACTCTTTTTACAATCCAAAAGATCTCCACAGAACACCTCCTGGAACACATTTTTTTTTACAAATTTTTAAAAATCGAAAATATTATAGATCACACTTGATGGGAAGGACCTTCTGAATTTGTAGCAGTTAGTCAAGAATAAGGCCAATCCTGTAAATAATCAAATGAAATCATGGACTCGAGCAGGTTTGTCTGGACAATTTTTTTGCCAGGCAAGATATGAGAGGTACTGTGGTGAAGTTGACCCTCAAGGTGTGTTTTCCAAGTGTGATTCCCATTTGTTCATATAGGCAGTGCTTTTGACTTTAGTGAGGTTTGGATCTTATCCCTCAAAGCTATCCCCATCTGAGCCTCATCCTGCTGCTTTGATCCAGTTCGAGAGCAAGCTTGTACTTCACAACAGTGTGTGTGTGTGTGTGTGTGTGTGTGTGTTTGGGTATGTATGTGTGTGAATGGGTATGTATGTGTGTGTTTGCTTTCAGCACAATTCAAAATCCATGGCTCTGATCTTTGTGAATCTTTGTACTCGTGTTCTGGCGCTTCCTCTTGGCCATTCAGGGCATGATTTTCTGCAGGTATGATTCTTTGAAAGACTGTCTGTTTCACTTGCATTCAAAATCAGTTATTCTTTCTCTTTTTTGCAGCTATAGGTACGTTTCCAAAGGTATACAAGAACCCTTCTGTACCTAAACTGTACTGTGATTGCATGGAAGTTGTAGCAGCAGTAAAGTGCAATTCTTTCCACACAGTTTATGACCAGTCATCATCTAAAAACCTGGTTTTTTTTTTCTGTCACAAGCCACTTTCGGCCCTGCCGCCAAGCAGCTCAGGTTCGGCTCAGGTTTGGGTCACTTTATTTGTAATGTAAATATGTTTCTTTGTGGTACACCGTGGTTCTTTTTGCCAATGGAAAAGGTTAGGGTTAGGGTTAGGGTTAGCATACTCCAGTGCCCATCCTAATACACTGGCCTTAGAGACACTCTGGGGCAAAGTAGTAACAGTTGTTTAAACATAGGGTGTTAGGAGCCTAGTGGGTAAAACACTTGCCTGTGAACCTGATGACCACAAAGTAGTAGATTCACCCCCCCCCCCAATTTCTACTACTGTGCAAGGCACTTAACCTTTAGTGTCTCCAGGTGGACTGTCCCTGTAACTAATAGCTGTAAGACGGTCCCTGTAACTAATGACTGTAAGACTGTCCCTGTAACTAATGACTGTAAGACTGTCCCTGTAGCTGATGTATGTCACTCCGGATAAGGGCATTTGCCAAATGCCACTTTACATGTTTTTAAAGCAAGTCATTAAATATATACACCCCAGCAGTCAGTGGGTCCTTTTACTCCATTATAAACAACGGGTCCAGTCTTTTGACTGAAAACGTTCTTTTTATATTGACATGTAAATACATTTATGAGTGTAACAAATGAGAATTAAATTAAAATTGGACTTAGTTTAATTTAATATCTAATTAAACATAATTATTAATGGATTAAATGATTCATTCATTCATTTTCTGTAACCGCTTGAACCTTACTAGGGTCACGGGTCAATGAGACATTTCTGTAGCCTTTTTAAACCCATGGTTGGCTAGACTTTCCTCAAAATATGCCAACATGTCCCATTTTTATGCTTAATGGCTTCTTAAAAAACAGTTTATGGGGGGGCGAAAGTCTATCAATGAAATCAAATTTTAGGTTTGATTATGTATTTCTGCTGTTTATGGAAGAAATTTGAATATGGAGATTTTACACTCTTATATAACAGCTACAGACAACTAGGACTACATAATGTAAACAATGACCATTTTGAAAAGTGAAAAGAATGTACTGGAAAGCAATAGAAGCTTCAGATTCAATTGTGGACGGTTCACAGCGACACAGGGGAGGAAAACAGGCACATCGTTCTGTGTTGCTATTTATGATGTGAACTGTTTTCAGAGGAACTTTCTATTTGCTGTGGAAGGGTCAATAAATTCTCCACGTACACAAGCCAAAGATAGAGACAAGCATGTGTGCATATGCTCCAGAGACCATGGCTGAAAATTATCATTTAAATCAGCTCTCCTGCGGTCCTTGCGTCCTTGCATACCGTATGCTGCCATTCACAATAACGCCAGCTTCCTCCTCGCTGCCCGTAAACAAAGGAGAATGTTGCCTACACATAAAAACACACACACACATTATTCATGTCCTGTTTTTTCAAGAGCAGACTGTGTATGTGTGTAATAGCAAGTGGACAGTGGATGACTTCATTTTACTCAAAGTGCGGACCTTCGTCTGCTTCCAGTGCAGGTATAGTGGCGTGTTAAAGATAACATCTCTGTAGCCCCGAGCTTGAGCTTCCACATTAAACAAAGCAGTGTGCAGTCACACCTGCAGGTGAGAGCAGATGGCAGATGCTGGCTCTGTCATTAAAGTAATGATCAGTCAGCTGCTGCTGGATGCAGCCGTCGTCCTTAATGACGAGAGTATAGACAACATTATCCCCATAAGATGAGGGGCTAGGACTGCACAACACACACTCTGGTCACTTGTAGCTCCACCTCGCTGGTGTTCAGAGACCATAGGCCATCTGTTGAGGCCAAGTTTGTGTTAGGCACCCTACAGACCATCAAAAATGGTCATTTTCTGACCTCTTGGCTGGAAATTTTTGGTTGGCAGACCAGTCTCAAGCTGACATGTGAAAGCCCGCTGTGCTGAGAATGGGTCGTAGCTGGCCGGTGGTGGTGACCGATGATAAATGGGGTTGGGGTCGGGGTGATAATTGTCCAGCAACAGATGGACTCTAGATTGCCAGACTGTAATCATACACCTATACAGTGTACCTGTTAGGTAGGTGGAAGTCATGAAGAGTGGAAATACAAGGTTTTAATGGTTTATGCTTTGGTGTGTGATAGCATGCATTAGACTCAGGTCACATGAATGGGCAATGTGTCCCAAGACAAAGCAAAAATTAAGATTAAAGATTTATTATGCAATACAAGAAAAAATCCCAGAAGGCAGTAGAGAATAGAGGAAACAAAGCACTGCAGCAAACTGTTCAAGAAGCCTTTTTGCACTGTTACTTTATCAGACATTATTAAGATTTCATAAAAAAAGAAAAAGGAATAATTTGCAAATGATGTCAAAGAGTACTGTGAAAGATTTAATCCTTAAACATCTGATTAAAAATCTGATTTCAACAAATATAAAACAGTGTAAAACAGTCTAGAACCGGTGTTTGTTCTCCTACATGCTGGCCGTTTGCTGCACTTTCTCTCTGAGCACCAGCACTTGGGCCCCTCCCTCTGTGGGCTGTGGGTCCCGGGTTCAAAGATCTTGTGTTTAATTAATTAATTAATCCATCTAGTTATTTATTAAGCCTTCAAATAAAAGAAATGTGGGCATTTTTGTTCATGGGCATTTGCATGTGACACCATGTTTAAAATTCTAGTAACATTTTTTACTATATTTGCTTTTTAAATGACAATAACTGTGGTTCTATAAAACACAGGATTACCAAACAAAACTCCTCAGGCATCAACACAAACCGGAGGAACTTCCACATCAGGAGCTGTTTTGGCGTATTATGACAATTTATTTTATCTTCTGCCTAAATGGATCAAGCTCTAAGGGTTTGGGCAATGGGTCCCAAAAATAGGCCAGTTTATTTTAACCCATAAAGATGAAGACACTTATTATGCAATGGGAGAAAAATACTGGGACAGCAATTGGTAATAGAAACAACAGAGTGATGGTAAACAGTTAAAGGTGCGTTTGTTACTTTCTATAATTTGTATGCCTAATTTGTATGTGGTGACAGCTGACTGTGAATGATAAGTGGCTATGTGGCTCTGCTGTTGATCTTCTACGGGAGGGCAACCAGCATCTTACATCTCACCTGGCTGTGGATTCCCTGGACATCTGACAAGTTGCCGCTGGTCTGCACAGATCAGGTTATTTGTTTGACATTGAGGACACTGTTTTTCCCTTTCCTCCTTTCTACTCATCAGATAATCAGAGTGACTATTATACACATTGCTGCTGGAACAGTAAACTGGACCTGTAAAGTGTGTTTGGCATATATCAGTAGAGTGAACTCATTAACTTTAGCAGGATTACTGACCTAACAGCCCTAAAAGGTCAACTTTATTTGCATTACACGAAGTAGTCAATCGTAGTCATAGACATTCCTTACAAATGAAGGAATTCATGTGATCTGACCAATCTAAGACTTTTATCCACATAATGGGTTCATCATGTGGTCTTTACCTCTTAGAGCTCTTAGTAAAATCTGATTTCAACTAATAAAAACAAGTAAAACAATCTAAAAACCCATATGAACGTTCTCCCAGGTTCTAAGATCTTGTGTTTTCTGTTTGTAAGACCTAAATCTGTTTTTTTTTTTTTGTCATTATGGGCATTAGCGTGTGACATTGTTTTTAAAACCCCAGTAGTGGTTATTATTATTATTGTTTTTAATTTACAATAACTTTGGTTCTATGTGACACAGGAACACCAAACAAAGCACAGCATGACGTCTGACAACTCAAACACAGACACAAACTGGGGGAACTTCCATGTAAGAAGTTATTTTGCCGTATGTTGACGAATTCGCCATTTGTTGTGTTGCTGGCATAGATCTAGACTGCTTGTGTTAAAGGTTAAAGGGCCAATATCAAGGAAAACTCAATTTTCCATCCATTCATGCTGAAGTTATAAAGAGGGTTTTCATGCCATACAGAAAGAGAAATGATTCAGGGCAGCAGTGGGAACAGAGGGCTGTGATCCTCTTTAATCCAAATAGATAAGGCAAGGTTGGAAAAGGATCACGTAAAAATGAATTATGACTGTTTTTGGTGGAATTGATGGTGCGCCCTTTAATATATTGTAAAGCATATCACCTGTCCATATTGTTCAACCCTAGAGTGAGTGCAGCACTAAAGGTAATCCATCATAGACAGCACTCATAAAATGATACCCCCCAAATTAAACGGGCTCCAATCCAAGACAATGCAAATGCAAATTTAGTTCTCCAACCATGCGAGCGTGTACTTTCGCTCACTTAACATTCAGAGCTCCCCCTTCATAGATTTCTGGCCGTAACTGCCGCATGACAGAAACATTTATGATGAAGCTTCGGCTCTCATTTGCATTCCAGCTAAGTGAAATGCGAGTGAGGTCAGCGAATCGACGTCAGTTCCACTGATCTTCACAGTGCTCGTTTTCACCTTTCCCGTCTCCTCTGGCAGGCTGGTCTCGGACCATCCATCTCTGAAACCTCCTCTCGCTCTCTCCCTGGCCTTTGTCTGGCCAGAGAGTCAGACAGAGTCTTTGTGTTGCACTCTAAACTGTGTTGAGACTCCACAGGGGCTTCAATTACATATTCAGCCACTGCAACTGGTGTGCCCTACTTCTGCTGCCAAAACACACCCACTTTCTCTCCTCTTAGCCAGAGGGAAAAAAAAGCAGAAAAAAGAAAAAGAAAGAAAACTAAACACTTGACACATTTGGTTTCCAGCAGAGATTAAGAAAATGTTCCTCTCTGTACTGGCTATGCTTTTGTGATTTTTGTCAGTCTGTCAGAACACAATCAACAAATCAGTCAAGAACTACATCTGTATAAAAAAGGATGGTTTCTGCAAGTGTCCCTATGAGATTCCCATAGTATGTTAGCACTAAGGTAATGGTATTTGACATGAACATTTTAAATCCAACACAGACGTCTGAAGCTTTGAAAGGCTTTGCATGTTTTGGATGAAAAATATATTTTAGGATCTGTTGCATTTCTATTGTGACTCCTTCAGTTTACCATCTAACTCAAACCTAAAGAACCTGACCAGTTTATTTTCACCATCATGATTCATTCACATCAACATTCTTAATTATATGGGCTGCTAATCATACACAAAGCCCTACTCAATTGGAGAATTGCTTAGATTTGATCTAATATGTATAAGTAGATCATTCTCTATCTGTCATTTCAAGAATTGAACAGAAATCCAAAACTACAGTCCCACAGAAGTTAGATTCAAATATTATATTCAATATAAGATGAACATTTTATGTCTTCTCTGAAGACCTAGAAAGCCCTGAGGGTTCCCACTGGAGCTTCTCTAGGAGAACATTGCTCTCCTGGAGTGACGCTTTTCTCAAATGGACCTTTTTGAAAATGAGATAAAATGTAAAACGGTAACACACCTCAGCAAATCAGGGGACCTAAATCTGCCTCTTTAGGATTTTTAATGACACAGATGGTGACTAGACCTTCAAGAGCAAAAATTGAATGATTTCACCAGGCTTTGAAAAATATATGGGTCTGTTTCCTGATAACTCATATTGTGTGCACAGTCATGCGGACCAGTCTTTGCTTGTAATGCTGCACAGTGAATCCTGGTAAGAGGTGCACAACCCCCATTTGCTGTTTCTTACACTCTTTCTCCTTTTCTCTGAACTGCTCTCTATGGAAATCCACTGCAATTCCTTCAAGCAGCTCAAGGTGTGCCCTACATTTTAATATCACTCTTCACAAATAGCCATTGTAAGAGCAGGCAAATGAGCATGTGCGCTTAGAAAGGGAAGTTTTCTTTTTATTCCTTTTACCCCACCACCCCCACACACGCACGCAAATACACACATCATACACACAAGCGTATGTGTTCAAATGGCCTAATAATTACTCATATCTGCAAAACTGAGGACCCTCTTCTCTGAGCTTTTCTCTGTCTTTCGATGCTATCTTCCAAGTTACTGCCCCTCCCCTGATTAAGGCAGGTTCTCTGGGTGCTGGAGATTTCTCAAGGTTAATGTGGCTCATGACAGAACAAAGAATAAGAAAATTCAATCTTGAGCTTGAGCTAAATTACTTATTTCCGAAAGCCATGAGTCTATTTGAATAAGCCTAGAAACAATGGCTTCTTTTTGATATGGGGGTCAAGAAACCCACAGTTATTTCACAATAGTCTGCGCATGATGAGATTCCTGTCTCTGCTCACCTAAAATTAATGACTTTTGGGCAGGAGTGCCTCAGTGTGGAGCATCATCATCCATAATTGGGGGAAATTGGTCACATTGGAGCTAAAAGGCCTGTTTTTAGTGAATGTATACCTTCACTAATGACTGTCTGGGTACATATGCTCGGAATAGTTGTGCATGTATATCAGTTTTGCATTTTGTAGCAATAGCATCACCAGTGAATAGGAATTTCCAGTTCATTTGACTGGGAAAGGACACAGTAAAGCAACGGTTCAATCTGGGCAAACAATTTGGGAATTCCGTCTGAAGTACAGGAGCAGTTGTGAACCAGGTCTAGAGTTTTTCAGACATGTTTTGATCACTCTGAGATGGTCGGAGCCTCTGAGAATGCTAATGCGTCCCTGACAAGCAATGAAGGAGCACCTAATCAACTCAGCAGAGATGAAAGGAGCTGTGGAGCTTCTGTCTTCGCCTCCTCAGCTGTTTGTTTATGATTTACATTAGCAATCCATTTGTAACAGCCCGCACATGTACAGGGATTCACAGAACATTTTTGTCTGACAACCAAAGCAGAGCTGTGATTCTCCTCCTTCCCTCCCTCACTCAAAATCATTGCCAGTCACTGGAGAGGCAAGGAAATGCCAGCTGTAAACATATCCCACAAACCTACTGCGGTGCAATACTTGTGGATGTGTGCTCAGTAGAAATGTAAATGGTAATATCAATGGTTCTTATTGGGATGTGGGTTGAACACCATAGGGCATAACACCTCTGACCTCCAATTCTCTGTCCAGACCAACACATGAAGTACCAGCGTTTTTGGATTCCTATCACCTCCTACACATCTAGAAGCTTTTTCTTAGTAAATGTGAAGTATAGAAAAAACCTTTATGAGGATAGCTATAGAAACAGAAAATTCTTAATGCATTATGTTGCCTGCACATTTTAAGTTCTCTAAACAATCTTGTGTTTATATTTGTCCATTTGTCACACTGTCAATTGGGCACATGAGACATTAATTATAGGTATGATGATGGTCCATCATTTATTGCTTGATTTTACCTCCTTTTGACAAAAGGAACATCTGGTATAACCACCACTTAACTGTTATTATCGGTCATGTGCCTCATAAACTGACTGATTTTTTATTTGTTTTAGCTGTTTATGCTGTTATTTATCATAACACGTCCCAACAGTCAGACGGTAATAGCTGTCATTGGTCATTGCTGGAGCCCTGGAGAAGGACAGAACCTAATCCAGTCGATAGAATGCACTTTCACTCAATTAATCATCCTCAGTGATTGCGTGTTAAATAAAGGAAATCCAATCCAGTTATGAAACAGTCATCCAGCTCATTTATTTTCCTTTTTAGGAATTGAAAACAAGCTAATAGATCTTCTCCACTGGGGGTTCGGCCTACGCTCACTGAGCTGCCCTTTCCATCTCTTCAGTTCGTCAAAAGCTTCATGTGAGCCATTGTACTGTACCAGGTTTGGTCTGCACCACGTTCGAACGTCTGTCAGGCTGAAGGTAATACCATAGTAATTTTTCATCCAGTTAATTATTTTTCTTTCAATGCATGACGTCTGTCTGTTCTTATGGGGAGGGAAATGTTTCGGTCTGAAAGAAATTTGCCATTAACTCAGTGCCGTAGGAGAGCATGGCAGGGATTGTCACACACAAGCTATTTCTGGTGACACGGTTCATTTACATAAGCCGTAGTCATCTGTAAGAGAAATGGATAATGTTAACACAGCACAAGCCGCTCACACAGAAAAGTACAGTCTAAGTTAGCTAAAAATATACACCTAACTTTAATTCAATTAATTTGATATATATAGTGCTTTTTACAACCAAGTTGTCATGAAGCAGCTTTACGGAGTCCAGGTCCAAGACCCTAGTAAGTAAACCAAACGTAACTGAGGCAAGAAAAAACTCTCTCAGCTGGAGGAAGAAACCTCAGGAGGAACCAAGACTCAAAAGGGGAACCAAGACTCAAAAGGGGAACCTCAGGTCGACCTGGAGAAAAAGAAGAGTCTTTATGGGGACAAACAACAAGAGAAGGTTTTAATGAACATGCTTATTGAAAAAGACTGTCTATGGATGAAAGAGGTAAATTTTGTTGGAAGAGTAGCTGAGAGTCTGTAGTCCATAAACAACAGGAAAAGGAACAACAATCTTTTGCACCATGGTTAAAAACATAATGTCTAGTTATATTATCGAGCTAGCAGGTTCAGGAGCTAAAGATACATGCAAAGCTCTGAGAACCCCTGGTCCAATTATGATCTTGTAAATGGAAGAACAAGTTCTCTACAGAGAAACACTTTAGCACAACTGATTGCAGAATTACTGATTGTCTGTTAACATACTGGGCAAAAATAAACGAATTCTGCCCTGTGCACAATTTGTATTTTTGAATAGAATTTTGCTTTGTTTTTCCTGTTTCCTGGCCTTTACAATGTCCTCCTGTCTTTTCTCCAGTTTTTTGTATATTTTGTTGTTTACCTTGCTGTGTGTCTGTCCACCCTGTGATTGTGTTGTTGTATTTAGTCCCAGTCCCCTGTTTTCTCTCTCATCTTAATATTTCCACAAGGGTCTTGTTCCTGTCTCTTTCCCTGCCCAAGTGTTTCCCATTGTCTAGTCAGTATCGATGCCCCTGTGTTTCAGTCTGTGCTTGCTGGTTCTCTGTGTTGTTGCCCATATTTTTACTCTCAGTTTGTTTCTGGATTCCTGTTTGCTTTGCCCCTGTTTAACCCTGTCCTGTTTGTTTTACCCCTGTTAGCCCTGTCTTGTACTGTTTTGCTCTGTTCTGTTTTAGTCAGCCTTACTTCTCTCTGCCCAGTCCAGGTTCATTCTTGTTAATCTTTGTTTTGTTTTTCTCTGCTTTGTTTTATTTCACTTCACTCCTAGTCATGCCCCATGTCACTTCAGTATTCTATTTATTTCTTGTTTAGCCTCCTTCTTCCTGTTTTTGTTAATCAATACCTTGTACAGGTTTACATCCATCTCCAAGTCTATGTCCAAAATGTTACAGTAATTTCTTAACCTTAGCAAATAAATGCAAGGTGTATAATTTGGTGCACAGGACAAAAGCCAAATTTGTTTTCTACAGCAGATGTGTAGTACTTTTCACTTAGAAAATCGACAAAACATGTAATTAAATTCACCAGCGCTCGCCAGGGGTCTTTAGGGGTCTTCAAATATTTGCATGTAACTCTAGCTAAAAATATGGATTTTAGAGCGGTAATAAATGGCTTCAACGCAACCTCCTACCAGACATGTGTTCATATGCACAGTCCGCAAGTGTGTAAGTGGGTGTGTTTGTGTTATGTCCCATTGATTATTGGACCAGTTTGTCCACTTGATGCATTATATTTTCTGTTTTATTTAGGGTTTCTGTGGCATTTAGGGATAGGATTAGATTGTGGGTTGAGGTTAAGAATTTTTTTTCAGAATTTAGCAGACGTTTTTATCCAAAACGACTTCTATTCACTAACTGCAGGGGGCAGTCTCTCTGGAGCAACTTGGGACTACAGGTCTTGCCAGTGGTGGTCTGCTGAAGGTTGGATTCAAACTCATGACCTCTTTGTTCAGAGATAAGGATCCTACCCACTAGGCCACCACTACAACTTTAAGAGTTAAGCGGTAACACTACTCTTGAAACCTGCTGCGTAACATTGAAATAACCATGCCATAAACAGGTCATATCAAAATGTGATATGCTGTTACATTTCATTCATGGCAAAACATCTGCCACCACATGTTTAAGGCATGATAATGTCAAGTGTTTCCAGAAATGTATAATGTTGGATTCAATGCGGGTCAATACAAGTCAAAAACAATCTACAAAACATTCATGGGAGGGTTTCCAAACAAAGCGTTACCGATTTTTTCCTTTCTTTTCTTCAAAAGGGAGGGCTAATTACACGGAGAATGTTTTTGAATTGGCTAATCTGTGGCCGTGTCTTTAGAGCGAAGGGAGCTGGGTGTGCCGGCCCTTATTTAGAAGGGTTTGTTGTGCCTCTCAGCTGGGGTCCATTGATTTGCATGGGGCGAGATGAAATAGATGATTTCTGCAAGCTCATTCCACCGCTCTCAGCACTATTCTCTCTCGTCCTCTCTTATCTCAGCTTGCCGCTGCTTTTCTAATGGCTCTCATAAATTTCGCAAAACAAAAGCCTGGCTCCAGATGTATTTTAACTCTCACTCCACAGTGACGTGATATACTGCATGGTTGTAGGTCTACATATGGTGGCTAATAACCATATACCTGCCTTAATGAAACGAGTCTGCCGGGGATGCTTTATGATGATCAAATAGATTTGCTGTCCTCATCTGCCATATTGGAATATTTAAAGTGCCCTGCATGGATGTTGAATGGGCATTACTGGGACTTAAGCCTCCAGAAGCTTGCACACTTTCCCAACACAATCTTATAGGCCTACCTATTAGTCCTTAGACAACCATAAAAACAAGCAACTTACTAGTGCAATGTCATGCTTTTTCTTTTAATGGCTTTTTCATCTAGAGCATATTTAACATGATTATTTTTCATCCAGCAGCCATTAGATCCATCCTTATGTGTAAACAAAAGGCTGGGGTTGATTTCGTGGTCAAGTACTAGACATAATGCAAAGCTTCTTCAAAGGAATAGTTAGGCTAAAATATCAAATGTTCACAACACTCGATTGACCCCAGCAGTATTTGAGAAGAAGAAAAATTGTGCTTATGTTCTTAAGAACTTGAGCTATGTTACTTGCTCAAACAACATTTAGCTCTTTATTAAGACAGATAAGACTTATGGATGCAGTTTAGGACACAGTATAACTTACTGTGAGCTGTAAAAAGGCCAATAATAATGAGCACAGTGTCATGCTGTGTCCTCAACACATTCTTGCTTTGTATACAGATTTTTGTGTCACACACACCAGTCACAGTCTCACTCAGGCACCGGAAGTGACTCGTGTCTCTGGGTATATAAACAGGAAGTAAGTATCTTTGTTTTATTTCACTTTACTCCTCATTCCTAGTCTTGTGTCAGTTCAATATTCTGCTTATTTCTCCTGATTTTCTGTTAATCAACACCTCGTTCAGGTTTACACCCATCTCCATGCCTATGTCCAAAATGTTACAGTAATAGCTTAAACTTAGCAAATAAATTCAAGGTGTACAATTTACATTTACAGCATTTATCAGACGCTTTAATCCAAAGCGACTTCCATTCCCTGACTACAGGGACAGTCTCCCTGGAGCAACTCGGGGTTAATGGTCTTGCTCAGGAACTCAGTGGTGGTGTGTTGAAAGTAGGATTCAAACCCACGACCTCTTGGTCTAGAGGCAAGTACCTTACCCACTACACCACCACTACAATTCGTGTGCACCACAATTGTCGTGTCCACAATTCGTGTGCAGCCAAGATTTTCTTTACTCCTTGTGTGGAGCATTCTCAGATCAAATTGTGTGGTTTATCAGCTCTTTCGTGTGTGTGTCCGCGACTGAGCTTTTCCATCACACTATACCTGGGCAAACAGTCAGTTCATTCGGGTCTACTCCATAACATTTTGGCATTTTTGGCAAACATATGAGTAGGAATGCACTTCCCTTTTATGGCCTATTACTGTTACTCTGACAGCACAGATTTCCATAGCGATGTATGTGCAGTTAATTCAAATGCAATCCATCCAACGATAAGAGCTGCATGAAGTTTCTTTTCCATAGTTATAGAAAACAGGGCAGCATCCCACATGCTACAATCCCACATGCTGATCTACAGGGTGGGCCATTTATATGGATACACCTTAATAAAATGGGAATGGTTGGTGATATTAACGTCCTGTTTGTGGCA
>JBBPDC010000032.1:13744504-13756917 GCA_037974485.1 Hemigrammopetersius urotaenia | reverse complement strand
TGGAGCAACTTGGGGTTAAGGGTCTTGCTCAGGGACCCAGTGGTGGTGCTCAAGGTAGGATTCGAACCTGTGACCTCTTGGTCCGGAGGCAAGTATGCTACCCACTGAGCTACCTCCACTCCCTGTGCACTAGTGAAACACCAGTAAGATGCGATGCTACATGAATTTAACGTGGCCAAGCCGTATTTTGGAGAAGTATAAACCCCTTCACCACCGCACTGTGGTTTAGTAGAACTGGAATATCTGATCTTCTTCATGTACTTTTGTGATGAGCTGTAGTGGGGTCTGCAACCCATAATCAATCTTCCAGTATCAGTGTGTGACCTCCTGAAGGCTTCTGTGCAGTCAAATCCTCACAGCAATGTTCCATCATCTTTCCCAGAAGAGTTATTGCAGCAAAGGGAGCATGGGCTGTGGTGTTGTAAGCTCCAGGCTTCTGCAGTTGAGGATGTTTCAACTTTTGAGCACTTTTGCCCTTTACATTGGCCTGCCTTTACAGGCTCAGCAGTGAGGACAGACGCACCAGTGTTTCGCTTACATACTGCACCGCAGATGTGTACAATGAGGTGTGTTAACCTTATGGTGTAAAAGAGCAGGGATCTGATGTTACTGTCACACACACACACACACACACACACAGGAGTGTGGTGAAGTCGTGCAGGTTTGTGTGCTGCTGCTCAGGGTCACATAGGCTCAGCCTGGGATCAAAGCCGAGAGAGACTGACTCACCAACACTGCAGATGACCCAACACTCACAGTCACGAAATGAGAAATCAGCAAGCCTGATATTGCTTCAGGAAGTGGGGAGGGATAGAAAAAAAAATAATTAGCATGGCTTCAGGAAAGAGAGTGAGAAATAGAAATAATGGACATGAGAGAGAAAGGGAGTGAGCACTAGACAGTGTGTGTGTGTGTGTGTGTGTGTGTGTGTGTGTGTGTGTGTGTGTGTGTGAGAGCAGAGAGAGATGTGCTGTAGATATAAAATGGGGAGAAAGATGTTAAGAGGTAGAGAAAGCGACTAAAACCGAAAGATACAAAGACACAGAGCAAGAACAGAAAAGATTAAGGAGAGAGAGAGATGCAGGGAGAGAGAGATGCTGAGAGAGAGAGAGAGAGAAAGAGAGAGAGAGATGCCAAGTGAAAGAGACAGAAACAAAATATACAGAGTGAGAATGGAAGAGCTCAAAACGAGAGAGAGAAAAAAAGAAAAAGGTAGAAGTCGAGGAGAGAGGTCTATATAATACATGTACAGTACAGGTCAAATACCTGTGTGTGTTGCAGCTGCAGGAAATTTTGTCTTTAGGACAATTGCCAGCAGACAGACACACACACACACACACACACACACACACACACACACACATACACACACTAAACAAAGCCCTGAGTCACAAACCCCACATGAGGTCATCTGATTTCAAAGTCAAGAGACAATATTAATAAGGTTACATTCAGAAAACATGAGTAGAACCCTCTGAAATTAAGAGCTTTTATCATTTGACTAGATATTTAATTCGCATCGCACAAATGTAATTGCAAAATTATATAATTAGCTCACTTTGTCACATAATGAATTACAGTCACATCTGATTTGCCGTCAGTATCAACAGATTGTTCCATTTGTTTCAAGGGCCAAAAACATAAAGAATGTGTTTATTTCGCCCCCCTCCACAAAACGAGACTTTCCATTAAATTCATAATAAAACATTTCCGTACAAACACAGATGTGGGGCGGATTAGCTGGGAGAGCGAAATAATTGCGGGCTTTTGTTACGGCTGCTGATAACTCGAGTTAAAAGGGAACACCACTGATTCTGCATAATTTAGACGTCGAGACGTAAACAAAGTCACCCAAAGTGCTTTGATGTGATGTGATTCATTACACAGAAACTTCCTGACTCTTTAAGTAACTTTACAGTGGTGGTGAATGGAACCAGACATCTCCCCCACAGACAGCCACTTTGTTAACTTGCCAAACCCACCAGAGAAACTACATGTACACAATGTGGACAAAAGTATTGGGACAGCTGACCATTATACCAACAGAGACTTCACATTCAATCGCATAAACTTTAATATGGAGTTGCTCCCACTTTGCAACTATAACAGCTTCCACTCTTCTTGGAATGCTTTCCACAATATTTTGTTTTGTGGAGTTTTATGGAAATTTGCATCAATTTGTTCTGTAGAGCTTGTGTGAAGTCAGACATTGATGTTGGACAAGAAGGTTGGGATCACAATCTCTATTCCGGTTCATCCCAGGGGGTTGAGGTCAGGGCTCTCTGCGGCCAGTCGTTCTTCCACACTGAACTCATCTTTATGGAGCTCACTTTGTGCACTCGGACACAGTCATGCTGGAATAGAAAAGGTTCTTACCCAAACTGGGTCCACAGATTTGAAAGAATGGCACTGTCCAAAATGTGTTGGTCTGCTAGAACATTCACTGGAAGTAAGGAGCCACCTAAATTCAATAATTCATAAGTGTCTCTCAATACCTTTTGTTCAGTGAACCTTCTGAGTTTTAGATGGGGTGATGGTGATGCATAGTTATCATTTGGCACTTTATTGTCACACCACTGCATTGTATATTTACTGTATTGTCTCTGTCATGCCCTTGTTAACTGCTCTAAATGTCTCAAGTGCAAAATCATATTTATGGGTCAACACAAGTCAGTCAGGAAGGTTTACATCCCATTCACACTGTACTGTTACATTGCACTGCTGTACATTTTCTATTTATTGTATTGTTTGTGTTTCTGTCATAACCTGCACCTGTTAAATGTTGGAAGTTGCTATATGTTGCACTGTGATCCATGGTTTAATTTTGTATCACACTATGTATGTGTTACAGCTGCTGATGACAATAAAGTAGCCTTGAACCATTGAGTACATGTCCTCTCATCTGTAATGAAGGAGGTTGAGAGAAAAGCTGCATGGACTAAAGAAAATCCAGGGCTCATAGTCATCTCAGCAGGCACAGCCAAGGCTGATCAATATTCCAAAAACAAAATCAAACCAGAAATCACCAACCAAAGCACATGACTCAGAACTGCAGTAAGAGAACACAGGGACACCGCAAACTCCAGGTGAGATGTTTATGTGAGGTAGGTAATGAGCTGCAGGTGTGTGTGATTGAGAAGGTGTGGAGCCAGGGTGGAGCTGGAGCTGGAATGAGCCAATCCAGGCTGAGCAGGTTCTCAGCAGGAGAGAGACATAATGACACTTTTACAAATTTAATGCACAATTTCTGTTTATTTGCTAAATTTAACATACATTTAAGTTTTGTGGGCATTTGCTTTGTTTCCATTGTTGTTTTTAATTCATTAAATTACAAAAACATGTTAGAAAATATCTGGGAAATGTCATTTGTGTGTTTTCGGCAGAGAATGTGATATTTACTGACGATGGCAGATGAATGTAGTGGTGAAAAAAAAATAATTTTAACAAAAAAGACATCAGATTAAATAAAGCAGTTTAGATTGACAATATTACATACTAAGATATCACCAGTCCACAGTTTTAGCACAACATCGGTGATATGAAATAAGAGGTTTTTGTCCCTAGGTGGATGTGTCCCTTTGAGATATCACATTCTGAATATCAGTAGGCACAATGCTTTTTTTCCCGAGCAAGTATTTCCCCAAAGTATGGCTTTACGTTTCAAGTTGTCCTTTAGGAGGCACATGACCTTAATGTCATCTATAGAATAGCATTGATGCATACCAAATTTTGTCCCTAGGGGGCACTGCAAGGAACACATTTCACTATATTAAAAAACATTTGAGGTAAAATGTTGAAATTTGGTATGTTTACACATGGCTGTATTTGTTAGCGTCCCCTATACTGCATGGATAAATCAAGCTAAATGCCTATGATGCCTATGATACCTATGAATGGCCAACCAAAACATGCCTGTGCGAATCTTAAAATTTTGCTGGCTCATTGATAATGGCATATCTATTTGTCAGTTTCGAAAAATATCAGCCATATGATGTTACTTCAACATCATATTTGGTCTTTCAAGTTTGGTCTTCATCAAGTTTGATCTTCAAAATTCATTTTGTCTTGAAATCTTTACGTATTATTTACAGACTTCAAATGGTACCTGTTGAAGCAGTTCATTCAAACTCTTGCTACTTGGGCAAGTTCACAGATTCTCTTGGACCCCTCTGATTGCTGCTTATTCTCTCAACTTCTGTGGTGGTTTTATTACACACTGCAATGCGCTATAGCTAGTCATCAGAGGAGCTGCAGGCAGTCACAGTATTAACTTGCTGGCTAATAGTTTTGAAAGTGGTGGTGAATTGAACTGCAAAAACAAATGGACGAAGCACAGCTGTGTTCTTTTTTTTTTTTACATCGATTGCTGCATACCAAAAGCTGAGTTTGCTTCCTGAGATTACATCCGGCCGTGATGTTCCTCTGATTTGTATCATCTCCTTCAATGTATTTTAAGCAGATGATAATAAATAAATAAATAAAATGTTTCCAAGGGTTGTTTGCTGATGTATAGTCTCATTTCTAGAAACATGGACTTGCTCAATAAGTGGCTTGGCAATGCATTTGATTTCAATAGACACAGGAGAACATTTGCTGCATCAAAACAATTTTCATCTGCCCTGAACTGTTCTGCTACTGAATCTACTGCTCTTGTCTCTGTATTCGTATCGTCTCTCTCTCTTCACCCATTTTCAGGGTTGGTAAGTGGACTAAAAATGCATTTAAACAAACTGCAACCAGAAGAATAAAGAACTGCTTGTGTTGGTCGTGCTGAACAACTGTAAGTCAATACCAAAACACAAAAGCATGTTATACACCCAAACATGCAGCTGTCAAAAAATGTTCTTTGGAGCAATCCCATAGAAACTGGTTCTCAGTGCTGGAGTTCCAATGCCCCATCCGGGAGCTTCACTTGCTCCTCAAACACTTGCAACCAATGAATCAATAAACAAGCTTGGTTCATTCCTGAGGTGGGCAGGGAACTATGCCACACACAGAATGGTGGTACTCCAAGACCAGGACTGAGAAACACTGCCAGAGAAGTATGACGTTTGGTTTCTTGAGGAGCGTTCCTGTTGAGTGGATTGAGCACTCTTAAAAACACATCTCCTAAGTGGTTCTTCTATAGGATAGCAAAAAAAAAAAAGTCAGATCCTGATAGAACACTAATCCCAGATTCTGCCCCTCTTCTCCACAACGACTCCTAATTCCTAGATCTAATTTGTCAGCATTCTAACTACATGACTCTAATTAATGGACATAAATACCTCAAGAAATCCTCATTCAGACGTTGTGGACCATCCCTGCATACTGAGTGGTTGCAGTAACTTGCTATGTGATTGATCTGGTTTGAATTACCCTGCCTCGTCTTTTCTCGACCCTCGCCCCTTTGCTCATTTGGTTTGCCTTTCTGGAGACTATTTGGACTCAGTTCTTTGGTTTTATGATTCAGAACAGCACTTTAGAAGACTGCTAGTGTTGCTTTTTGGTATTCTGATGATCTATGGGGAAAAAAATCACTGCCTGTTTTACTTCATGCTTGGGTCTATCTTGGTCAAAACAAAACCTTTATGTTGAAGTAATTTAAGGTTGAATGCAGTCAAGAACAAGATAAAGATGTAATTAGGCCAATGGGTTTCATAAAAAATCCACAATTTCTGAAAATGGCTGTAAATGGAACCAGGCATCATATCTCCAACACAAACATAGCCATTTTATTTACTATCAACCCCACGATGTGAACATACTTTTGTCCTCTGAGTGTTTATATTGATATTGATGATGGTAAAATAATGGCAAATCTGAACTAAATCAGTTTTATATGTGTACCCTTCCGCTATGAATATGTTTAGCCCTCTGAGGTCGGTGGATCCAAAAATGGATCCTTTTCAACTTTTCCAAAACAATCATCTAAAGCTCAGAGGGTTTTTGTCCTAGAACACATAAATAACACCACTAGAAACCTTGAACATTCTACTTTTTAAATATGGATGTTTAAAAATAAAATATATTGATGACGCTTTGTAAAAAGGATATATTGAAGCATGTGATTTTCTGTCCGACCGCACGCTGGTAGTCACGCCCCTCAGGTATTCAGATGCAAACAGCAGTCAGAACACATGAATGGCAATGGCGTGATTGGCTCATTGTACAGCAGGGGCTGTTGAGAACACGGCCCATTTCACAGCTAATAAACAAGAGAATAAATGAGAGAACACTTTGAGAGAGAGAAAACACTATGTCAGGTCTTGCTAGGAAGATATGCAGACATACAGAGAGACATTGACACATGTCCAGACATACAGTGACATCCATTGACAAGGGGAGGGGGAAGTTACTAATGAATATGAATGAATATGCATGTGAAAGAGCAGAGAAAAAGTGTGTAGTCTTACTTTTTCACAAATTGTAGTAAAACTACATAACATTTCAGAATGGTCTCCTAGAGACAAACTTCAAAAGTCTTGCTTAGACATATTTAGGGTGTGTTTTTTTACTTTGTTTTTTGTCATGACATGTTTACCCAATGTTTAAAAGAACGAATTTCATTGCATTCAATTTATTCTCATATTATTATAACTGAGGTTTATATAACCATATGTATCACCTTTTGCATAGATGTTTTTAGTGAGAGGAAATACTTAAAAATGTAAAGGTGTAGCAAACTGCCTCAAAGTGCCAGAAAGGCCTTGGATCTCAGAGGGTTTAGGTTTGGGCCAAAATCTTCTTGAAATGTCTCAGGCATCAGGCAGCACTTTCTTAAACATTTCAGGTAATAACTTTCTGAGGGAGCTATTAAAGGTAGATGACTGATTCCATTTACCAACACTGTGAGCAGTTGTGGCGTTTTCTTAGTGAACTGTACTCTCAAGCCAGATCTGAATGACTTACACCAACACATTGGGCAGAAATGTAGCAAAGTCAGTGGAATTCCCCCTTTCAAGCCTGTTACTGTTTAATCTGCATATGGAAACCGCCTGTCATAGTCGAGACCAAGGATGAAATAGCTTTACAGCGTCACGCTGCTTGAAAGCACATTGGTCTTCTGGTGGCCCCGCTGAGACGCACATTGATCCTCGAGTTGTGTGCTTGTAAACTGTTTCTGGACCTTCAGAGATTGCTCCCCTTTTTAATTGGCCTTTTAATCACAATTTAATGCTTCAGTTTCGCCTCTCATGAAGCACTATGGGCCACAGATCGTTAAAATTTCATAAAGGAAGGACAGTGATAACTGCGAAAAGGATATTGAGTGAGATTAATGCATATTATTTCACTATTAAGGTTCATAAGTACCTTACCATCACACCAATTTAGGCCCATCTCTGATGGAAAATCACGCAGTGATGGATGTCTGGGCTTATTTAGATCACTGTGAGATGATTTGGGAATCGCAGAAGAGGCATCCACAAAAAAAAATTCAGTGTTAATGAGGTGCTATTAAAATTTAAGGTCTATTTTTTAGGGAGCTTCTCAAAACTGTTTTTTAATGAGCATTCTCCACGCAGTGTCACTCGCCTCAGAGGCAGATCTAAAGTCTGTCCACGGCAACAATCAACAGCCATAAATATTTATTACACGTTGTTGTGCGCCGCATTTGCGGCCTGTAACAAGAAAGCAATTTTCCAAATGCGCCAGGCGACGGCACATTCCAGATATTCCGCAGACATTTCTGAGGCTCGTGGGAAAGAGCTACCGAGGCTTTTTCTTGGTCATTACCACAATGGTCACTATTTATTTGAGGATTTTCTCCGTCTTGTTAATGCAGTGTGCTCCGCTGACCATGGTCAGAGTCTTATTTACACACTCGGAATGCAAACCTGAGGGCATGGCTGACATTTTTCAATAATGCATACAGGGGTGTGCCACCATCCCCACAATGCGCCTGTCACTCAGCACTGAATAACACCAGCATACGACAGCATGTCCACATGTTCCATATGTATTACATATAAGAAGGCACTCATATGTAATAATAACACTCTCTTTGCATTGCAGACATTGATAACATGTCAGTTTTTTTCATTTGAAAATGGAATCGGCATCTCTATGAGTGATCGGCATCTCTCTGACAACAATTCCATTCCAGTGTCTGTTAAATTCCTACACAAACACCTCTTTCTGCTTTTAGGTACTGATAAGTGATCACCTGATCACTTACTAGAAGTTCCTCAAAGGTAATTATTGCCATTTTGTTCAAGAGTGAACAAAATATTTGTTTTCTATGAATTATTCAAATTCTATAAATGATGCATCATTTATTTTATTTTGCCACTTCCTTTAAAATAATGCTTTAAATAACAATATTTGTATTTGGAAATAAGGAGAAATATTGTCAGCAGTTCGTAAAAACTAAGGCAAAGTTGTTCAATTCAATATTTGCAACTCTCATCAGCTCTTTCACTTAAAAATACTGAAACGTTTTTAAAAAAAACTCTTTTACAGGTCCCATGGCATGAAAATGTATGTTCTGCAATTTAGAGAAGGACAGCTCAGTGTTGTACTTCTTTGCAATATCTGCCTTTCCCCTTATTGAAATGACTATGGTACCCCGGCAAACCAGGGGTGGTGGTGGCGTAGTGGGTAGGATACTTGCCTCTAAACCAATAGGGCTCAAATCCTACCTTCAGCACACCGCAAATGGGTTCCTGAGCAAGACCCTTAACCCTAAGTTGCTCCAGGGAGATTGTCCCCTGTAATTAGGAATTGGAAGTTGCTTTGGATAAACTAGTCGCAATGGTGCTGTAGCACTGATCTCAACTGCCTGACAATCAAGGACATGTCCCAAATCTGACTACAGACGAATACAACTGTCTTTTACCAGCTGTGTGACTGCTGTAGTTTTTGCATTTTACAGGTGAGGAAATAATGGCCTGTTAACTATGGCCGCAAGATGGCCCCTCCCCCACCGTCCATCTTACCCCGCCTCTCTCCTCCTCATTATCATTTAAAGCTACAGACACAGAAACGGCACATCCTAGGGAAATCGCATTGTGGGACTGGCTCGAAGTGGCACCAATTCTGCACCAAGGCTGCATTTTGGAAAGAGGCTTCAGATACAGTATTAGGGGAACACTAAGACCTATATAAAAGCATAAAAATCAGCATGTCAGGGGACCTTTAAGGTCATCTTTGTCATATAAGTCAGCCAAAGTCAGGACAAAAACATGAATGAAAATCAAAACACCATACACCTTAGATTCATAAACATTCATTCATGCATGGCCCAAGCAGTCTCAGACAAACCCACGGATCAGTTCTGATCACAGATCTGAACAGAACTCAGCTGAACAGTGTGGGGGATCTGGAGACATTCATCAAACGTCACATAAAAATGCAGCAGATAAGCATCGCATAAACTGTAAGTGTTATAAAGCGCTCAGTTAACCAAGATGTGGACAAATAAACACCATCCCTAATAAAAAAGGATGTTGTAATGCTCAGCAAGTCTGGTCACATGACACATTTAAAAGGCTAATTCTTGAAAAGAGCTTCATTTCATTTCAGCACAGTTTTATGAGCTTCTATAAAAGAGCCTATGCTTTACAGGCACACACCTTTTATTTAGTTTTTTAGCAAAATCACTGGGAAATTCTGATGTACAGCATGAGTTTGGGTTACTTTCTCTGCTCTCGGCTAATTAAACTTTCAATTGTCATTAAATCTCCTGAGCTTGACTTTTATAGATTACTCACATTTGGGGTAATAAATGCAGAACAAATGGGGTCGGAGTCTTCTAAACGGAGGATGGAGATAGAGATGGTGTTGGTGGTGGTGGTGTGTGTGTGTATTCTACCTCAGCAGTCTGGCCTGGGCTGAATGGTGTTTTGTGATGGAGAGGGATTGCAACCAGCCATGCTGAAACTGCACCAGTGATTAGGAAAATTGAGTTTTTCAGAGCCAGTGGCTCTTTTGAATCAAACTCTGTGACTTGTCGATTTGGGAAACTTCCCAGTGCATACGAGTCTCACCCGGCAGAACACGGCGAGCGCTGCGAATAATCTAAGGCCTCACGTCTTCCTTTCAAGCAAATTAATTGTTAATCTGCTCTGACGTTTCCCAAACACGCAACAGTTACTGACTTCTCAGGGAGAAAAGCCTTGCAAACCTAGTGCTGACCGTCTTCGTGAAAAAACCCAGCAGAATCTCAAGCCTGCGCTTTTTGAAGTAATGCTATTTCCCCAGGGCCTCGGCACGGCAAAGTGCAGAGCAGTGAATGAAGGTTCTCTGGGTTATTTGCAGGTAAATTGAGGCGTTTTATATAAGTACTGTTTTTGATTGATGAAAGAGAAGAAGTTCTGCTCTCCAAATTGATGTTATGAGGTTGACTGCATTAAAGCTGCAGAGTTCAAGAGCTTTGATTGAGAAATTCTGGACCTTTTGTGCTTAGCCGAAACCTGTGGAGTCAAAACACTCCACAAAAAAAGAACACTTCTGTTGCATTTGCAGAATGATGTCTATTTTTTCTGCAATCAGGTTCCTCACAGATGAGAATAATTTGGTACATTTTGTCATCCTTTCTCAAGTGCCCTTCTCGATGATTGCCTAAATGTTTGCCTTCAGGGGCAACTGACCTGGATTTTGCTGGTTAACCCTCATGTTCTGTTCAGATTTACTAACGTTCTCTATGCTTGGTGTGAATTTAATCAGCAATTTAAACCTCCAGAAATTGGTTGACATTAAAATTGCACTACGTTTGAGTTGGTACGTTATGTTTATTGGCTACCTAAATAGAGAATTAAATAAAAGGAAGGAAAACAAAACATGGCAGAAGAAATATCAAAGTTCTGGTGGAAAATATGTTTTGCCCCACGTCAACGTTTTACTGAAGATCATACAATTGCATATTATAGATTCTCTGTCTTTTAAATCCAGAACATCTAAAACAAATGTGTGTAAAATGTTGATATTTCTTCTGTTTTATACAACTGAAATGGCCTAGAGTCAAACTGACCCCAAATAACATTGATGTACAAAATGTGTAAATTTTGTTTTACCCAGATTGCCCCCTTTAAAATGGAAAAAGTAATTTAATTTGAAGCAAAAATGTCAATAATTTATTTAGAGACACTGAATGGGGTCAAACTGACCCCAAACATAAAACAAGTTAAATAAATGCACACTGGTACTCACCACTGACATGATGCAATTATAACACTAGTCACCCACTTTACATAAATACCCATCCTTTCTCAGAATTTTGTTTTTAGTGGGTCATACCATCTCCAGTTGATGACCTACAAAAACAGCTTATTTATTCAGTTTTGTACCTGTATCTCCCTATATATATATTAAGTTATACTACACAGACAAAAGTATTGGGACACCTGACCAGTGCACCAACAGGGACTTATTGCATTCAAATCGATAGACTTTAATATAGGTTGGTCCCACTTTGCAACTACAATAGCTTCAACTCTTCTTGGAAGGCTCTCCAGAAGATTTGGGTCCATTCATTCTGTAGAGCATTTATGAGGTCAGACACTGATGTTGAATGAGAAGGTCTGGATCACAATCTCCGTTCTAGTTCATCCCAAATGTGCTGGATGGGTTTGAGGTCAAGGCTCTGTGTGGCCAGTCAAGTTCTTCCCCACTGAACTCCTCCAGCATGTCTTTATGGAGCTCGCTTTGTGCTCTTGGACACAGTTATGCTGGAATAGACAAGGTTCTTCCCTGAACTGGGTACACAAAGTTGGAAGCATGGCGTTGTCCAAAATATCTGGGTCTGCAGAAGAATTAAGATTGACCATCAGTGGAAGTAAGGGGCCACCTGAATTCAATAATTAATATTGAATATACTTTTGTCTATAAATTGTATATATAATATGAGATTTATATGTAAATTCCACCATGTGTGGGGCAGCTGGTAACGTAGTGTTTAGGATGTTTGCCCTACGATCAGGAAGTTGTGGGTTCGATTCCCAAGACAGCTAGTGGCACCTCTGAGATACTTGAGTAAGGGACCGTTCGCACACATTGCTTCCGGATGCTGTGTTCCTGGCTGCCTGCTGCTTCGCTTGGTGAAAGGGTTAAATACTGAGGAAGAATTTCATGCTGTTCACGCTGTGGTGTGATCACAAACGACAGAATTGGCACTTTCACTTCACTTTATAAATTTTCATTTTAAATATTGTTTGGACAGTAGGTGTGTAATGTTTGTAGTCATTGTCACACACAAGCTCTCGAGTTGGAGGACACAGGGGTATTGTGTTCAGCGCGCTGAAGGCTCTGTGTGTTTGTTTGTTCTTCTGTATGTGTACCTTCACCGCTGTGTGTTGACAGGGATGTGTGTGTTATAAGTTTGAACATGAGCTGTGTATGTGTGTGTGTGTGTGTGATAGAGAGAGAGAGAGAGAGAGAGAGAGAGAGAGAGAGAGGGGGGGGGGGGGGGGGGGGGGGGGGGGGGGGGGGGGGGG
>JBBPDC010000032.1:13723399-13741212 GCA_037974485.1 Hemigrammopetersius urotaenia | reverse complement strand
TCACAGATAGAACATAAAGACATAAAGGACATGAAAGACATGAAAGACAACACAGTGCAGCAGCAGTAGTCTTAAGTCTTAAGTTATGCTTTGTTCATTCCCCAAATGCCCAATTTATTTTGGTTTTAACTTTACTTTTTTGGTTTTATATATGTCATATACTGTCAAATAGTAAACACAAAATAAATTTGCTGAAAGGAAAGCTGATTGTGTTGCTGGAACTTGTTTTATTCATGTGTGACTGAATGACACATCTGAAACATGTAAAATTCCATCATCAAAATTTTGGGGATACCTTTTTGTTTCTATGTGAGGCCTCAATGAACCATATCTTAATTTGTATCTATAAATGTTTTGTAATAAGCTCTTTAATTACAATATATGATTTTTAAAATTGTACAGGCTACTGTGGAGTTAGTAAAAAATAATAATAAAATAACAACCATTCAACTCTAGTCTAACCATACACTCCATAGTCAGTTATGATTGTCATATATTCATGTAGTCATATGCTTGTGTGTGTGTGTGTGTGTGTGTGTGTGTGTGTGTGTGTGTGTGTGTGTGTGTGTGTGTGTGTGTGTGTGTGTTTGCCTGTGTATGTCTTGAGCCACTGCACACTTCTTCATATTTTGCTTCCCAGATGCTCTTGTATGTTAAGTTGGTCTTGACGAACAGTTCTCCAGGCTTCCTGAAGGACTTTCAAGGACTCTCATTTCCAGTCCAGTCCCTGAACCTGACCAGTTTCAGAGGAATGTTTTTGTTTGTTAAAACATACCAGGTGATCTATGTATGAATCAAGCAGAACAAAGACCATCTAACTGACGTCCTGAACCAATGAAGAAACAGGAGCAGATGATTCCAGATGATCAGGCAGTGATCAGTATACTGGTACGTGTGTGCTTGTATACTTAATGTGTGCTTGTGGTTGTGCTTGTGCATTTCTCCACAAAAGAAATACACTGAGACAGAAAAAATTGTGGCATTTACAGTCGCTTGTCATCTTTATTGAATGCATCTATTTCCGTTCATCAGAGTGAGACAAAACACTCACTGTTCCTCTCACGGTGAAAATGAATCACTGGGAACTTGCTTATATTGCAACCATTTGTTATTGTTATGCTGTTTTCTGGCAGTGGAAGAAATCTGTATACATTCCAGACACAATGTATTGGAAAGGATGGATTCCCGACCGGTATTGTTCACTGCCTAGGCAATGCATCATACGTCTTTTACCCACTGGTCAGCTTTCTCCAAAACTCAGCATTCTCCACAGGTAGCCTCATGGATGAGATGCACCATGTGCGTGATGGGAATTGAAGAGATTTCGAGAAAAGTAGAAGAGCAGTGCTTTATTTCGTGTTTTCTTGGTCCTAGGCCAGGTCTTGAACTTCATATTTAAGTTTTTATGTTATTATTATTTTTTAATTATTTAACATTTAGACTCATTTAACAGAACGTTTCCAAACATTGTGGATCAGCCAAGATGTGTCTGGAGGTGTGACGGTTGGGTCAGTGCTTTTGTGTTGGATTTCCTGTGACTTTTATTTTGACATCCCGTTCTGTTTTACCTGCCTGTTTCCTGGTCCCACCTGTGTTTGTTTCCCTGATTTCTGTGGGTATTTGAGCTTCTGTTTGTGTTACACCCCTTGTCAGTCCATCACCTCATTTTTGCACCTCATGTTCTCTGTGTTTAGCCTCGTCCATGTTCATGTTTAGTAGTGGCCATTGAGCCAGGTTTGTTTTCAGTTTTGTGTTTCTGTTTAATAAACGCTTATAGCATGGATCCTCGTTTTCCTGCTTTGTCTGTGCTCCGAGGAGGCTAAATTTTACTTTTTTAATTTAGAATAGGAGCTACAAGGCTTACACTGCTAACACTGCAACTAACCCCAAATCTTTTCCATAAACACAACCCCAAAACTTCTGTTACCCTACACGAACTTCATCCAGCTCATCATTAACGAGGATCAGATTTGTTAGGGTGGTTTAGCATACAGTGTGTTTTACTGTGAGCTGAAAATTTAAATAACAGGATCTCACAAACAACCTTAGATGTCACAGGTGGTGCATACCCATCCAGAAAGGAGGTGCAACTATGGATTTCCATGTTCACTAGAAGCTTTATTTTCACCAAAAACAAACCCAAAAGGCACAAGGGCCAGAACACTTTCTTAGAGCCAACACAAAAGACATGTATACACCAGGGGGAAGGTGTGAGGTGAGCCCGGTCTCACAACTTTTCATGCAGCCATCACGAAATACAATGTATTCAAAATACGTGCTGCGATCACTTTTTCGCAATACGATCATTTTTTTCATGCTAGGACCCATGCTTCACTTTTTCGCACTAGACAACGCTGTTGTATTATAATGTGCACTGCGTAACACTGCGTAATGTGCACTGTGCAACAGCTCCACGCCTAAACCAAAGACACAAAAGCTGAACTCCAAAAATACTGAATATTTGACTACATCTGGAGGAACGCTGTGCAAATTTGATGGTGTTACTTTAATTCAATGTGTGTAATGACTAAACCTGTTTTAAGTCAATTTGTCTTTCATTCTTCGTTTATTGTTTGACAGAATTGCTCTACCACTACATTTAGTTTCCTCTGACACAAATTGGCCACACCATGTTATTCTTAAAACCAGTTAAAAAAAAAACACATTTAAACCCGTTTTACTCATTATTTTGCTTCTGAAATGTTAACTGACGCTCTGCATTTCAAACGCTTTCAAACTTTTCTTTCTTTTTTTGCATTAAGGCAGATATGTGAGGCCCTTTTGGCAATTCTGACTGAATATTGGAAGCACTCACTCATTTGGTAAATTAAAATTTAAGGAGAGAGACACTTTTTAATTAAATCTCATTGTGTACCTTCATCAAAGTCGTCCTGGATTCAGACTCACAATAGACCCTCCTTGTCTCACTCATTAGTCGAGCTGAAGGTAGGTTGAACTGAAAATGCACATACTCACACCTTGTCACAAACTAATGCCTGCAGTGTTTCTGTCTCGGGAGCCACGTGGCAGCTTTTCATTAATGTAATCTTTCTTCCAGTCTCACAGACATCTTTGCGTTTCATTAAGAATTCAAGACTAGGTGGTGGGTGAGTGTCAATGTTGCATTTTTTAAAAAAGTTCTTCAAGGATTCTTTAGCAAAGCAATGGTAATTATGTAACGGTGTGGTTAAATATGTTAATCGACATGAATAGCTAATGTATACAATGGTAGTTGGCCAAATTGTGATGGCTGGACGATGAAAAATGGCAGGACTTGTGGGGGGTTCCCAGTGTGTCATGGTGAGAACCTATCAAAAATGCCCCAAGGAAGGAGAACCGGAGAACCAATGACAAGGTCATGGGCTCCCGAGACTCATTGTTGCGCATGGGGAATGTGCCTACATGGACTGATCCCACAGAAGAACTTCTGTAGCACAAACTGCTGAAACATTCATGCCCCTCTGATTAAAAGTGCTGCATCACAGTGCTGCTGCATATGATGCTGCAGACCAGTCAGAGTGCCCCTGCTAAACCATATAAACCACTGAAAGTCTTGAATAACTAGGTTGGTGCAAAAAACTCACATTTTACATGTTGAGTTAATTAAGACAAAGCAATTGTTACAAATCTTTTTCTGCAACAAGCTGCAAAGTACCTTCAGATACAAGGATCCTAGATAATGGAGTTCTAAGCACTCAAAATTCAGCACCGCCAGTATACTGGTCACAGCTTGAGCACCTGAAATCATCTGGACCTGTTACTTTACTGGTTTACTGGCTCTAAAGATAGATGTGCTTTGTTCTGCTTGAATGATTAATACATAGGACACTGTGTGCCTTGGCCGGTTTCAGGAATTGGACTGAAACTGAGAGAGTCTGAAAGTCCTTCAGGAAGCCTGGAGAACTGTTCCCCAAGAAAACATTGAACGTCTGGCTCTCTGGGAACAAAATATAAAGAAATTAAAACTTTTTCACAGTACTGAATGTGTGCTGTAGTTTCATCTGCAGCAACTGATATATTTTAGTAATTATTAATATTATTACTACATGTCACGGCTCGGTCAGTGGCCGTTAGGGGCCACTGCTTTTCTGTTGGTTTTTGGTCTTTTATTTTGACATCCTGTTCTGTTTTCCCTGCTTGTTTCCTGGTCCCACCTGTTTGTGTTTTGTTCTTTGATTACTGGTTGTATTTAAGTTCTGTTTGTGTAGCCCTCACTTGTCTGTCCATCACCTCATTTTCGCCCTGCTTTCACGTTATCCCGTTTCATGTTTCTCGCGGCCGTTGATCCAGTTTCTGTTTTGTTTTGTTTTGTTTTTTGTAAATAAAGTCAACCACAGCAATGGATACCTGCTTTCCAGCCTGGTCCTTGCCCCGAGGTAAATCACGGGAACCGGTTAGACCCGGCCCCTGTGACATTACACTGCAAAAACCATTGTAAACCATAAAACAAAACAAGACAAGAGGCACCAGAATCTAGTAAAATTATCTGCTAATATAGTGAAAATTTGTATTCTTCATTTGTATTCTTCAATTTATTCTTCACTTGTAAAACAAGAATAAGATGTTTCTAAAAGTTTCTAAAAAAGTTATTTATTTTACCAAGTCAAGTCAGTTCTTTAAAAAAAACATGATCTGTAATTTCTTTTTTAAAGATTTTCTGACTTGTTAGGATTTAATTTACTGCAGTGTGGTAGTATACATAATAAGAATGTTTCTCCATGATGGAGAATCTGTTGTTCATCAGTCTTTAAAAAGCTGTTCTTTATAGCTATGAGTTTTGGTCTTGTTGGAAAATTTATTTTAATTCAGAAATGGAACATGTTTGCAAAGAATGAGCTTCTTTCCTGCTAATAGTGTTGCTCTGGGTAAAGCAAGGCCATGGGCAAAGAGCAGGCCCGAAGAGTGTCTCATTCGTCTTCCGAGCTGCCTCGTCAGTCGTGCTCTTGAAGATCCGTTTGTGCCATGGAGTGATGGAATAAGAGCGAGACTGCCAGAGGGCATCCGCCCGCTCCGCTAACTGACCAGCTGTCTGCAATTCCCTTTCTGCACAGCCCATGTGACGGCAGTCTTAATGAACCGCTCGAGCATGCACACACAGCGGTGTCAGCGGCACAGTCTTAACCAAAAGTGACATCATACAAATGAACCAAGGAGGTGGGTTACTCCTGGGTCTGGCTGGCTAGGTGGTGCCGAGTATGAATGAGACTCCAGAGGCGAGTAGAAAGAACATGCAGTGGAATTGAAAGTGATATAATGCAGCAAGTGCATTTGAACTAAAACTGACAAAATATCTAGTGTATTTGAAGTGAGAGCAGCCATTGCATTTAAACTGAGTAAACAAAGCTATTTAATTTTATTTAATCCTCAGAACAGTGTATAAGTAAACTCTGATTGTAGTAAATATAAACAGTCTAGAACCGATGTTTGTTCTCCTACTCACTTGCCATTTGCAGCTCTTTCTCTCAGAGGGTTGTCGCTCGGCCGCTCTTCTAAGCCCCTCCCTCTGCAGGTTTTGCATTTGATCAAAAGTTTAAAATACTGCAGACATTCCATTTGCATTAAACATGAATTCACCTTTTACATTTGAACTGAAACTGAACTGCATAAACACTGCAACATTGCAGGAATTGCATGTTTACCAATGTGCATTCCAAATAGACTGCGTTTTGGAACCTAGATGAAGACTGCACCTAAATTGAGTTCTGTGTAAATAAATACACATTCTTTAGCTAAATGACACGACCATATTCACAAGAAGGCTCTGATGCAGACCGTGTCTAGATATCAAGGGAAATGTAATCATTATTCACAAAATTCTTGCACAATTTTGCATCCGCACCATCACCAAAATAATGTTTGTTATGGATTTAGAGAGGAAAATTAAACACAGGCGTGGTCCAGCTCAAAAACAACATGCACTGAATGAGAATCTTGGCCTACTATTTTATAATGCAGCATGGTCTGACAGTCGAATAAAGAATATCTCAGTAAGTGTGGAGGGTTCGTCTCATTGCTTGTGCTGTTTGGAGTCTCCAGAGGGAAAGTCAGGGCTCAGTGCAGCTAGGGCCTGGTGTCAGTGTTCACTACAAACAAATCTTTCTCTCCTTCCTACCCTGCAAGGGCAACTGAGTTTAACTTACCAAAGTGAACTCTAACCCTTCCCTTCGTAAGAGATTAAATCAGGCGGCTACCAAAGGAACCTCATCTTTCAATACACAGTCATGCTAACATTGAAGAAATAGACCAGCTTCAAAGATATACAGATTAAAAAAGGGTAATGGAAGGAAGCAAAATCACAAGGTCTTATCTTTCTGTGAAATTTCAGGCCTTTGTTGTTTTATGCTAATTGTCCCATTCCAGTGCAGCTGGTTTTGATGACAAAAATTTGAAATGTCACCATGTCACTGCCAACTGGCTGACTGGCCAACCAGCCAGTGGCAGTCCAGCCACAATCGTGGACCTGGCACGCTTGCCCAATTTCATGAGTAGGTATTATGTTAATGTGCATTTTGTGTTAATTTCCGCCACTTGAAAACGGTTTCCAGACACAAAAAATGCTTCGTTTTGAAATAGGCACTAGAGCAGTGGCATGAAGTGGCCCGGTTTTATATTTAAATGAACATACTGTGACTAGCCCAAAGAGATGTATTCAAGTGCCAATTCTGAACGGCTGCACCTTATTTGTGCATGCCGCGCATTTGCATGAAGGCAATTATGCGGTCACCTGGGGGTAGTAAAAAATTCCGGGCATACACCTGGCCAGCATCAGAATAAGGCATTTGCGAAGATTAGATTAGTCTCTGGCTTTCCACTAAAGAAAAAAACAGCATTGACACAGTATGAGGAAACACCAGGATTGAAAAGTGGAAAGGTTGTGTAGCTCACAAAAAGAAAGAAATGCCTTTAGAGCAGTTTTATAAATCATGAATATTTACCCTGCCTCCAGTCTGTTAATTGCATGGTAATGCAGATGTCAAAAGCTAATGAAACGAAAGCTTGGTTAATTTGGAGCCTTGGCTTGTTTGTTTGTCACCTAAA
This sequence comes from Hemigrammopetersius urotaenia, assembly GCA_037974485.1. NCBI lineage: Eukaryota > Metazoa > Chordata > Actinopteri > Characiformes > Alestidae > Hemigrammopetersius > Hemigrammopetersius urotaenia. The sequence goes on along the minus strand of JBBPDC010000032.1, from coordinate 13,734,174 downwards.
TGTGACTTGTTTGGTGGAGGTCATACATATTTTTCCCCCTCAAATCCTTTAGTTTTCTTTAATAGCAAAACCTCCCAAGGCCAAATGTAATATCTTACGCAAGCCTAATCAACAGCTGAACCATCTCGGCCTTTTGATCGAAAAAGGGCAGAAGCCTCTGCACATTAATATCAAGACTAACAATAAAAGAAGCTGTGGAGCGTTTCTGCTCTGCACGTCCAATATCTCACAGATACTTACTGTAAAATCCACCATGATGAAATCAATGCCCTGTGCAAAGCAGTGAGGATTGAGTCACTGAAAACTTCTGAAGAGTAATTAACTTCCAAATGGAGCAGATTCCCAACTTAATTGGGGCCTATGCCAAGTAATGTCACCCTCAATTCCAACTAAAGACCTGTGTCCTGACGCCAAGGTTGTATAAGTGAGAAGCAGATGAGTATGGCATATTTTGATGAAGTTTGTAAAAAACAAACTGTCGACATTAACATACACTGTTCGCTCTGTTACTCAGAGACAGTTTTTTTTAAAATCACAATTGATTTTTTGGCCAAATCCTCTGAAGGTTCTAAGTGGTAGAGTTGCTGCATCATTCCTAAAGAGGTCTTGGCAGAGAGTTGCCTTGGCAGAGTCAGCAAGATGGCATCAGTATAAGCAAATTGGAGAACTGTTTCCATAATAAGATACAGTCAGCAGCTTCATCAGAGGGACAGACTTACAGATATGGTAGACAAACTATAGTAGCAAATGCCTGAGTTAGCATTTTACTTGATTTAGCTCTTGGAATACGAGCAGCTGCGCACAGCAAATGGTAAATTGTCATCATTTGATGAATCTGCAAGGCCTGGCACTGCATCAGAGGTGAAGACCCAGACAGGCAACATCGGGCAGCCCTCTCCAGATCTCTACAACCAGAGGCACATTGGGTGAAGATCTGGATCGTCTGAGTATTAGGCTCCCAGGTGGTATAAATAGTCCCTCTGTAAAGTATACTCAGCCTAGCCTAGTTACTGAGCATTTATTTATTTGTCCTGTGTTTTGGCATCTAGCTATTGGGTAGAACTGAATGTAACTAAACTTTGGGAGAAACTTAAGAGAAATGTGAAGAAAAACCAATGGTATTACGATTTCATGGGATATTCACTTGACAAATGGAATTGTGGGCACATATTAACAGCAATGCTAGCTGGTGTTTCAGATCTTTGGTATGTATTTTATTTAGTGCTGGGATTCTTATCGCGCGATTAAAAAAATATACCCCCCCACAGACAGAGGGAGCTGGGTCTATACTACGCAAGCTATGATGAATTTCACCTTGATATTTCAGTGACTTGTCTGGTTCTCACACATTTTAAACGTGTCTTGGGCTCTCTGGCGGGGGCGGTTATCGCCGTTAATTTAAAATAAAATTAGAGGAAAATTAATTTTTTTAATGCCGTTAATCTCATTGGAATCTTAAAAAAATAATCTATGCCCACCTCTAATTTTATTTTTAATTTTACCTGCCATGTAGTAAAATAATGGCTTCAAAATATCTGGCTCTTTCAGGTTGGAGTGGTTTGGAACAAGGGTATTCATACACAGATGCCACATTAGCTACTGTTCTCAGTTGCAGTCATGCACTGGTGCATTCGACATATTGGAGAGGTCAAGATCTGCTTGTAAACAAAAACTCACACATCAAGATCTGATGAGTTGGTTTAGCAACAGTGGCCATTGTTTGTTTATTTTTTATCTGATATTTATATAAACTGTTTTGTTACAATCCTCAGACAGTTCCACATGTGGCTGATTATTTAAGCTTCTAATTTGCACAGCACTATATTTATAAACCCCTTTGATTACCAACAGTTGACTGCATTCATGGACAGAACTGAAATAAGGAAACTAGCCATAAGAAGATACAGAGTAAAGTGAAATTTGTATTTGTATTCATGTGTTTACCTGATATTTACAGGTTGTGAGAGGATTCCAGCAACGAGAAAAAAACAGATCAAATGCACAATCAACAGCATCGATGCTTTAGAAACCTTTACATGTTCCCAAATAGATATATTTATGTGCTAAACAATAACATAAACAAATACATCAGTATCCAGATTGCGGGGAATGCCAACATTTTCTCTGCTGCTTCTATTTCTAATTCATAATTAAGGGTATATCTTGGTAACTGAAACATTTTCAAACCCTTACAGAGTTTAGATACCTCTTAAGAATACAATCAGTGAATCTGTGTGTAAATTATATTTCATGTAAAACACATCAAAAAGAATCTAATGTAAAAAATATATGGATTCATGGATTAAGGTATGACTGGAGTTTGATTACACATGTGTTCAGTGTAAATAACATATGACCATATTTAGCTATGGTCTAACATTACATCTTGTTAAGACACACTCTAAGTTATAAAAGGCATAAACTCAATACAAAAATAGAGAGGAAAAAACATTATAGCAGTACAAGCTCTGTGTTTCACCAACTACAGCCATATCCATACATCGACATCTCACCAGCATAAGTGTCCACCACTATGTCTCTTCTCCTCTATGTCCTGCCCAAGCCTGTAATTAGTATATGTATTTATTTCAGCAAATGCACAGCTGCTTTGGAGCAGTTGGTAAAACAAGAAAATTTACTAACATTGGTTCACGTGAAATCTCTAGGGTTTCCAAACAACATCAGAGGCTTGACATTTGTCAGTAAACAAGCCCAAAACAGCCCTAGTATGAGTAATCATGTCACAAATACTTCTCAGAAACTCAAAACGCAAATTTGTGTCTCTCTCTATTTTTGCTGTTGTTTTTCTTTAGGAGTAGAGCACTTTATACCCTGAAGCTGACGTTAAAGTTCCAGGTACTGTGGATTTCTATGAATGTTTTGTCAAAAGGGTTCTGTAAGGAGGTGACCAGGCCAACCCTCTGATAGCAGTCTCTTTCCTGAAACTGGGTCACTCCCTTTGGATTTTATCAGTGTGTTTTGGGCATCCTTCCATTAGACATTGATCAGCAACAGCACTAAAACTGGTGACAGGTGAAGAGAATCACATTGATTAGTTCATTACAATGTCACCTGTCAAGGTGGTGGTATTAGGTAGTGAGCGAACAGTCAATTCTTAACATCAATGGAAAAAATGGAAGTGTAAGGATATAAGCAACTTTGACAAGGACCAAATCATGATGGCTAGACGGCTAGTTCTGAGCATCTCCAAAGCAACAGGTAAAGTGAAGTATTTGTGGTATGCAGCTGTCAGAACCTACCAAAGCTTGGCCAAGGAAGGAGAACCAGTAACAGGGTCATGGTTGCCCAAGTTTAATTAATGCACATGGGGAGCTAAGGCTCATCCATCTGACCCAATCACACAAAATAGCTGCACGAATTGCTGAAAAGGCTAATGCTGGCTTTGATAGAAACGTGTCAGAACCCACAGTGCATCACAGAATAAATGTCAACTGGGTCAGAGCATCTCCAAAAAAAGCCACATTGCAATAATTGTCTAGGAACGGTGTGAAGAACAATTTCAGGGTGCCTCCAAATTCTGCAGCTCTCATTTTGACTGACTATCTGTGGGACATGCTGAAGAAAGTAGTAATTTACAGGACCTAAAGGATCTATGGCTGGTAGAAAAAAACACAGTGCAAAAAAAAACAGTGTCTCAGTGGGTCTGAGCTAATTTGGTAACAATATTAGGCAGGTAGTTTAAATGTTATGTCAAATTGTGTAGCCCAGGCTTTCATCTTCATTCACTTAGTAGATGGTATTTGTAAGAGAATATAGAAAAATCAACCGAGCACAAAGCAAATCAGAACAGATTCATGGTCTAAAAACATTTTCGTAGCTGGCTTTAATTCAACAAAACATAAACATAGACTCTGAGTAAAAACAAAGCATACTGCAGCTAGTTAAATAGTGTGGCACAGAGCATTCAGAAGCTCATACAAATGAAAAATTGTCATTTTTTTGGGAATATCTTCAGATCTATCTGCAGTGTAAGTCATACTTTTTGGAGATCAGGAATTGCACTGAAGTCTGACAGGCAAGACAGAAGCTCCCTGGAGGCACTGGCTTTCACCCCTGCAGGGCTTGGAAGTGGTGCTAAATTGACGTACTCTGTGATGTATTGGAAATTAGATGTTCCCTGCAGATCAACCATTCTGTTTTTTCTTTATAAGGCAGTCTTCAATATAGAGGCAGAACCAGTCTTGGTCAAAAGTATTTCATTCTGGTCCAGGAAGGCTGACTGTCCATCACCTTGCTTAAAATGCATGAACTGAACCTGAACTGATGAGCTGAATCAAGTGTGATTAGGTAGCAAAATAACTTGAAGTATCAAAATTTTGTCACGCTGCAGGCGGAATGAGACAGATTTGTGTTTCACTGTGATCAAGTTCTGATCGACATTTTAGTGCTGCAGTTCAATTCAGCTCGAGTTTCAGTTTTTAGTCAGATTCAGTTTTGCTGGTCTACGGTCAGGTTCAGAGGGAAATCTGTCATGCTACTGTTGGGTCTGGGCACAATTTTGTAAAGCTGCATTTAGGTTCAGATAGAATTCCTTTACGCTACATTTTAATTTGGATTCCAAACTTCCTGCGAGTTGGATCAAGTCTGAGAGATTTCCAGGCTGTGTTTGATTTTGTTCAGCCTAATTAAACCTTTACCTCTCAGTCTGCACTAAACGGTCAGCTGAGAATTTGAAGGACCTGTAACAAAACTAGATCTCAGAAAGAATACACCATGGGACCAAGTGGAATTCTGATAACAGAGAGGAGAGGGATTTATGCTGGCGCCCATAATGGGTCACCTAGGGCATTAGCCTGCCTGAAACTGTCACAGGAACTGAATGGAAAGCTATAATGGAGACCAGGTTACTGTGGAATTGTAGGGGGATGGATGCTGTACTGCGTGTGTGTGTTTGTCTCTGGGGTCTTAATTCGGCCATCTATGCCTCAACAGGTAGAAACAGCATATTAGATCAGAGTCAACACAGAGCAAGCTGAACTCTATCCTTTCAACTCACGATGACCTTTTTCTCCTTTTTATGTATTCCCCACTTCTCTGTTTCATGTGCTTCAGTGTGTGTGTGTACATGTGGGTCCATGTGTCTGAGTGATACTGCGAGAGACAGAAAAGAGAGTAAAGATTTTAGATTTTTTTACTACTACTTTGAACATGGGGCAGTCCTCGAGGGCACAGAAAATGTTCAGAAATACAGAAAACCAATAAGGCTCGCATAAAACATCACCAGGCTCTCCTTCATCCACTATGGAAGGAAACTGGACGCTCATCAGGCTCAATAATGATATTTCATGGAATACATTTCGTTCATTATTCCAGGCTCCGTGCACAGAAACGTATGAATTGAACTCAATTAGGGCTGAATAACTGCAGGACAAGGTTGATTACCTCAATTCCGTAAGTGACACTCGAGTAGACAGTGGTGAAGCCTTGCTTCAGCTTTACAGGAACGAGGATTGACAGATCGCTTAGCGTACCAAACTAGGAATGATTCTGCTTGTTTGTGGTTCTAGGTGATGTTTTGCAATTCCTAGTAGATGAAACTGAAAAGTATGAATCATTTAAGCATACAGTGCAACACAGATGGGTCAATTACAGTGTAATTGCAGTTCATGCTACTCATGTTGTTGTGGGGAGGGGGGTTTACCGGAACCATTCCCAGAGGTCATAGAGAAAAAGACAGAAAGAAACACCCTGGACAGGTCACCAGGCCATCACATGTTTTATGGGATTAAAAATGAGAATAATATCCATCATATCCATAGGTGTGGATATGGAAGACCCTTATAACACAAGCACAACAAATGGTAAAATTGCATAATATGGCAAAACAGCTCGATATATGGAAGTTCCCCTGGTGTGTGTTGATGTACGAGGTGTCAGAGGTCATGCTGATCTTTGTTTGGTGATCCTGTGTCAATATAAAAACATGCAATAATAACCTCGACTGATATTTGAGCCCGGGGGAACTATCAGGATAGTCTTCTCACACAAGTGGGAAAACCCGCGAGGGAGGGGGTCTGGAGAGCGGCCGAGTGGTGGCACGCAGAGAGAAACTAGAGCAAACATCAGTTTTAGACAGTTTTACTCCGTTTATACTTACTGAAATCAGTTCTAACGGTTAAAAAGATCTTGCAGATCAGGAGCAATTCACTTAACAAACAATACAAACAGGACAATCAAACATTTGTGATCAGTGCAATACTGAACATGAAATTCATGCAATAATTACTTCATGCAATAATGACTTATAATCAACTTATAAATAACTATTTATCATGTTGTTTTTCATCCCACAACTATTTATTTAACCATAATCTGTGTCTCTGTGTGACTGCTGTTACTTTTACATTTCTTTACACTTTTAATATATTTTTTTAATATTATTTTCTTATTATTCATTATCTTATATCTGTTTGATTTTCTTACATCATTTGCTTTTTACATGTTGTTTTTTACATGCATGGTATTTTTAATCAGATTCATAAGCTGAGTGGTATACATGTTCATGCTGGTCATAGTAAAATGGATCAGCAAATGAAGCTGGAGCTTTCTGTGTATTTTCAATCACCTTTTTAAAGAAGTTCCATTTTGCCTTAATGGACCCTTCTCATAAAGACTTGCACTTGCTTTTGGTTAAGGCAAACATCCATACAGGAGAATGTACTGCAGCTCAGCTAGCATTACAGCAATCTAAATTAGCATTTGAGTGCTAAGTGGAGCTTTTGACATCAATTCTGCAGCAGCTGTTTGCAGTGAAGGTGTGTTTTACCCTGATTTTGCTTTTGTGAAAAGGGTCCCTTGTCTGATGCATTGTGACCATGTCTGCAATTCACATCGCTATTTAAACATGAACTAAGTTGAGTGACAATGAAATGCGATGTATGTTCCTTTTCAAGCTTGCTATGAACTTTCAGAGTTTTGTTACATGTGCCTTATGCCACGGTATTAACGGCGATGAGCAGAAATAAGTGTTTGGGTATGATTACACCGCAGCTACAAGAATCAGCTTCTCAGGTTAGCATTGTGTATAGAGGATTCGGTATTCTCTGGGTATGTTTAGCACTGGTTTGGGCTCGTGTTTGATCACCATTCACTTTGTATTCTGATTTCTCTGAAAGGTTACCATGCTTACAAAACTCACGGCTTAATATTCTGTCTACAAGCCTCAGCTCCTTGTAAACTGTTGTTGAGTCGTGTAGTCTCCCTCGCTTCTCCACTGCTATTCAGTTTCTGTTCCAATCCCTTAGGAACAGAAGAGAAAAAAACAGATTTCTTGGATTACTGCCAACATCCCACCAAAACATGTTGGATGCATTTTGTTTGTGTTGAGATTATTTTCTTACAGGCTTCTTTTTTCCGTCTCTCTCTTGTTCTTCTCACCCATTGTTGGACATCCCCTCTAGTGTGGCAGGTCACACTCTGATACAGATCATCAGAAAATCTGCAGGGAATCTGGCAACCCTCACTCAGCAGACACAACAAAACCTCTCCGCTAGGTCCGTGGGGCATTTCTACAACCCGCTTATTCATTTTTCGGCAGTGCGCCTCCTCATCTCTGGGGATTTCAACTAAACAAACATGGACAGAGCAGATATTGTTCACCAACCTTTGTTTTTTGTTGCTTGTGCTTTGGTTTGAAAACACTTATACTTAATGAGGGCTACTGGGAAGATGCTGATAAGATCCTTTTTGTGTCCTGTAGGAGAGGCAAGTGGGACATGGCACTCTGCCCATGCCTGACCTGGTGCAGGGCACGGTGCATCCATGTGCCAGGAAAAGCCAGGTGAAAGGCAAGGCCATCTGGCTAAAGCCAGTCCTCCAATTGTCCGGACTCCACTGGATGTTAATGGCTGCTTTGTTTGTGGCATGTATGAGTCACAGATGGCCTGCAGTCAGCAGCTCTTCTAACTCACTCCAACAACTTGTCCAGCGGAGGACAAGCACAGATACAGGCACATTCACTGTAAATTAAATAAGCCTGTGCCATGCTATTTATATACAGTGGTGTAATAGTGCAGTGTGTACAGTATAATGGTTTGGCAAGTAGGTATTTTTCCCCATGCGTATTTCATATGTGATTCTATAATCCTATACCAAGTGGCCACAGGGCATTTAGAATGAAGGCACTACTCTTGCTGTTTAAATATAGTCAAGTTAATTAGTTTCTGCTCTATATATATATAGTACCAAGCAGATCAGACTTTATGACACAATGAAAAGAGAATAGCTGTATTAGAAAAGTACACTTTTATGTTTCAGTTTCTGTTTGTAGGCTAAAGCCCTCCCCGACTTTGTCACACACACACACACACACACACACACACACACACACACACACACACACACACACACACCCCAACACACACTATGACTATATTGGGACATCTGATTATTACCCCAACAGGCACTTTAATGGCACTGCATTCAAACCAAGTTAGTCCTCCTTCCACTCTTGGAGGGCTTTCCACAAGATTTTGGAGTTTCTGTTGGAATCTGTGTCCATTCATTCTGTAGAGCATTTATGAGGTCAGACACTGATGTTGGACAAGAAGCCTATTGCGCAATCTCTGTACGAGTTCATCCCAAGGGTGTTAGATGGGGTTGAGGTCAGGACTCTTCTACACTGAACTCCTCCAGTAATGTCTTTATGGAGCTCACTTTGTGCACTGGGATACATTTATGCTGGAATAGAAAAGGTTCTTCCTCAATCTGGATCCACAAGTTGGCATTGTTCAAAATGTCTTGGTATGCTGAAGCATAAAGATTTAAGAACCACCTGGATTCAATCATTAGGGGCATGTTCAAATACTTGTGTCCATATAGTGTATATAGATGCATACACGCACAATGCACGTAGTGTAGATTCACCCTGCAGACTCCACATACAAACACAATTAGTAGAATGGGTCATACTAGAGAGTTCAGTGACTTAGTACTGCCACAGGGTGTTACTATTGCCACAAGTCAGTTCATAAAATGTCAGCCCCACTCAACTGTAAACACTATTACTGTTTAAATGACACACCCAGGAGCAACAACAGCATCATCTTATGGACATATTTGGTTTTGCAGAATTTGATGTAGAGTTTGGTGGAGGAGGAATAATGGTCAATGGCTTTCTAGTCTTTCAGTGTAGTGGCACCTTAGTTACACTGAAGGGTGACGTTAATGGCATAGAGACATGCTAGGTATGATATGATATGATGTGATATATGATATGTCAAATGATGTGTTATAATATGATATGATATAACATCTATGAAATTATTTAATACTATTTGCTACACTCTAGTACGATATTATATGACATTATGTATGAAATATGAAATGAAAAGATATAATATATAATATGATGTGGTATGATGTATGATATATGAAAATTATACAATATGAAATGATCAGATCTGATACTCTTTTATAGATATATGAAAGGTTAGGATACAGTATGATATACTATGATACAAAGACATTCTGGACAATTCCAACTGTGTAAATGCAGTTTGGAGAAGGTCCTTTTACGGTTCCAGAAGTGTCCTACATGTGATACATATTGTGTACTACTGAATTTCATTTCCAAACTTTTCATATGTTTCTAGGCTTGTTACAGTAGGTTCTGTCCAAGATTTTGAAAATTTGTTGCATATCTCTCAGCCACCTCATTACCAGAGAAACTCAGCAATGTGGTTTCAAAAAAGGGGGAACGAAACCTAAATATAGATAAATGAACTTGCCAGACAAACACTTTCCTGTGAACGCCTGAACAAGAAGCCAAGGCTGCCGAGTGCACAAATGTGGTTTTGAAATCCCACTTTCACTCGTTAAATGTCAAAAGCAGTCTATTAAATGACAAGGATCCCGAAGGTCACTCTGGAAGCGCTCAGGCGTTAAAAAGGTTGAACGCAGCCTGCTTTGACACTAAGAAGAGACAATCACCGCCGATATCACAGAAATGCATTTCAGAGAATGCAAGGTTGGCACAGGACGTTTTATGAGCTTTTACATGATGACCAAACAGACCTACCAAATCGACCTATTTCACTGCTAAAAAGTGACAATGCTGATGTTCCGACATTGTATTTCCAGTAACATGCTTTTGTACTCCCTCCCTGGCCTTACTTCTGCAAACACATCTGAAAATGGTGCTGTGGAAGTGTTCTAATTGATTTCAGAAAAAAAAAAAAGCACACCGGGTGCGCACAGCGTACTATACATTTCTCTAATGAATTTCCACTTCGTCACATGCCTCTGGTTATTTCTACAGTGGCTGTCAGTGCACAAAGAGCTGCTGTCCACAGGCAATATTAATCATTTGCTTCTATGTCCTCCAGAAACCTTGCACACATCTCAAGCAATTAATTTCATTTGACGCAGCAGCATCTCTATAGCGCATCGGTGCCTTACACTATATGTAGAATTGTGAGAATAATGAAGACAAGAATGACCCAATAAATGAAGGTGAGTCCAAGACACAACATAACAGGAGGTAAAATATAACTATAAGGAAAGACACTTAAAACACCTACAGTCTTCTTTTTAGTACATGTACATGCACAGATTTCTGCAGTTTCATCCATGTAATCTATTTTATCCATTTCATTTCTTTCTCGCAAATATTTGCCGTTTGTCACGGTTCGGTCGGTGGCCGTTAGGGGTCGCTGCTTTTCGGTTTGTTCTGTTTCTGTTCATGCTTTTGGGTCTTTTATTTTGATGTCCTGTTCTGTTCTAGTGTCACATGGTTTTTGGTTATCACCTGTCTG
>JBBPDC010000032.1:13666554-13681064 GCA_037974485.1 Hemigrammopetersius urotaenia | reverse complement strand
CATCTTTCCTTGGCTTCTTTATGCACATTAATACACATTTTTACTTGGGGTGCCCAAACTTTCGATCTCCACTGTAACAAACTACAGAGTGTTTTTTGAAGCTTTATTTTGACTTTATATTGTATGTTCTTGTTTCTGTGCCTGTGCAGTCAAACATAACACATTTCCTCCTGACTCTGATTCTCTCTCTATCCTTCTCCTTCCCTCTCTCTCTCTCTCGTTTTCTTTTGATCACAGATGTGCATAATGTGCAGGCATACCAGTAAAAGTTTTGACACACAGTGAGATTTTACTCCTTACACTCAATATTCTTTATTAACAAGTACATTTATATTTTGTCTACAGTATGTACCATTTGAGCCTGCCCATTATCAGCCAGAAAATATCACACTTAAAGCCAGAAAATATCATACTTTCTGATTCTAAAATCTTTTTTGGAATCAGCACAGTCAGACGTCAGAAGACAATGGAAGGCATCCCAACCTGGTCGAGGAAGCTTCTATTTCACCAGTAGATTTAGCTGCGGGAGCAATTATGGAATTAAAGCAAGTCAAGTGGTTTTCCCAGAGGTGCAGAACCTGAGAAGCATCGCCAAATGCTTTTCCAGCCTCCAGCAAGGCGGCAGTGTGTTGAAAGACCCCTATTTAAAGAAAAATGTAGAAAATATAGATTTTTTTATTACATGGAATAAATATTCTCCTATTTGATGTGATGGCACTGCATTTTTATTCTTTTTTCCTGAGAGCTGTAAACACTGGCACGGCAAAACAATGCATACGGTATTAGAAGATTCATCAAAGGAAAACATTCAACCTCCAGGGTTGAATCCCTGTTCTTGTGTGAGCACAGAGTTTCCGGAGTCTGTGTGTGTGTGTGTGTGTGTGTGTGTGTGTGTGTGTGTGTGTGTGTGTGTGAGAGAGTGTGTTTTGACTTGGAGAGACTTGGAGAAAAAAGGAAAAAAAAGACATTAAAAATGTATAGGAGTTTAAAAGTAAATTGTCTGTATCCTCCTCTCTTCCCCAAAGCAGTTCTAGTACTACCAGGCATTATGTCCTGCTTTTAATATTTCCAACATTTTGATGCTTTTATAGGCTTTTTTATAGAGCGCTGACACCACAATACGCTAAAATATATATGCATAGATGTCTGTATTGTAAATGTTTCATTTTGATAAGACCCCGTTCTGAACTTGAGTACAGTGACAGCTTGCAGAGCTTTCTATTAGATGACAGCTGCATAAAAGATCAACTTGGACGAGCAATTTATAGTCTCAAAAAGACAAGAAACATCGCAGCTGTCGTGTATCTCCACACCAGGGTTGGCACTCAGAGAGAATGAATGGAACTCTGATGGGGGGGGTGATAATTTGTGTGAAATATGCCCAAGTCAAACCCGAAGACTTTCTTGTATTTTAATGTGGTTTTAAAGAACAGTTCTCCAGGCTTCCTGAAGGGATTTCAAAGACTCTCATTTCCAGTTCAGTTCCTGAACCTGACCAGTTTCAGGTGAATGTTTCTGTTTGTTAATAAACACAGTGACCTACGTATGAACCATTCAAGCAGAACAAAGACCATCTAGCTGAAGCCCTGAATCCGTGAAGAAACAAGTGTAGGTGATTCCAGATGTTCGGGCCTTTAAGTTCTTCATTGGGTCTTTGTCTATATGTTGAACTATCTGAATGGTTCTTTGCAGGATCATATGGTTCTTATCCATCATGAACATCCTGCTGTGTAGCTTTTTAGGGGATGTTTTGTTCAAATAAATGTTCTATGCAGGAACAAATGATGGTATCATAGAAACATTTTTTTTGTTCAGAGTTTATCTTATAGATTGCCCACACAGATGTACATATACATACTCTATCAACCACCTTCTACTCCATTAATTATTAGTTTTTGACCACATGATCACTTTTATGACTCATATTAGCTCATATTATGACTATTTTGACATATGAGTTGCTGGTATGAGCGGTGTTGCTGTGGTTCCAACACACATCAGTCTTATTACTAGGTTTAGAGTGGTCCACCACCCTAAAAACTTCTATGTGCTATGAGGAGTTTCCATTAAAAAGGCTAGCGTGCTTACATTTAGCAAGTACACTTAAAATAAGCATGAATAAGCATATTATAAAAGACATATCTGCACAGATTTCCAGGCATTTACAAACGTGATGAATTATAGATCCTGACAAGCATGAGTGGAGCTGTGAGATCATGGGGGGTGCGGACGTACACTGCATATAAATTGGCCAACATTAATAACTTAGATCGTTAGGAAACAGCAGTGAGCAACATATATTTCATTTTGATCAACACTTCGTCAAAAATCTCATATCTCTGGAATGATAATGGAAGAGAAAAATGAAAAACATGTTAATGGAACATAAGAAAGCTTGCTTGCTATTTAACTTTTCAATCAGCCCATTGTTCATGGCATGTTGACGCAATGTAAATTGGGCAGGCGCATTACTGAAGAGGTTCTTCTGGCATGACCCTCTGGTTCAGTCCTTCTTCCTAGCATTATATTTTTAGTCAGTAGGTTTATAATTTAGTCTTCCCATTGTGCTGAATTGATTTTTCTGTGTTCTGGACCCCCTCTTACTTGGCTAGACTTGCACTGGAATCTAATGGACCATCTACAGTCCATTAGAGTTGTGAGAATTTTGTCCTGCCCCAACTATCTGAAAAGCATCACACATGCGAAGGATTCTTTCTATAGTCCAGCACTTTGCAGAGATCCCCAGAATGTCATCTGAGGTTCGGTTGGTTTGGTTGAAAGCCATGTGTCTAACTCAGTCAGAGGAGATCCTGAACCCCCAGGCCCTGAAAGAGTATGAGCAGACAGAAGAGGTTTTCTCAATGTTCTCTGGCACGTGGTCAGGAGGGAGGCAGGGAGTGGGAGGAAGTAAAGCAAAGGCCAGTCGCATTTCAAAGCGCCTCTGTAACAAAGTGCAAAAATCCAATAGCTCCCTCATTAGACCAGCTGCCATTGATGTATGTTCTAGCCACAGCCAGGCATGTGTTGCCAGGCGGCTTTTATAAATCGATGAGTCAGACTCAGGCTCTGTGTGTTGGGAGTTCAAGTGCAGTTGACTGGTTTCGTGGCTGGTGTCTTTCTTCCCCCGACAGAAAGGTTCAGCATTTGCAGTTTTAAAGGTCCTCATTTCTACACCCACCATTCCTGTCGAGGTTGATGTACCCAGTGTCTTTGGCAGCTCGAGAAACAGAAGGACCAAGGCAAAAAAAAAAACTACTTCATCATCAGCAAAGATGCCTTGGAGCACTTGTTCCCTCCAAAGTCAAAATCAAATATAACAACCCCGTCAACAGGCTCATAGAAGAAAGAACTTTTTGAGCTTGTAGTACAACCAGTTTTATTTCTAAGCAGCATGCCTTCCTGTGACCGTGTCCACATTCAGGTCTGTGGCTCTTACTCCTTGTTCTCAAAAGCAGAGTGTGAAGGCAAGGCAAGAAGAAAACAAATCATTAGTAGATAATTTAATGGAGATATTTTCTCCTAGTGTGCTTCTTGGGTCAGTTACCCAACATCTCATCCTGTCTCATTGAATGAGGGTGTGGGAGAACAGGGCTGATCCCTTTTCCTCAGACCATCAATCTCGCTAAGTGTTTTAGGTTGGGACGATGTCTCTCAAGCTGCTTTCTTCAGTGATGCCCCCAGGGACCGAGACCAACCACTGTGTCGCTTTGTGTCCTTCTGATGCTGGATCTGTGTCATGAACATTGAATGGCTTTTTGATGCATTTCCACATCCGTCTATTTATCTATCAGCATCTCCATTGCCCTAACCCTCAAAGACACAAATGTAAGTAGAAGAAAGATTTTTTTATGGTTTATGTTCAGCTTGTTATAGTGCTTAAAGTCTTAAAGGAATAGTCAGTATTAGAGCTATGAATCCAAAAAGGTATGAAGAAAAGGTTTATTATTTGCAAAATCCTTTTACTTGTAAACAAGTGGTAAACAGGTGATAAGAAAAGTATACATTTGCTACGATGGAGCTGATATACATCTAGCCCAAGATGCAGATTCACATGGCATACCTAATGCTCTTTAATGTGCAACATGTTAAGTAACCCATTGTTTATCTGCAGGCTAATTTAAAGTCTACAATGCCCAGCTCCACCTGGATTAGACTGAGGTGTGTTGAGACTTTTATAAAGTACTGCAGCCAATGAAACCAATGTAACTACTGCATTTAAACACACACATGAACTTGTTATTGTTCACACTGACAGTCAGACACTGTCAGATTGTTAGCATGACATCATATAGTAATTTGCATTAAAAGAAAGCTGTATATTTAAATTTCTGTGACTGCAATAGTAGTAATTCCTATGAGTGCTTATATGAGATTTGTTATATTATTTTACTGCTTTCAGTAGTGATATAGCAGCTGTACACGAACATTTGGGTCTTGTAACTTGGTAATATTATGATTAGAACTGCCTGTAAAATATTATTTTATTGTGTATAGTCCTTCAGTAAAATATAAAATCTTGTTCATGTAGTGGATAAATAGCGTATTTGTTGCTGTGACTTTTCTGTCGTTCCCATTAGGTAAGTGTACAGTGTATCTCAGAGGTGAAAATGTTATGCAAAAAGGAAGCATCCACACCTCCTGACAGGTCTCCAGAGAGCAAGAAAGAAGCTCCTCACTTCCCTCCAGCACAAACCCGACTGCGCACGGTGTGTTTCCCACTTCGGAAAGCTGTCCCAGGTGTACAATTCGCTCTCCTTCTCGCTGTCCCCTGGGTGAAGTGCAGAAACATCTACTGTTTTTGTGAGAGGTGATGCATTTAGGGGAATGAAGGGCATTTTGGAAAAGGGCGCTGTTGGTTTGTCTAAAAATACACAGTGTCAGGATCCTACAAAGACCATAAACCAGTGGCATAAAGAGAGCGGCCGATAACATCTGAAATATAAATTTCTCCCTGGCGTTTTTGGCAGCAGCAGCACTGAAGTAATTCAAGTCATGCATCTACACAACAATTTGGAAGAGATTGAATGCCTCAGCGTCAATTTGAGCTGGATTGCTAGCGCCTCCCAGACATTTGATGCATATCTGAGGCATATTTGATATGAGTAAAGAGCATTCACAACCACGTTTGGGGCAGGATTAAACAACATCAGGAGTAGCACAACAAGCCTAACCCAGCAGATAAGGAGCAGGAGTGGATTTAGAGCTGTACGTCTCTCTAGGGAAACAAGGCAGAACATCACAATGTTTAACTTGCTTGTACCTGATGGGTTATGTTCCCAGCAGGGGAGTAGCCACACACTTTAGGAGGATTACACTACATGCAAGCGACTAGAACCCATTTGAGGCAGGGGTAATTAACACTTCCTGGCCAGGAAGCAGCTGAGAGGCTAGGAGACGAACCACTGCCATCTTTTGCAAGAGCTCATGTGCAATGGGCAGATAGAAATGTCTAATACTTTGGATGGATGGCAGCAGTACTGAACAATATTTCATTCAACAGTTCCCCTTTTTATGGCACATACATGTATACTGTACATTCTTGAAATTTTCTAAAGCAAACATGTTTAAATGTTTTTGTTTTTGTTTTTTTGCATTAAATTCAGGAAATAAACCTGAATGTTCATTTAAAATGTTCTCTTCAGAGGATGTGAACACAGGTGTCTAACAATGAGCAATTTTTATTAAAGTTCTCTGTAAAATTAACAGTCAACATGACATTTAACCAAAACAAATCAAAGGCTGATACCTTAAATTTTCTGGTAAATTTAAGTGTACAACTGCTAGTGGGAACAGTTTATGCCACGGCAGGACGACTCCCTGCTGTGCTGACTGCCTGAAGATGCAGAACGCTGGTACTGTTACTGTACTTTAACACCGACTTGCAGGTTGTGCAGGTCACTGTGCTGTTAAGCATTAAATATGAACTTTATTCACTTCATTGAAGGTTTTAGAGTGCTTCTGTGCTGTCACTTTCACTTGACCTGCACTACTCGTAAATTGACTCGTGTATGAACCACTTTATCAGAATCAGGATCGTCCAACTCCATACTGCTGTGAGGAGGTGTTCTCTGTGTCCGGTTTCTCTGCAGGTTCCTGCCCCTCTGAATAGTGAGACCTTCAGAAAAGTAGTTCTGATGGAAATAATCCTGCTTTGTTATGCGCTTCAAGCCCAGATCCTCGATCTGTTGCTGCTTCCTTTGCATTGGAAGTGTTTGATTTCACTCGGCGGCAACCTTGCATTTGTGTCCTCCAAGCTGACAGTAAAGCTGGAGCGGAGCTGTAGCCAAGGCAACCTGGTGGAAAGAGAGAGTGAGAAAGAGAGAGAGAAAGAGAAAGGAAGAGAGAGACCCAGTGGCTTGCAGGCAAAGCACAACACAGCGCTGTCTAAATGCCAGCTCATTATCCACTGCTGGAAGACCCACGTGGGAGGCTGCTGTGTGAACTTCAGGCCGAGAAGGAGAGAGAGAGAGAGAGAGAGTGGTAGTGTGAGCTATACATACACTTCCACTTTCTGCCATGGCCAGCCTGAAGCCAGATACAACACAGTGTTTGAGAACCAGCAAACAAAACAGTGACAGTCTAGTGCACATCACAGGGGAACTTGCTGGAAGCTGCAGCCTGCAGGGTGTGGATAACCTGCCAATAAAGTACACACTAACCATCAAATGTTTGGGACTTGAAATTAGATTTTTCATCGCTGCAACTTTTCTTTGAGGTTTTCCCCACTGGATAATGATAGAAATATAAAAAAGTGGGGAACTTAAGTGGGGAATTTAGCTGGTCCTCACAAGGAAATGTGTTTTTTTGGGTAATGGTATTAAAGACCATGGTCAGGTTTAGGTCTAATATTGACGGGTGTAATAGGTGAGGGTCTGATTTTGGCATAGGTATTGTGTTACTGAGGTAAAGTATAACAAAAGTCAACTGAATGTCTTCACAGGTATTTTTTTCTGGCTGAGGTGTTTCCCACTGTATTGACTGAGAGTGCTGCCAAAATGGAATTTTCTCATGGTGCAGAAGATTCTAGGACCAGGCACCCAAGTAACACTACACTCCAGTTACATTGTTACCCTTTGCTGGTAACCTGTGTAATGCTACACTTCAGATACATTGTTACCTAAGCCGCAAACCAGAGTAACTCTAGACTTCAGTTACAATGTTATCTGAGCCGCTAACCAGAGTAACGCTACACTTCAGTTACATTGTTATCTGAGCCGTTTACCTGAGTAATGCTACACTTCGGTTACATTTTTACATGGGCCAGTACCTGAGTAATGCTACACTGCAGTTACATTGTGTTCTGGGCTGCTTATCTGTATAAAGTTATACGGCAGTTAAGTGGCTTTTCCGGCTGGATGCTTGAATGATGCCAAACAAAAGTTACATTGTATCTTGGCATGTTATTGCAAATTGTGCAGATGTGAAGGTATTAGTGCAGTCCTTGAATAATGTGTTGCTGTCCCCTCCTGAGGTGCTGAACTACGCCGGTGGAGGCACGTGGTGAAAAGGGTGCTGCCCTTTGAGATGGTCCTGTGATAAGTACCCACTCTCTGACGCTGTGGGAGTCCATCATCATAAAACAGTAATCTCCCGCTTTCGCAGGGGTAACATTCCAAGAGCACCCGTGTATAACGGAAAACCGCATTGTTTTTCTTAAAAAAATGCCTACAAATGCCTATTTTATAGTGTAAACCCTAAATATATCCCAAAATATGTCCCAGAACACTTTAATTTCACTTGAAACTCAGATTAATGCATTACCCTTAAAGAAAATGTAAAGATAAACCTGTATTCGCCTCTTTTGATTTTAAATTCCCTGCAGAGATATGTAACTTCGAAGGTCGCTGGACAAGAGTATTGGGACAACCCTGATCTACTAGTGCAAAAAATACAAATGAGGGCTCATTAGAAAGGTCTCCTGGAGATCGAACTGTGGAGTGCTTGCACTGCAGAAAATTGTGCTTCGAAAAAAGTGCTTCCAGGTCGGCTACAGCCAACCTGAAAATACAAAAAAGTGAAAAAGGTGGAGGATATTTGCAATTTCCGCATTGTTGTGTTGATTTCCGCATAAACTATGAGTTCGGTTTTCAGAAAAAAATATGTTTTTGGTTTCTTTAGAAACCCACTTAATACACTTAAGATTAACAGTATGTTCACCATTTGAAGATCATTATTAGCCTGAAGACATATTTTACATATTCATCACTACAGACCTACCAAAAACAAGTGTTGGATAATTAAGATTAGAATAATAATTATAATGTGGATCACCAGGCAAGTGTTTCACATAATACAGTTAAAGAATGCACTTAAAGTTAAAGGACAGTCTACATTTTTACTAATAGGATGTCAGACATGCGGTGTTACATATTTTTTCATCTCAAGAAGGAAATCTTGTTTTATTTGACATATTTTCATTTATCATTGTTCAGACAACAACATTCCAGTTTAACAAGAGAAAACGTCTGTCGTTTAAATAAATGGATAAGTGGTAAAAACTTGTGGTGTTCAAACTTTTGACTATGTGTGTGTGTGTGTGTGTGTGTGTGTGTGTGTGTGTTTGTTTTTAATTTAGCAATAGACTTCTTGAGTTTTCTTGATCTCCTACCCTCCTCATCCAGTGAAAATAGAAAAAGAATAAAATCAAGCTGTGCACAACGGTGTGGCTGCAGCCAAGTTTCTCTCAACTATGCACATTTTTTTTTTTAAATCACATGGTCAGAATGCCTCTCCACGCTGTCGCCTTTGCCAGATTGCTTTTGTAAGAAGCCATGTCATCATGTAACGTTCAGTCTGCCCCGCTTTATATTGCAAGGTCCTCAGCAACTTTTCTGAAATGAGGGTTTTTTTGTGCTCTGCGTGAAATGGCATTAATAGTGATGACTAAGGAGTGGTGGAGAAGAGAGTTTTCTGGTGGTTAATGTGCCTGTCGATGGTAGAAATGAGCTTAGATCTGTGATGCTGAAGCCAGAAAGAGAGAGAGACAGAGAGGGAGAGAGGGAGGCAGAGAGGGAGAGAGAGAGAGGCAGAGAAAGAGAGAGAGAGAGGCAGAGAGAGGCAGAGAGAGAGCAACAGAGAGAGAGAGGTAGAGAAAGAGAAGGGGGAAGGAGAGAGACAGAAAGAGAGAGGTAGAGAAAGAGAAGGGGGAAGGAGAGAGAGAGGTAGAGAAAGAGAAGGGAGGGAGAGCGAGAGAGAGAGAGAGAGAGAGGAAGAGAGAGTGAGACAGAGAGGGAGGGAGAGGGGTCAAACTAATGTCAAAGTTTTCACAACCCTTGCTAAACTGTCTTTTTGTTGCCTAGCAATTGCAAATTTGCATTGGATGAGGGTTATTTCAAAGAAAAGTTACATAAATCAGATGATCATAAAAGTTTGGAGGAGACCCAGGGGTGGGTTCTGGCTCAAACAGCGTCAATTTCAGCAATTATATCACCAAACCACCAAAAACCACAAAAATACATGCCCTTTTCCTGTGTGCATGGCTAAGTAAGCAAACAGACAAGTCTGGTTCTCTTATGAAACATTTCTTTGGTATTGTTCGGAAATAGATTGTGTAAATTTTGGTAAGCTGTAGAGCCTAAACATATCCTGCCAGCTCACTCAGCTTTGAATCACCTTGTTGGTGCAAAAAAATATATTTTTTATGTCTTAATTGAAAGAAATAGGAACAAATGTTTTACTTTGACAGACTGCAAAGTGCCTAAAGATACAAAGAGCCTATATAAAGGAGTTCCAACCACTCAGCATTCAGCACCACCAGTATACTGATCACCGCCTGACCATCTGGAATCATCTGCTCCTGTTTCTTCACTGGTTCAGGACTTCAGTTAGATGCTCTTTGTTCTGCTTGAATGCTTCGTACAAACGGTTCGAATCCTACCTTCAGCACCACCACTGGATCCCTGAGCAAGACCCTTAACCCCAAGTTGCTTCAGGGAGAGACTGCCCCCTGTAGTTAAGGAATGGATGGCGCTTTGGATAAAAGTGTCTGATAAATACCGTAAATGTAAATGTAAATGCCATAACAAACAAAAACATTCCTCTGAAACTGGTCAGATTCAGGGACTGGACTGGAAATGAGAAAGGTCCTTCAGGATTCCTGGAGAACTGTTCCTCAAGACCACATTAAAATACAAGAAAGAAAGGGGTTGCTCATTCAATACTTATAGGGTGCTTACTTGTAAGTATCATAAAGTGAATGTGCTTTCAATATGGTGGATTTAGACTAAGGAAGGTCTTGTAGTGGCCTATCTAAAGGCTAATGGCAGTCTGAACTGAGTGCACACCTTTGTTTTCAGACCTGGCTGGTCCAGCCATGCAGGTCACTTGCTATTCTGGTATGTGACCAGGGTGGCCATTGCGATGACTTTGGGCGATTGTTGGAGATTGAAAATATTTTCCACTTGGTGACTGAAAGAGAAAGCAGCAGGCGAAACAGGCCTCATTATACGAGGCCATCACTGGCCTTCTCCAAAGTCCTTTCATTTACAGAGCACTGTATCTGCAGCAATGCCTCCGAACTGCACTAATAAAATCTGATTTTATTATTTCCTTCTGCCAGGTGGTGAAATTAATTAGCATTAAAAACTGACACAGTTGTAACAACTTGATTTAGGCTGCGCCATCGCGAGGTTATGTAAACATTTCCAACCACTAAACGACTCCCCAGAAAGCTGTAAATCTCTTTCTCCAACACGCAGCATTACCTCTGATAACCTCTCATCCGGCATCTGTCACGACAAGCGCTCGATTGGCAATGCTAAAACACAAATCATTTCCAATCTTTTGTTCTACTCAGGTAGCCATTATTCCACCCGAGTCGGAACCGAGGAGAGCTTTCTCTCAGCGATTCCAGCCCACGTTTACAATCCTGTTATTTACCCTGTCCTCATTCAAATGGGCCCTTCTCTCACCTGCTGTTTTCCGCACGACGATAAAAAGGACTGCCGACGCCGTGGAGAATGCTGAAGAATTCCTCGTCTCCGAATAACGGTTAAGCCGCTGCTGGATTACGTGGAAGATTGATGTGCATCCCCATGATTCTCTCAAACTTGTCTCTGAAAGCTCCTTTTTGTCCCTCGTGCATTTTTTTCACAGCTTCTGCTTTCCGGAAGGAGACATTCTTTTTAAAACATTGCTGACGATTTTAGCTGTGAGGGAGGAAATGCAGTCGACAGCCTGCCAGGTAGGCCCAGAAAAGGTGAAAGACAGTTCATTTGCCCAAAGGTAAAATATAGAATAATAAAAAAAAAAGTTTCAGAAAGCATCCACACTGATTTATGTGACCAATTGGCCTCAAGGATGTACCAATAAACTTCAGTTCAGTTCAATACATGATTCAGAGCCCACAGTTTACTGCACTCAACAAAGTAAGACTGAAGACAACTCAACATTTAAAGTGAACTTTAATATTTAAAGGGAATTTTTTGACACTACCAGTCAAAAGAAAAGTTTCTGCACATGCTGAGATTTTGCCTACACTTGCCTTTTTTTTATTTACCACACGTGGGAGTAATAAAGGATTTTCTGGTGCACTTTTCATTAAGTGCTTCCGTGAAGAAGTAGAAGAGTAAATGGATTCACTAATCAGTAATGACTAAAAGAAGAGGACATGGGTTAACAGCCCATTCTGCTAACCAGCAACCATTAGACCTCGCATGAAAGAAAGAAGTCCAACTCCAAAACGTCTACCAGAGAAAAGGGCTTACCGCTTTGCCATCCAGTTGTGATGCAAACGTAATTGTAAACGTTTTTTTGTTTACATTATAATATAAATGTAATTACAATTATAATGTGGATTAACAGGCAAGTGTTAGATATTTAAGGAGATTTTAAGTGCTGAAACAGTAACAAGTGCAATTCAAGTTAAAGGACTGTCTAGAATTTGACTACTTTAATCTGACATATTTTCATTAGAGTTGTTCACTCAACAGCTTTCAGGTGGTTAACAAAAATTAAAATCTACATTTTATGAAATAAATGGATCTTAGGAAAAATTGTGGCTTCTAATCATAAAGTCAACAACACCAAGTTTGATTCGGCTCCAGACGGTCCGCGCCTTGGTCTCCACATGATGAGGCATCTGAGCTGCTTTGAAATGTCTCTCCGTTACATAAGTGCTGAATCATTGCACATTGATGATCTGATTGTGTTTGGGCCTCAGAGAATGTATCTTTTTGTTGTAGTTAAACAGAACAACTTATTAGAGATGATAATTGAGAGCAAAGAATTAGAAATGGGACTCTTTGTCTCTGAGAGCTTTTTGAAGGCCGTTTTGAGTCAATGGCTCTTCTAGTCTCCACCCTGCAGCTTTGTGACAGTGTTTGTTAAAATGCGATTGGAGATGTTTTTAAATGCCTTGAAAAGTTCCATTTGTCCATTTGTATTGACAATTTTTAAATAGTCAAACATGAAGTACTGCATAAGACAAGCAGCTGGTGTGGCTTGTGCTTAATGCAGCATGGCTTTCTGGTCATTTTGAGTATGAAAGCATCACAGACTGTCCTTCAGGAAGAAAGGAGATCCAGAGACTAGCAAATCCACTGAAACTGAGGCTGTTTCATGAGGTCAGTGCCAACAGGAGGTGTTGAAACCTATGGTTTCTAAGCAAATGGACTCACCGGCCACTTTATTGGAAACCTGTCCCTTGTAGTTCCACTTTGCTGGTGTACAGTAGATGAACAGTTTGTGTTTGCCTTTCATGTAATGGTCAGTTTATGACCAAAGAGAGACTATAGGCTGGATATTTTTTGAGTAGTGGACCACTTTCAACTTAGCAATGACACTGATATGTGCAGAATCCCCAGCTGTGCCTGTGCCTGAGCAATGATGGAATCAAAGGCAGCTGTGGTTTTTAAGAAGTTTAAGTTGATAAAAACTCAAATATAACATACTGTATTGTGTATTTTGGTATAAAGACTATTTATAAAGAATACGTATGTCTGCAGTATGATATATCCATATATACATATATACAACCCTTTTAAATACGCTAACATTGCAGCTTGCAATTCTGAAATTATAAAGAATATTTCTGTCATTAATCAGTCATTATCAGAAGAGGTTGTAAATTTGCAATGTAACAATGAATTAAGGCACAAATAAGCCACACAAGCATGAAGGGATACAATTAAATGCAAGATAAATTCATAACAACATTAATGCATAGGCATCTGTGGGAATAGAGAACTCATCCAACCCCCCACCCCCACCACACACACACACAACCCCAAAGACAATACTAGTGAGCTTCTTATGCGTTAGGTGGAAAGTCTCTGTGTAACCGAATGTCTTTACTGGCTTGGATTATGCTGTGTAGGAGCTCCCCTGTGTCTCCACCAGAGCATGACCACATTTCTTAAAATATACATAATACTCAAGCATCCTTCGAGTAAACAACAGGGTGTTAAAATAAACCAGAGCTCTTATGGTCAGAATGGCAATGAGGCCTTCGTCATCAAGTAGCTGTGCACCAATATAGTGGACCTGTCAGGTAGGTGGTTCTCATAAAATGGTCAGTGAGTTAAAGTACAAGGTAGCAGTTTCTAATAAAGTGGATGATGAGTGTACATAACAGGGCTGAAGTAGTGTATTAGAAGCTGAAGGCCACTGGGCTGCCTTGCTGCTCGCCTACAGTTATTGGTGTCAGTGGAATAGTGGAAGCGGGAAATCCACACATCGTTTCATTCGCTGCAGAAATGCAGTGGAGCTTCATGCGGCCTGTTAACACAGAAATGGGAACAACAGTAATAGTAGTACTCTTTCGGTCTGAAACAAAATGCTAATCCTCAAATGTGTGAGGTGTGAGGAGAACAAGTTTGATCAACATCCTGTCAGAATTCAATTAACAGAATTAGGAACTCCGTGTGAGGGACTAAAATGGAACCTACTGGGTGGAGTAAAGGTGTTAAGATTTTAAATGAGTGTTTTACTTCAGCAGATGAAGTAAATAAAGTACTCTTATGTTGCTTTACCTGTTTTGGTGGCTTTGATTGCCAACCATGGCTGTTCTTTCAATTTCTATGGTAAGTTCTGTGCGGAAGATTGAGGCAGTAAGGGTGTTTCACAGTGATGTGTTCTCTTAAGGTTGAATTGGGCTATGCGACCCTCTGTCTGAAACTGTTAATTACAAAAAAAAAAACTAAAAACCTGAAATCTCAAGCACTACACTGACAACACCCCAGTTGTGCTACATTTCAACATACAGGCAAAACAAGCTAAAACAAAAAAAATCCCTTCTGTACGTAATGATACCATTACTTACCAATACTTTGATTGAGATCACTCTATAATTTGGTAAAATAGATGAAGACATCGCAAAAGCAGCACTGTAGCACTGAATTTCTTCATATTTCTTCTGTCCAGTCAAGGCCGGTACAAAATTCTCAATACGTGTCCCTAGTCATGGTTTGCAAAAATGAGAGATATAAGATTGATATTGTTTACTATATTGTATTGTTCATTTATACACACATATATATACATATGTATATTCATACATATATTTATATTTA
>JBBPDC010000032.1:13653913-13664352 GCA_037974485.1 Hemigrammopetersius urotaenia | reverse complement strand
GCTGTTTTTAGGGCTAAGATGTTTTGTGAATCATTTTTATCTTTACTGAGATTTAATCCTAAATTTAAGGGGAAATTTTTCCTAGAATTACATCACTAGGAGCAACTTTTAGGCTTAAGAAGCTTTATGAACACGGGCCCAGATCCTCCTCTCCAACCATGGGATCTCGGGCACAGTCTGGCAATGGTTTGCTTCTTACCTTGATGACCGGAGGTACCAGGTAACATGACAAGGCTCCTAGTCTGCTCCACAAAGATTATCCACAGGTGTTCCATGGGGCTCGGTCATTGGACCACTTCTCTTTTCTCTGTATACTGGTTCTCTTGGGGATGTAATAGCCTCCTACCACTTTTATGCTTCCAGTAACTACAAGGTCTCAACCCATAACTCAGACTGTCTGGCCGACATCTTCTCTTGGATGGCAGGCCACCACCATCTTAAAAAAAATACTTTTATCCCCATGCCTCCTTTACTTTTGCCTTAATTTGACTTTATTTGACAGGTGTTGTTTATGTGTACTGCAGTAATTTGGTTGAATAGCTAATATTACAGCTTTAAGGAACAGACTACTTGAGCACTGATGTATGTCACTCTGTACAAGCGTGTCAGCTAAATGCCGTAAATGTAAAGCTGCCCCTTATAGTCACATGTGACATTCTTTAACGCATCCACCAAGTGAAGCAGGTCCTGGCACTAACAAGGGGCGTCTGGGGAGCAGAGTGTGGGGACAGTACCTTGCTCAAGGGTACCTCAGTGATGACACAAGCAGTGCTGGGATTCAAACCCACAACCTTGATTGCAGGAGCAACCAGCTCCCCAAGAATAGAAATGACCCATTATTACTGCCCAACTGAATCAGTATTTACCTAATAAAACATCTGTTTTGAAAAGGTGGATTAATTAACTGAAAAAAATAAGATTATCCAGCTTCATGATTTTCAATACAGTGTCAATTTGCGGTGCTGCTCTTCTCTGAAAATGCTGGAAAGTGTTTAGACCAAAGGTCGGGCATATCGGCTCAAAACTGTCCGACTTTAAAGTGCAGTGGAATGCAGCATAAAATGAGGGTTATGGATCACGAATGACTCTTAAAGCAGACCAAACCTCTGGCCTCCTGGTCCTTTTTCAAAAACATTTATTGCAAAAACCACAGTGCTTATATAATACCACAGGAGAGGTATGTCATATTCACAGTGATCATTTGGTGCACATGGTGAGATAAAGTGGGGCAGGGAAGATTTTATCAGGGCTTAATAAAGGCAAATAAAGATTTACAATTGGATCTTTACAATTGGATCTAAACAGGAAATGACATCAGAACTGTATATATTTAACCCATTAGTCAATCCCAACACTCTAACAATAAACTACTACTTTTTAAATTTTCTAAAACACACTCAATATTCTTTACTAACAAATAAATGTACAATTTGTTCACCATTTAAAACAAACTTTCATATTTTTATTATTCATCACTACTGACCTACAAAAAGCCCCCTAATATAATTATCATTATAATAAAATGTGGATCATCAGATGAGTGTTAGATATTAAACAAGCTATTAAGTGATGAAACAGTTAACGAGTGCATTTAAAGACAGTCTAGAATTTGAGAATGTCAGACATGCTCTGTTACATCTTTTATCTTTTGAAGGAAACTTATTTCATAGCTGTTCATTCAATAATCTTTTAGTGTTTAGCAAACAAAAACATACACGGTCTATAAACTAAAATGGCAAGTGGCAAAAACCTGCGGAGTGCAGTAAACTGTTGAGTGGTAGTGTAATTCAGTACTGCCCGCTAGGTACCTAAATAAATAATCAAAAAGCAACAAAGACATGAAGTTAATTTAAAGCTGAAATGGATGGTCAGTTTTAAAGCTTTAGCATCACAAGAAGTGTTCTGTTCAGATCAGAACGTAAAATCTGATCTGTATCACTGAATGTGGTATATATCAAAATCCCTGAGTACAGAAAGTCCTAATTGTTAACGTGATCTTAGTTGATGGGTACTCTTAATTCAGGATGTGCCGATCTGATACCCAGTATCAGTATCAGACTGATACAACACAAAATCACTCAATCAGATATCAGAAAATCAAATCAGATCTCAGAGAGACACAGATGAGAAGCTGGGCTGCATCTCTGCTTCTTACATAGTGTACTTAAATACAGACCTCTGCACAAACAGCGTCAAATACGTCTAACACAGAGCCTTGCAGAACTCCAGAATGAACACAATGGACATGATATGGGTGTAGAAACTATTTTTTAACACAGCGTCTCTGGAGGAAGTAGGTTTATTTGTTAAAGACAGGAAAAAATGGATTGTTATGGGATTAGTATCAGTATAAGCAGGTTGTAGTATCAGTATTGTGTCAGTATCTGAGAGTACTTTCTGACAGTTTTTATTTTGACTTCATATTACATCATACGTATTATATTGTGTGTCTGTGCAGTCATTGCATAAGCCACTACCTCCGACACAATTGAAATTTTCTGACTCTGTTGCTGATTCTGATTCTGATAATATTAATCACACACTACAGACCACAACCCGAGCTCATCATTCTCTCTCCTTGACGTGGCTGCATGAATCAACATTTCACGCAAGTGTCTAGCTCTAAAGTGCAGAAATAAAAAAAAAAAAAATCTTGCCACTAACATCCTCAACAGACCATGAATGCCAAGTTGTAAGAGAGACCAGATGCTACATTAATGTACATCATCATGACTTATGGCAGCATCTTCGTTCTCTCTCTCTCTCTCTTTCCTCCTCCTCCTCCTCATCAGGTTAGCAGCTTTAGGTGTGATGTTGCTATGGTTAGCTTTCTTGGGCAGCATTAAACCGGTCTAAATATAAAGGGGAATATGTGTTTAATGAGTAGCAATCAGAAATCTGAAACTGGCCGAGTGTGATGGATGATCCGTCCGTCTGCTCTCACCCACATCATTAGGTGTAATATGATGTTAATATCTACATCACTGGTATCTCTCATGAGCTCATTTGTCAGGGAGGAATGCATGTGATAGGCATCATTTGTCCCACAAAGATCTGTGGAGAAGTGTTAGTCCTCAGGGCCAGAATGGAACGTACTACTTCCAATGGCCAGGGGGTCCAAACTTTAGTGCCCACTCCTATAGCATAGGAATGACTTCAGAAATCTTGTGGAGTCCATGGCTCGACAGTGAGTCCAAGGACCCACTCCATATTAGGCATTTTTTAAATGTTATGGTTGATTGGTGTCTACCAGTCTTAAAGTCACACTTACAAAAACAGGTCTTCTAAAAAGAATTCATTTGTAAAGCTGGTAAATACAGTAGTCTTGAGACATCCCTAATTTCAAAATTTGCTTCCAAAGGACCAGGTGCTCTTGTGTTTTTAATATAGTCTTGAGGAACAGTTCTCCAGGCTTCCTAAAGGACTTTCAAAGACTCTCATTTCCAGGCCCGGAACCTGACCAGTTTCAGAGAAATATTATAGTTTGTTGAGACACACAGTGACCTATGTATGAATCATTTAAGCAGAACAAAGACCATCTAACAGAGAAAAAGGTATTTTGTGTCTTTACAAGAGGCAGTCAAATGACCCTACAGTACCAACATGTGTGTGTTTTCATTACCTCCTGGGAACTACATGCACACACACTCACACTCATGCACACACTCTCACACTCCATCATAAGCTATTTCTAGGGCTGACAAAATCAATATCCCATGAAGGAGAGTGATCACAACAGACGGCATCTGATTCCTCAAACTCTGGATACATTTACCAGTGCTGCCAAGAGTGCGTTTTTTTAAATGCCTCTCGCCTTGCATCTCACACACACACACCCACAGGATGTGTTTTTGCTTTCAGCTGCCCTGCCCCTTCCCTGCCCCATCCCTTTCCTCACCAGGCGTACTTTTTTCATGGCAAAAGCAGCTGCTCCAGCTCCACATTTCAGCACCATCCGTGCTTGATGCTTGCAGGCAGTTCAGACTCTCTCCTCTCTCATTAAAGCTGATTTGGGATTATTTACATGCCACTGGCAAGCAGAGTAAACACGATTAGGTTCGACAAATACCGAGGTCAATATTTTTGTAGGCAACTCCAATTAATAAAACATAGCACGCAATGTAACACCAGTGTCGTCTGCCGGAGAGCTTCAGTGCACACTGCATGGGGCTTAAAAACAAAGAAACAGGGACCCCTGCTGCTCAGGCAAGGATGCAGCAGGGTCCCACGCACTGCATTGTGGGAAATAAACAAAGGATTTACAATTTTCATGCGAATTCAAACGCCATTCAAAGTCCTTGATGTAACTCCTGTCTTAAAGGATTATGTTGTTTAAACCTGTATTTATTGAGGAACAAATTTTTTAGGTGCTTTGTAGATACTCACAATGTCTTTGACTGATGTTTTCTGCCATTCTTCCTTCCATGAGTTGTTGGACTCATGAAAAGATATTAGCATATTGATCTCCTCTGTGTTTGCATGGTTGTCACATTTGTAATACAATGACGAGGAGAATGTAAAGAAACATTAAGCTCCATTTCCAAATGATTGTTTCATTTATTGGAAATTAAAAAGTCTCACATCAAGTGCCCCCCAAATCTTAATAACCAATGGCACCAACATTAGCCCACCATGTTAACTTAAAGCAGACTTTGCTCAGTAGTTCATCAACGTTCTTCTGTGTCTTGCCAGAATAATCGTCATTGTGCTTATTAGTAGGTCATCGATACGTGTCCATGGCCCAGTGGTTGGGAACCTCTGCTATAGATCATATACACTACTCACAATAAGTTAAGGATATTGTTATTTACATGAGTGCTTGTCTATTTCCTCTGAATTTTAATGAAATAAGTAAAAGTTCCCTTTGATATTACTAATAATGTATGAGAAGAAACACCATTTTCATTAGTTTAATATTTATTACCCCAAAAATTTAGACAATAACAGGGAAAACCCAAATAACAAAAACTGACAATGTTAGTAGCGGGTGTCTCCACCATTTGCCGCAATGACAGCTTGATAGTGACGTCTCATGCCCCTCACTAGTCTCATGATGTTGTTCTGAGGCAATGCGTTCCACTTTTCCACAAGTGCTACACGCTGTTCTGCCAGGTCATGTGGGTGTGGGGTACGATCATCCTGTCTCTGCTTCAACTGGTCCCAGACCTGCTCTAAGGGGTTCAGGTCAGGGGATATTGATGGCCATAGCATATGAGGCACTCCAACTTCCTGAAGTGGAGCTGTGACAATTCTGCCACGATGTGGTGGAGCATTACCATCCATGAACAGAAAGTTGGGGGTGTGCTGGCAGAGTTGGGGGATGATGATGTCTATGATGTCTCTGAGGTAAGAAGGTGCAGTGACTGAGCCGTGTACAATAACCAAATCTGTTTTGACTGGTGATGCCTGCCCAGACTGTTGCACCTCCTCCACCAAAGCAAACCCTGGGGAGTATCACTCACATCGCCTTCTCCAGCAACACTGGCGACCATAACGTTCACGGCAGTGTCTTGGTGTCAGTGGAGTCACCTGCAACAGTCGTCTGGCATTCAAGCCAGAGCGGTGGAGTCGGTTGCGAATGGTTTGCCTGGAAACCCTAGTACCCCTCACGTCTCTGTGTGGCAGTTGCATTACGATGTCTAAGTGCGTAGGTCCTTAGGTACTGGTCATCGTTGCAGTCTGTCACGGGGCTCCACTCCTGAGTCTGTCATGAACTCTGCCAGTAGTTCTGTGTCTTGATGCAAGTCTGCTGATGACACTTTAAGACACACCAAGTTCGTGAGCAACATCTGACTGCCTGCCACGGACCCGAAGGCGCACCATGGCCAGGTGGCGCTGCTCATCCGTTAAGTGACGTTGTGTGTTCATGGCTGTTTGAATGATGAACTTGGAATGACTTACTGACAATACCAGCTTTTTAAACCCACGGAATGTTGAAATTGATGCCACATTGAAAAAGGTTGTCTTTTGGTATTGGCCCCACACCATTACATGGAAAACACAAAATGAGGTGTGTCTATCACCCCAATACAGTTGACTCCCTATCCCAAAAATGTCTGGAGTGAGACAAACACCGTATGTGTGGCGGCTCTTGGTCAATTTTTTTTTTAAACAAACCACCCTTTATCCCTATGCGCCACAAAACAAACACAGTACCTTGCCGTGCACGCTGGCCAGCTTGATTTTCTTGCCTTAATTACTTCACCACTGTGTTCTGCTTTTGCGGCCTCACATTTTGATGTGTCTTCTCTCTCCTGCTCTTCCCTCAATCTCCTCATAGTTAGTGTTAAATCACTACAAAATATAAAAAGTATTTTATTGTGCATATTTATTACTAACACGGCTAGTAATGTTTATTTCATAATTAACACTATTTCTTATTCAGAAGAAAACATATCTAACCACTTTCTTACCTTATAGATTAATTCTACCCTCCTGGTCTTCTTGGATTTTTTTCCCAAGATTTCACTGGTGCCCAGCTTGCCTGGGTAGTGGTGGGGCTAGCATGCCCCTCCTTCTGTGCACTCGTAGATGAATAATAAAATATAAAATAAAAATAAATATTGTTAATAAATATTAGTAAATAATATGTTACGCATTGTGTTATGTATGAAGCTTCAGTCTCACACTCAACTCCGTGGTCAATACAAACAAAGGCGAAGAAGCAGAGGCTCTTCTTTTGAGTCTCTGCTGCTCAAAAGAAGAGGGAGACACGAACTCCCTCTTCCGATCAAATCTGAGGAGTCCCTCACTGTCTACAAGCATTGCCTGAAGACCCACCTCTTCTATGACTAACTATGTTTCTAACCTGCTTGCTTACTTCGGAAAAAAAAAAAACTCTTAACTCTCAACTTTTCTATAACTTGTGTTGTTCAGGTATTGTTTGGCACGTGCTGGTTAGCTATTACTTGACAGATGTTGTATAGGTGCACCGTATGTGCAGTATTTCAGTTAAATAGTGGACATGGATTTAAGCTTCTTTACAGGTTTAAGAAACAGTGCGTCAGCTGAATGCCATAAATGTAAATGTAAATGATTGGCCACAGTGTTATGTCAGTCATTATCAAATGGAGAACCGCCCTATCACAGTAGGCAGTAGGCCGCTGGTGTCTGAGAAGATTTACATTGAAATGAATGGGGACCCTAGTAAAACATGTTTCACCGCGTGTGGGGGAGGCGCTGTTCCACATTTTTGACCAGAGCCATATACAACTGTAACGCTTTTGCGGAGCTGAAATTAGGAGAGCAACCTTTGAACATTGGTGCAACATATATACTACACTTGCACTTACATCTGGAAAACTTTGAAAAACATCTGGAAAACCTATTTTCAAAAACTGATCTACAAATTGTTTCCTAGATGTTTTCTGCAGAAACAAGCCTGTCATGGGAAACCTGGAATGGCAGAACACAGTGAGTTGCTATCTGTCTGCCTTGTTATCCCGGAAAATGTGATTCACTCAGCCTCCGAGGAGACAGTGGATTGTGATGAGGCAGCTCAGTGGCTGAAGAAGAAGCGCAAGCTATTATTTGATGCAGTGCCCAGTGAAATGCAGAGTGGGTGTCTTTCAAGCGGGCAGGCCTTTTAACTACAATTCCATCACACAGAGAAAAACACACTCTTGCACCTTTTTTTGGGAAATCCAAGAGGCAGCAAAGCAAAGCAAAGGCGCAGCTAAGCATTGTTATAGAAAACCCTCATTACCACTTCTGCCCATAACATCACAAAAATTGCAAAAATTCCACCCGGCAGCATACATGTGCTGCTGTCACACACCTTCTCCTCGCCTGTATGGAAACGTGTGAACACATGCTGACTCGCTCGTTGCCTTCGTACGCTCACTCAAAGTCACAAATCCTCTCTCGCACCCACGTCGCACTGGTCCCTGATTAGTGCTGATGTTTCGCGACACACACTCAAGAAATTGCCACGGTGAGGAGTCCATTAGCGGCTTCACACTTCCAGCCCTTTTGGTCTGGCTGCCTCTTCTTCTGCATTCCTCACCGTCGCCACAGCACTTCAAACACAAGCCCCCGTCGTTATCACATTTTCTATTTCTACACGCTTCATGGTCTGTTTGATGTTATTCATGAGGGGTAACTGAAGGTAATACAGAGCCACGAGAGCCGTGAGCTTGTTTGAATATTAAAAGCTGTCTGTCATGTTTCAGAGGCCCAATGCATGCACAGCTTTGGTAATGATTTCCATTTAGGTGCACTATTTTTTATGTTCCCCTGCTTCTCTAGCATCTCCACGAGAGACATTGTTGGGCTCCACCTGTAATGAGGGTCATATCACTGCTAAAAGGAGGCCACCATGGTTTTAGTATCTTCTCCATTTACTCATGGCCGTGCATGATGGGTTGTGAAACTAGAGGGAGCAATACACAAGTGTTTTGAATACTGACAGACCTGCTGAGAGAACCTGAATGCAAATGTAGTCTCCTCTCAGTCTCTGGCTAAAAACAAGCTATTCACAACTCCTCGGTGAGAGAAGCCTAATTTGGTCATCTTGAATAAAAAACAAAGCGACAGGACATTATCTGCGCTTTCACGTTGACTGTCAAAATGAACTTTACATTGTGTCCTTGAAGCGCTGTCATTGAGTAATCCCTTCCTGAAATTGTGATCGGAAGGGTTAAAGGAGTGGGGGAAATGACTGGAAATGAAATCATCTTTATTGCACAAGGAGCGGAAAGACTAATTGAGCTGGAGGCAGTGAATGCTCTGGAGAACCCATAACTGGAAAGGGTTTACAGTTTAAAGCTCCAGCCAGAGCACATCTCGCATCTCTTGCAGTCTGGTGGTGCAAGGTCAGGTCAGTTCACTATTTGAGCTATTTAAGCCTATTCTTGCGATCCATCAATTCACTTTCTGAGCCGTTTATCCTAACCCAGGTTTGAGGGGGTGCTGGAGTGTACACCAGCTCTCACAGGGTGAATGACAGAGAACCTGTATAGGTCATCTGTCCTGTACAGGTCACCAGTCCATCACAAGGAAAAAAACAAACAAGGTAGCAGCTGATTAAAGATTCTTTATTTACCAAAAACACAGTTATAAAATACATTATGTAGTGAGTTGTGACTCTGAGATATAATACATTCACTCAGAGTGTATCAGTAAACTCTGATTTCAGTGACTATAAATGGTGTAAAACAGTCTAGAACCGGTGTTTACCCTCAGAGTGTATCCATAAACATTTTTGTTCTTTTTGTTCATGTACGCGTGACACCATTTTTAAAACCAGAAGTGGTTATTATTACATTAAATTATAATAAATTTGGTTCTACATAACACAGGAACACAAACAGCTCAGCCTGACCTTTGAAACAATCAACACAAGCCGGGGGGACTTCCATATAGAGGTGTTTAGCCATATAACAATTTGTTGCGCTGACAGTTGCAGGGGTTAAAGAGAAAATTAAAGCCTAGAACTAAGTATACAAGTGTAAACAAGATCTGAAGTGTCCAACAGCAACTATCAACACTTTACAGTACATATTCTACTCTGTACTTTTTATGTGTCTGCACATAAATAATAGAACCTCTCCAATTCACCTGACATGCATGTGAGCAGAAAATGAAGCTCCAAACAGAAAGGAGAACATGCAAAGAAAGGATCCTCATCCACCTTTGCCAGGAATCATCTGGGAATCTAACCCAGGGAACCAATCTCAGTCATAGAGCTTTGTGTAAATTCAATCCAATTTAATGAGCAAAATCGCTTCTCATTGTTCTCGCAAAGGCCAATTTTAATTGTCAACAGAAAGCAGGAGGCTATATCTGGAAGTCATGTTCAATGCCAACATGGGGTCTGATATCAGAAACATTTCCTGTTAGTCCATCTGAATCATCACAGCGTCTCTGGAACAATGCTCTGACGTCTTGGCTTGATTATCTACAGTCAGTCTGTCAAAGCAGTCAAAAATAATTGCCTGATGGAAGAAGCAGGCTTTTCCCTGATCAACATTCCTGGCTTGGCAGGTTTGAGGAGCAACCCAAACCACAGATCAGATAGACTTCACAGGATTTCTTCTTTACAAGATGTGACTGCATAAAATTTTTTGTCAATTTCAAAGTGGTCAGGACTGATATAACTCATTGTGCAGTTATTCTTTACCGTGCATTGCCTCTAAATGTTGACCAGTGCTCTTGTAGGAAAGCATAAGTAATGCACTGCCCATTTTATACATCATGATAAATTTGTATTATTAGTGCAGTACAAATAACTCTATTAATTTGTTAATATAGATTGTATTAGTAAAATCTGATTCCAACAAATATAATCAGTTTGACTTCAGTCTAGAAGTGGTGTTTTTTCTACACGCTTACCGTTTGCTGCTCTTTTTCTTGGCGTCTGTAACGGTGGTGGGGGCTAATCCCCCACGACCATGAACTGCCTCTTGGAATGGAGCAGACTGGAGAACGAGAATCCATTC
>JBBPDC010000032.1:13640972-13653813 GCA_037974485.1 Hemigrammopetersius urotaenia | reverse complement strand
GTGTGTGTGTGTGTGTGTGTGTGTGTGTGTGTGTGTGTGTGTGTGTGTGTGGGTGTGTGTGTGTGTGTGTGTGTGTGGGTGTGTGTGTGTGTGTGTGTGTGTGTGTGTGCGTGTGTGCTCTGAAGATAGAAACAGTCCACTGCAGGGTGAAGTGTGGAGTGGAAAATAACACAATACTGCTTCTGCACCAGAAGAGACATCGTTCCACTAAGTTTCACACACACACACATATACACACACACACACACACACACACTGTTATGCCAGCCCTGTCCTATTTCCTTCTAAATGTCCTTCTGTGTGGCTCACTGAAATGCACTGCATACATATTTTTCCAAAGTATGTAAACATATGTTTACAAAGGCAAAACCTGCCAAAGAAATGAGGTAATAGTTACATACTGGCATACAGAAATATCCTTTCCAGTAAAACATGCAGAACTGACACTGTAAAGACACCACCCTACTCCCTGTGACAGGGTTGTGGATAGTATAACCACAACAGTGGTCTAGGTATCACTTATAGAGCAGTTTGCAGGTTTTACCACTTATCCATATATTTCATGAACTGCAGAGTTTTGTTAAACACAGGAAAGCTGTTGAGTGAACAACCGTAAATGGAAATGTATCTGTTTTCTGTGAATCAACTGAAATATTTTGGTGTCAGGAATCATATGCTTCTCTGAGCCGTTTGGACGGCGACCCCATTGTGACGTAATAATGGAGAAATTTACATAGAACCACCCCTCACCTGTCGAGCCCCCACCCACTAGATTAAGTGAAGATTTGCCATTATTGTCCGCTGGTTTTATGAGCATAGGATGCTGAGCGCTGTCACACATTAAATGTTGCATTCATCTTGCTCAGGGTCCGCTCAGGGTCGAACATTTAGGGCTCATAGCGCCTCTGTTTTCTGCCTTTTTCACGTGTGATAAATGTAAGCATGGGATGGGTGTGGCATGGCCAGCAACAGCTTATTTGCATAAAAGGGACAGAACCCTTAAACGGCACTTTTTAAAATGGAAACTGTCAAGAATAAAGCTGATGAGATCTCGTTATGTGATTTTGTGAACTTCACGAACGTCTTGTATAGCCCATAGACCTTATATAACTTGAGTGTGTTTTGCATAATATGTCTCCTTTAAATTCCTTTGTAAAATGAAAGAATCTGTAACAGTGCATTTATGATTCCTTTTAACTGGTTGCCTGGTGCAGAGTCACATTCTAGACTGTCCTGGTGACTCATGTTATATTAGGAGACTTTTTATAGGTCTGCAATGACAAAAAATATGTAATTTTCTGTCTAATAAAGGAACTTAGACGATTAACATTCTTCAATGTATTAGTTAGCAAAGAATATTGAGCCTATTAAGTGAGCAACATGAAATGTAAAAAATCTCATTGTGCACAAAACCTTTTGTCTGGTAGTGTCTTTAAACAAACTGAATAAAAGATTTCGCACATTACTAACCAGCACATGTTCACTGATACACCAACACAGAAATATAATTCAGCCTAGAAAGAGCACTGCTCCTCGTGGGACGCAGTCAAATGTCACAATGACAAAATGTTGAAGTTTTAATCATCTTGCAGATATATAGTCCCCACACCGAGTTAAATACACACGCACACACACACACACACACACACACACACACACACACACACACACACACTTTTAAGCCTGAGAATAAAAAGGTGCTTTACAGTTCTAGCTTATGACAAAGCCTCCCCTGGACTCTCGCTCAAATTAGTCGCTGGTGATGAGAGCCCATTGCGCGATGATGAAGGGCATGAATTTTGCAAACCAATGTGGCACAAAGGGGCGAGAGACCAGGGACATGATACGGAAACCAGAGAACCATGAAAGGGAGAGAGAGAGAGAGAGAAAGAGAATAAAAAAGATAAAGAGGGATGTAGTAGATTATAACAGCACATAAGGGAATTAAGGGCCATAAGCATCTAACTATAGACTCTCTGCAGCAGCGTGGGAGGCAGTTTCCATACTCAAGTGACTCTGAGCTTTTCAAATCCTCTCTTCACACACACACACACACACACATCCACACACACACACACACACACATCCACAAACACACACTTCGACCTCCCACTCACCCCGGTACACTGTGACTGTGCCACTTCACGCTTTACCTCCGTGCAAATAATGTGAACCTCCTCAAGTGCAGCTTCTACAATGAGTCCCCAAACAAGTAACACTGGCGCAAATAGGCATCCAGCTTGCTTTCGGCACTGACCGCAGTGTCACCTTTCCTCCAACCCAGAACAAAACCACCTGTTTTCAATACAAAGCAAAATTTTCACAGGCAGTCATTTATGCCCGGTCTGGCTCCTCCTAGATTGTCTATTTTTGTGTATCCAGCACATAACAGTGTCTGTAGAGATGATGTTGTAATATTTGCAACAAAAAGGTAACAGTAACTAGATGGTGTTAGAATGAGAAATGTAACACTGTTTATCAGTCTACTTCCCTTACCAATATTCACTATGGTTTTCATATGGTTTTTATGCAGTAATCATAGTTTTACCCCAAGGTACTTTGGTACCACCTAGTTTTTCTAAGCACTTCCATAGCACTTCATGGTAGCATACATATACATATACCACTTCATAGTTACCCAAAAATACATGAAAACCATGGTTATTTAATCATAGTAAACAATGGTTAATTTTCGTAAGCATGTATTTGCCGGCAAATAATTCAGTAATAACTTAATTACCCCCTGGCTTGTGACTGTTGTAATACATAAAGCATAAAAATGCAAAACACCTTTGAATTTAACATTTGATTCAAGGATGGATTGCGCATTAAGCTAAATGCACATTAGTGCCGCCCACTAATGGGATGTATGTTACTATGATACAACAACAATATGCATTTATAATGCACTTGAATTTAATGCCGATTCAAGATTTGATTGCATATTATCATGCACAGAGCGACAGAATGCAGTGGTCATTAAGCTCAGGGTAAACCAGAAAAGGATGATAAATTAAGCTCTTTCCTACCAATAAGGTGTACCTCAACTCCAACTAAATGAATGGAATGCTATGATAACACGGACTGCATCATCAGACAAGTACACCAGACTTTCAACAGTGTTACTCCGATGGTATACACTCTTTAAGACTCCTTCTGTCTTTCAGTCATGATGTCT
Organism: Hemigrammopetersius urotaenia; assembly: GCA_037974485.1. Lineage (NCBI taxonomy): Eukaryota > Metazoa > Chordata > Actinopteri > Characiformes > Alestidae > Hemigrammopetersius > Hemigrammopetersius urotaenia. Next base: position 13,650,635 of record JBBPDC010000032.1, on the reverse strand, counting down.
GCAGCAGTTTTTAAAAGAAGTCCCTCAACAAGCCGTTTTTGAGACCCAGGTTTAAAAATCTCACCGGTTTTGAAAGGAAAAGGAAAATCGATGCCAAAAAGCTTGTGCTTTTCTAAACCTAGTAGATCCTCCCACATTCTGCACAACCCACCTACCGATACATCTGTATGAGGAGAAGTTCATTTTTACCAAGTAACTGCATGTTCAGCCTTCTGCAACAGGTCTTGCATGATGCATGAACTGAAAGTGTCTGGTTTGCACCTTAAAGTAATACGAAACATCAGATCCTGAGTGTTTAGCTTTGGGAGACCCACACATTAGTCCTAAATCTCGTGATATGGAAATCGAGCACTGACATGAGGGATTGATGTACCCTGAGGCCTTGACCTGGCAGATCCATGATTGTCCAAAGATCCGGGTCCTCATCATTTTCAAAATGGGCTCTAAAGTGCCATTACTTCTACTTCTATATTGGCTACATTAGCCTTGTAACTAAAGAAGCAAACTGCACTTGTGGGGAGGAGAAGTTAAGTCTCTTACTGAAGTTTTAGAAGAATGGATGTGCTCTTTGGCTGCAGCTTTGGCTGGAACCTCTGCTGACACATGGTACATTTTAAGAGCTCATGATGGCATCTAAAAACAATTTCCCTCATGCTTTACATTAGGAGAGTAAACAGCAGCTGCCGCACTCTGTTGAGGACACTTATGCCTTAGTGCACTTCCAACAGCAGCATCTCTTCGTCGCTCAGGGTCTCCAGCAGGGTCACAGTGTGAGACGCCGTGGTGGTCACTGTCCCCAGGTCTGTGCGTGATTCAGCAAAGGATGGAGGAGTCTTTAAAAATGAATGGAGCCTCCATTTGGTACAAAACATGGCAACTGTTTTGAAACTTTGATGTGACATGTAATGGCAAAACAAGGAGGAAGAGAGAGAGAGAGAGAGAGAGAGAGATGCCTCACCCGGAGTGACCCGCAAAAGAAGACTTTATCAGTAGGATGGGAGGGAGGGACCATGGGTGTTTTCAGACAGGGTGTTCCAAACACTGAGGAAGGAGGAGGACAAGATGTCTGATTTTCTGCAGAAAGAGTGGATTGTGTTGCCAGGACACTTCAGCACTTCTATCTCTTCATTTATCTTTTTTTACCACCTTTTCATTCGGAAGACCATGTTCTAGCTGCGTCACATTTTCTTTGATTATATTCAAGGTTTTGCAATGACAATGAAAGGTATTGCACAAAGATAAAAAATAATTATTATAATCAAAGAATGACAGTGAGTACTCATCAAACACTGAAGGCTGAATGACCATTGCCTGCTGTGACCAAACTGTCACTTCAAAATCCTCATAATTTGAACCATATGAAAACATTCTCTGTGTATCTAATGGCATGTATAATGCCTTAAGCCAACAGTTACATTTAAAAGAAATGTCCAGAAGCTAATAATGTCACTTTGGCTAAAACTGAGCATTTGGGTATGCTTTTCAGGACCCATTCCCACTGCCTTCAAATTTTGATTTTATTGAACTATAAATTGTGAGTTAACACTATTAACTTTTGTTGGGTTAACTTGCTATTGGACGTTCTTTCATTTTCTGAGACACTTCATGGGGGTTTGCAGGAGATTATCCCAGGGCTCATAGGGCAAAAATACCCCGGACAGGTTACCAATCTGTTCCAGGGCAGATAAATACTCACACCCATGGGGAGGTGGCTATTCACTTTTGGACGAACTATGTACATGGTTGTTTCTCTTGGTATAAAACATTTGAAATGTGAATCACATATTAAGGTCTCTGACTGTGTTTAAATGTGAGGGGGAACACAAGGGCAGCACATGGAAAAGCCACTGTGTGCTCTAATGACACTGCTATCAGTAAGCACAGGCGCTCTCATGGGTGTAATGTCGGTCATCACCCCACACTGAAGGACGAAAGACAGAGGAAAATGGAACAAACAGAACGTGGAAATATCAAAGGGAAGCAGTTGCATTAGTGATTTAGCAACATCAAAGACGACATGTGCCTCTCTTTTTGTTAACAGTAAAACCTATTATCTGCCACAATCATCCAACCTCATGGCACAATGTCTCAGCCATAGTTAGTTTTCTGGTTTATGATCTTTTCTTTTATATTATCAACTCATTGTAAAGTTGCAATGCTGTGGGATCACAGTGGCCTTGTTTAATCAAGTCCTGTCCCAACTGCAACCACCACTGCGACCCAGAGGAGGATGGGTTTGAGACTTGGTTCCTCCCACTAAAATGGAACAGGGTTCACACACCAGATTATGAACCATTCCAGAGCATTTCGACCAAAACGTAATTGATTCCGAACCTGAAAAGCTGAATTAACTGGAACCAAAACAGAGCAGTTTTTCCAGAGCAAACCCTGATAACATCAATGGATGTGTCATTCTGCAGTTTGGACAGAAAGCAGAGGTCAAGAATGGAGATCGCAATGGAGAAAAGATCATCCAGTGTTCTCCCAGAAAACAAAGTGGTTCTGTCATCTTGCTAGAACTGTTTCTTCCATTGATCATCGTGCAACACTTTCTGTTGATGAGGCATTCTTGATTACAATGATCCCACACAAAACTGCTTATAAATATAGGCTTGTTAAGGAGGCCGCATCACGAATTAGAATGAAACTGGTTCAAGACTCCATACCCTGTTGGTGGAAAAGAGTATCAGTGTATGTTGTGGATGTTTTCCATGACAGTCCAGTTCTAGAAAGTTACTTGTGCATGCTGTATTTTAGAAGAAGCATGAAATAAACAAAAGGGGTCGGATCATTTGGCCCTGAACTAGCAGGTCAGAATGGGTTAAGATTAAATTGGGGCAAAAATTAAGGTAAAATCTGTCCCATCTCAGAAAAGACAGCATGGTGCATATTTGAGGCGTTTAGAGCTTTTTCTACTCTGGATCCATTAAACATGGCAATTAACAGAACAGAATTATCAGGTGAACAGAAGATCTATGAACCAGATTTAAATACCTGCTATCAGTGCAAAGGATCAGGGTTTATTATTATTTTTTATTTTTTATTTTTTTTTATTATTATTTTATCTGTGCATCCCACGGACCAGTACCACATGACCACGACCCGGTACCGGACAATTATTTTCTCTGCTACACTGTACTAGACAATTATTTTCTCTGCTACACTGATATTCCCTCTTTTTTGCCTCAAAAAACCTGCCACTCGGGCATAATGTCATATTGATGACTCGCACATCCCTGAGACTTCATTCAAGGAGCTGCAGTTTAAGCAACATAAATATGTGAATTTAAACCTGAAAACTTGTATTATCAGAGCTATCGTTTTAGTAATGATATGTTTTGAAAAATATGTGTATGTTTATTTTCATTTGTATCTAGTCATTAATGTTAATGCTGTCACTGCATCTTTGCTATGCTGTTTTCAATATATATAAATATATACACTGAAAACTGAAAATCTGCACATCTCCTCGGCTTGTTCAAAGAGCTATGAAGGAAAATTGGTAAGCATCAGATTACAGGGTGCTGCAAACTGGGATTTTTAAGGGTTTGAGGATTTGACACATTCTCAGTTTTGTATCTGGGATGATATATGGGTTCATTTCTTTCCCGGTTTGTTCTCTCTGCCGCATTGCCGTTTCCATAATGATTACCGTTGGTCGCTGGAGTGTCACATCATCAAAGGAAAGCAAACACTTTTATTTCTCACTTATATACTACTCAAGGCATACTGGATCACAATAGCTGGCCATGAGGATCCAGCTCATCACCTGAAGCCCTTGGCTTTAGAAGTCGGACGCAATTTGGCTTGTTTTGCTCAATGCTGTTGAAAAAAAGCCCATTCATTGATTGATACAGGAAATAGGAGTGTATTCAGTCTCCTACACACACACTCATCAGACACAAGCCAGTTCTGCTTCTTTTTGGTGATGCCTCTAATCCGCAGGCCCGACTGCCAGCTGAGCGGGTATAAATATGCTGTTATCCGCTGCTGTACTTTGTTTATAGTTCATTTTAGGCACCTTTTAGAGAACCTGTAGCAAGATCAATTGGGGAATAATGATGGAGGCCTGGGGCGTCCCCACACATTCAGCACTGTCCGCTCGGCATGCAGCCTGCCGACTCCACGGCCCAATTTTATTCATTCGCCACCTTTCTTTATTTATTTCTGTGGAGGAGTGGCAGGTAATTGAAGGACGGTGCTGATAGCCCGGAGTTGGAGACGGACAGGGATAAAAAGGCACTTCCACCCTTTCCACGGCACCTATATATTTAAAAAAAAACTTGCAAACAGCTTTTGGGGCTAATGAGGTGCTTAGTGGTCTGTGGGCTTTTCTGCATGCGTAATTATGCCAGAGAGGAAATGTACTTACACCAGGGGGAGATAAAAGGATTTGTAAGGCTATGTAAGTACAGAAGAAGGAGTGGAGAATTCGATCAATAATTAATTTACTTTCAGCAGTCAGGGCCAATTAACAGGCTTTTTCCCCCCATTACCAGCCTAAAAGGCCACGGTGCCTCTTTTAGCCCTAATCTGACTGACCATTGTGACAATCAGGGATTAGCGAACAAGGAAATCGATGGAACACAATGCAAGACACTCCATGGTGGGGCGATTCAATCGCATGGTTCATGGCTCATGCCTCATGCCTAGCATGGTGATAACTACCTGCATTCAGTCACGGCAAATGGGGTCCATTTGTCGGAGACGGTCCATTTGTCAGAGACAGAAATTCAAGCCCTGCTTGAGAGGAAGTAAAATTTCAACTTGAAATCAAAAGAAATTTCGTTATGAATTTGCTACCTCATGTCCTTTAACGCACATTTACATTTTTACATTTACATTTACGGCATTTAGCTGACGCTCTTATCCAGAGCGACGTACATCAGTGCTTAAGAAGTCCATAACTGTTTCTTACCTGAAAAACAGCTTAAATCCATGACAACTATTTAACCAAGATACTGCAGTCAGAGCATCTATACAACAATTGTCACATTTACATTTACTGCATTTAGCTGACGCTCTTATCCAGAGCGACGTACATCAGTGCTTAAGAAGTGCCATTATGGTGCATCATCCAAAAGATTGCATTCATGTTTTGCTATAATCTTTGATCAGAGTGACTTCTGCAGCTTCAAAATGCCTTCCGATGGGCAGAAAACTGATACATCTAGCCTTCCCAGAAAACCAAAAACTGTTCCCGTACCACAGTGTGGAGTGCAAAATACCTCTCATTTCAGTTGTCTATTCACTTTTGGACAAACTACTGTATGTATATGTTTGTTTCTTTTGTATAAAACATTTGGCATTTGTGAATCACATATTAAAGGGGATTTATTATGAAAAACTCACTTTTTGCATCCTTTTGGGTCTCTGCTGTTCCAATAAACACTACAAGCGCGAAAAAAAAAAACGTATTCTGTGAGTCTTTTGAAAGATTTTGGTGTCAAGAATCATATGCTTCTATGAGCCGTTTGGACGACTCCCTTATCCTGACGTCAGGATTAGGAATTTTGGATAGAACCACCCCTCACCTGTCGAGGCCCCACCCACAATATTAGTTGAAGATCCACCATTTTACGAGCATGCATAAGACGCCAAGCGCTGTGGCTACAGGCAGAGGCATGTCACACATGTTGTGTTGTGTTCATTTTGCTCTGGGTCCGACTCAGGGTCGAATTTATAGGGCTGAAAGCGCCTCTGTTTTCTGCCCTTTTCACGTGTGGTAAATGTGCAGAATAAGCATGAGATGGGTGGGGCATGGCCAGCAACAGCGTATTTGCATAAGTGACACTAACACTTAAACGGCTCATTTTGAAAGGTACTGAAACTGAAGAATAAAGCTGGTGAGATCTCTTTATGTGAGAGTGATTTTGTGCAAAGAACTTCATGAACGTTTTTTGTTGCCCATAGACCTTTTATAACTTGTCTAAAAAGAGGTATGTCACCTTTAAGGTCTCTGACTGTCAGTGGTGGTCCTAGACCAAAATTACCAGTGGGGCCGAGGTGGGGCCAGTGTGTTTTTAGGTGGGCATATATAACAGCAAAACAGGTCAATATTTCCTTTTTATTTTATGTTTAGCTTTTCATTACAGTTCTTTTTCACATCATGAAATCACACTTTGTAAATCACACCGCCATAATCTCACTATAGTAAGGAGGAAAAATAGAAAAAAAAAAGAGATGTACATATGTGATGGCCAGAATTGACTGTTTTCCCCACAATTCAAGACTCAAGATCAGAGAGACTTTGCAATCAATCAATTTATTATAATTACCAGGCAATTAGAACACTCTGTACCGAGACACAACATTCTGTAATCGCGGCAGGGAGCGTTGCCCCGATTGAAAGTTCATGAGCTTTTATTGTCCTTTCAGCATGATGTCATGATGTCACCTAGGTCTAATTTCCAATCTGAGGTTTTGATGTACGTGCTTCAGTGCATGTGCTCAGCATATGCTCAGGACACGTTTGAGGCCTGATATAGCCTTTTAAATTAACCTTAAACACCTTAAATAGTAGCACGCATTGTTCTTTATGGCCTTTTAGTAACTGACATCATTTCTCACCACCCTTACGAAAATTTCGTTTTCATGGTTTTTTGGGTAACTATGAAGTGGTGTATGTATGTGTAAACCATGGTAGTACTACAGCTACCATGAAGTGCTGTGGATAAACCATAGTAAAACTATGGGTAATACCAAAGTACCTTGGGGTACCATAGTAAAACTATGGGTAGTACCGAAGTACCATGGGGTACCATAGGAAAACTATGGAAATTCTCTTCTGCAAATTCTCTTTTACACTGTTCAGCAAGTTTTCTACCATGCTGAGGTCTCATGCACAAACACACACACACATACACACACACACACAGGGATAGCTTGTGCACTAACACACAGATTTAATGGAATGAAAGCCTGAAGGTGTTTTTTGCTGCTTTTGCTTTAAACACTGTAAGCAAAGCAAAAATAACTTTAAAATATTAAAACCATGCACCTACATGTCTTCAGAAAGTCAAGTTATGATTTAACCAAACATGATGAACATATTTATCATTTATTAGATGATAATTAAAATGCTGTTACGGTCTGTGTGCTCGGGGAGTAAGGCGAGGCACAAGCGCAGGTTCCACTGATGTTTTTTATTAACAAAAAGACTCATACACTCATGTCAAAAAAGGAGTCCCATAAACTTAATACAATAGCTGCCTCTGCCGGCCGCTGGCCAAGACATGACAAATGCTGGGGAAAAAATCATTTTTTTATCATTTTTAGTTTTTGCCAGAAAGATTTTCATAATCAAATTATGGTGGATATGAATTAGGAATTTGCTGGGAATAAATCCCCATTCATAAATAATTCTCTCTTGCTTAAAAGCTTCTCAGATCATCTGAGATGTCCAGTGATGCTGGATTAGTAAGGTTTCTGAAAGATGTGGTGGTATTTCCCAGGAGAAGCACATGCCAGTCCTCAGTCTCCCAGCTTGGTGGCATCATGTAATTGGAAGAAATCTAGCCAGCAGTGCCTATATGAAGGATAAACAGTTCTGGCTTTTCTTCCTCCCTCATGGCACTGGGTCACTTCATATTGAACTACATCACTATGGAAACTTGCAGCACATCTAACCTGCTCCAGGGGAAGGTTACCACGGACTGTAAACAGCTCTTAGACCACCCAGGGCCACTTTTTTTTACTGCATATCAAAGTTTTATCCAATAAACCATTGGTTTGCACAGAACTATAACATAGTGCATTTACTTTATGGTAAAAATGAATCTCATTTCCAAGGTATAAAACCCTTTAAATGTAATAAAATTCACAGTAGTTTTGCTATTGCCAGATAAATCACTTTTTATTAGCTACACTATACTCTCTACAGCAATGGTCACGTCCTATAGAGTCTAGATCCTGCTGTGAACGCTCTAGCTCTTTGATTGGCTGGATCAGATGTGTTAAAAGTATATTGTCAGAAAAGTTGATCTCCAGCATTGGGGTTGGTGAAGAACTGAAGCATCCAATAAAGCCAAAGTAGGGATGGTTGCTTACTTCTACAACCCAGATTCACTTTAATTTCTAGGTAATTGACAGGTGGGTGCTATATAAGACTCCTGAGATTGGCTTTTTAGCCCTTAATAACCACCCAGTTCAAATAGGAATTGACTCTGGAGGGAAGGATAATTGGAAGGAAGTTATTTCTAAGGCAACATGGTCAACATGAAGACATCGCTTTAATTCTTACTTATCTGCTTGAACACTACAGGGATTTGTATTTATTTGTTTTGTATTTATTAATAAAGAGGCATTTTGTGTGCTTTTCAGCTTAATACCATTTTCATAGTAAATGAAGTAGATTTTCCATTTCATACCAAATAATTACCTCATACATCACACTAATGTGTGTGTTGGAGTGAAAGTACCAACATGAAATATTGTTTAACAGCATCATCCTCATCATCAACAACTTTTTTGTACAGTTTGTACAGGGGGTCCTCGGTTTACGACAGTCTGGACATACAAAGTTTTGAGTTTACGATGCTCACTCCCATAAAAACGTTTAAAAATTAAGACATGAGTTTTTCTGCTTGTGCTGTATTTTATCATTTTCGTCCTGGCTCTGATGGTTCCCTGGCTAGTTGTTTGATTGATGCAACACCTCAAGTATCAGGCGCATCATGCTGGACATCAGAGCAGGAAATCACTGCAATCACAGGTTTTCAGTTCAATCATCAGAGCAATGTGACACTGCATCTAAGAGGTTTTCATCAGCACAGTGCTACACCACAGTTATGAGGCTTCCTGAACTTGCCATTAGAACAATAATATGTTTTCTGGACTTCTGTCAGAAAATCTTTACACCTCAGCTCCACGGCTTCCTGGATCTGCTGTCAGAACAACACTGCACTTCAGTTATGAGGCTTCCTGGACTCCCAGAAAACCTCAGTTCCAAGGTTTCCCACTCTTTTCAGATCTCCCCCCTGCACAGTTTTTGTTTTGGTCTGTATATATTTATTTATTATCACACCTTTATTATTTTTTAGTTTATTCTTAGTCTATTTGTTTTAATATTGTCTTTTATTTTCCTATCACTAAGTAAATCCTAGGTTATCTATTCTGGAAATTTGCACAGTTCTAGGTGTAATTTGGGGTACATTCCACTGCACATTGTACTTGTATAACTGTATATGTGACAAATAAAGAATCTTGAAATTCTGAAATTGCTTGAAATCTTAAAATCTCAGTTCCGAGACTTCCTGGACTGACAACCAGAACAACACTACACCTCAGCTCCATGTCTTTCTGGACCTGCTGTCAGAACAACACTACATTTCAGTTCTGAAGCTTTCTGGACTGCCAGAACACCTCAGTTTCAAGGTTTCCTGGATCTACACTATACCACAACTACAAGGTTTCCCAGTCTGGTCTTTAAAAGTCCCATGATGTGAACATTCCACTTTATGAGATTTTTTAACATTAATATGAGTTCCCCTAGCCAGCATATGGTCCTGCAGTGGCTACAAATGGCGATAGGTGTAAAGAGTGCTTTGATCACCCTGCTCCGCCGGTGAGAGAATGACAGCTCAGATGGCCCGATCTGGAATTTGCCCCGTCGTCACACAGGAAAAGGTTACCTCCCCTTTCTCATGCTTTGGCCGCCCAGAG
>JBBPDC010000032.1:13610786-13637609 GCA_037974485.1 Hemigrammopetersius urotaenia | reverse complement strand
CCATGTGCAGACCCAAGTATTTGTATTCCTGGACAATCTCCACATCCACCCCCCTGACAGACAGAGGAGAGACAGGAGGCTGTGATCATCTAAGGTCCACAACCAGTTCTTTTTTCTTGTCTTGTATACTGTATATTAATGACAGTATAAGTTGCTTGTAAAAACTAGCTTGAAGATGAATATTTGAAAGGACATGAATAAATATAAATATATCAAATAAATAATTTGATATATAAATGTGTTTTTATGTGATGGTGGCATTCTTGCATATTCTTGGAGCCCCGGTTGATCCTCCTTTTAGTTTTATTCTTTAGCCAGAACAGGCTGTGAACAGCAGTCTCACGTTCGATACAAAGAAAAGCCCAGGTTCTCTATACAGAAAATACCCATAAAGAGTTAGTGCCAGCCTGAATGTGCTCACCTACACTGTAAACACTAATAGTGTTAGTTGTTAGAGACTTACAGGTAAGTTTTCTCAAATAATTGAATTCGATAAATGTGTAGAATTAACTTTTTAAAGCCTTTTTTCATCTTTTCATATACACTGTAAGTGCTAATAGTGTAATTTGTTGCACTATAAGCAAAAGTGTTAACCATTTACTCCAATAATTGAACTGTTTTGAAGATAAAATTCTACAGTTTATAGTGTAATAAAAGTGAACCTGGGTTTGTTTGCTGAATATTATTTCGCATTTTTCAGCACCAGCTTTGTGTGTTTTGTCCCTCGTCCTGCAGATGGAAGCATTTCTTCATTTTAGAAATATGGACTTGATTATAGCGCAGATCTCATTAACTAGAGCTGAAATTCAATAACAGTGCAGCAAAATATGAACTGACGGTCACATAGGGAAGATAGTTCATTGTTACCATATCAGTTGAAATCAAAGTCGACTTTGCTCTTTATAAACAAGAATGTGATAAACCATGTAAACAGAACATTTACTCCTCAGTCTATATAATCAATATATGTAAAATAAGCTGTGAATCCAGTTAGAATTTTTGTGATGTGACAAAAAAACATGTTTGCATTCATTTACCTATTCAGCCTATAGCAGCTCAGCTCCGCCCACTCACAGTGAAGTCATAAGGAGTCTTTTAGTCTAATACTTTTAGAATGAGGCGCTATACAGGGCAGCCAATCAGAACAGAGGTTATTTACATATATCCCTTATAAATACACAGTAGGATGAAGTAAGGTTGGAAAGTGGATGTCTAAAAATGAATTATGACTGTTCCACAGGCCCTTTAATGTTCAGTTTCTTTCAGAATTTAAAGATTCCTTTTCAGAAGACCTACTGAGTGTTCACACCACTAGAGAAGGCCGTTAAGAGGTTCTGGCCTCTTAAAAGAGTATTAGAGACTTATTTATATATTAAATATTTATTTATCTATTATTTATGTATCTATTCATGTTTTAAAGATTTAGCACTGAGTGATTAAGTAAACAGTGTAGCTGCTTGCTGATAAATTATTTACAAATTCATGTGGTTTTATGTAGCAGGTGTGTTAATACATGTTTTCTCAGAAAATCAACAAGACAAATGTACAGCCAAAACCTTGTAGAGAGCAACTAGTTTTGCTATTCAGGCAAACATTTTATTCAGTTTTATTTGGGCAAATAAAATACAGAATTTTTCATTAGACAGATAGGAAACACTATCTAGACAAAAGTATTGGGACACACCTGTTTTCCAGGGTTTGGGCATGGCCTCTTGCATCCACTGAAGGGTCTTCAGGAGACCAAGACATTTTGGACAACGCCATGCTTCCAACTTTGTCGAGGCAAATTCCCACAGGACTAAAGCCGAACTTGTGGCTCTGAAAGGTCAGCTGTTGGAGTGTGTGAGATATAAAGACTTTACAAAGCTCTTGTGCAAACTTTGGTTTTAGCTCAGCTCTGCAGATGTTTCGGTTCGTCCACCTCCACGCGACCTTTCCTTCTGGATGCAAGATTATTGACAATGGAGCTGCTTTTGTTCATTTTTCAAAGCGGCTTTGGTTCTGTTTTTAAAGTGGCCGCGTTTAGCCCACTGGCTGTCATTTCCCTGCGGACCACCATTACAGACCATCTAGACGTTCCAGCCTAAGTGGCGTGGTCACTGGGGATTCTTCATTAAAATTCTTTCTCAGGGTTGATGTGAGTCTTTCAAGAAAAAAAAAATCTCAGAATGAATTTAAACTGTGCAGTGAATCACAATTTGAGTCTTAAGCTAAATCCAGAGGGACTGTCTGGAAACTTTTGAACCTACAGTACATGCCATTTGTGCATATACACTAACAATCAAATGTTTGAACATACCTTCTCATTGTGTGTTTTCTTTGTTTTTATTATTTATTACATTGTAGATTCATATTGAAAACAAATAAAATTATGAAGAAACACATGGACTTATGCAGTAAACAAAAAGAATATGTTCTGTAATAGGGTAATGGTGGACTGTTGTTTTTCTACTTGATTAAGCAGTTCTTGCCATAATGTGGAGTAGGACCATGGTGGAATAGGATTACCAACCCAATGATCACAACTGATGGTCCCAGAACACCTGTTAATTAAATACCACTCCAGGTCGATTCCTCATGAATCTGATTGAAAAAATGCCAACAGTGTGCAAAGCTGTCATCTGAGCAATATTGTTTTCAATATTCATCTAAAATGTAGCCAATAATATAAACAAAGGAAATTGTTGAATGAGAAGGACTGGTAGCGTAGCTACTGCAAAACTTTGCATCTCCAAAATGTTTCCTGTATCTTTTTAAAAGAAAAATAAAATGGCTTTACCACAAAGCCATTTAGCCACAATTGGGAAGGTGGTGTTGGAGGAATCCCAGGTTTTTTATCACAGTGTCAGGATACCTGTAGGTGTGTTTCATCACCTGGCTGCTAAAATGCCCTTTTAATGGGAGAAATGCTAAACACATGCTTCGGTTGTTAATGCTGAATATACACCATATGGCAACATTATTGAAAAACTCCCAAGGCAGCAATGCGGGGTAATGTGTTTGCTCCACTAGGAGGAGTTCTGTTTTACTGCTACAATTTAAAGGTTATCTTTTGAGGATTGTGTAGCTGTGTAGAAGCTTCTTGTATACTGTCAGGACCAATGAGTTTCATGATTACAACCCTTGAACTTCCTGCTAGTTTCTTTAGCCAGTGCTCATTAGGGACCTTCATCCACATCCATGGACAAGCTGCTTTGGGCCAGGGTTGATGGTCGTGCAAATAAAACTGAACTGGGTTAAATAGGGCCAAGGTTCTGCGTGTTCTTACCAAATAGATCTTAACTAAAGGTCTGAGAGGCTATTAGAACAATATTTCAGACATGTTAAATTCACTTAGAATGGTGTTAGGAAATAACTGTAGGAGAACCAGGTCTAAAGTCCTTCCAATTCAACGTCCAACCTCCTTTTCACTCCACACCATCCCATCTCCTTCTGGTTGTTCTGTTTAATCTGTGAGCTCTACTTCTATTCATCAAGGGGGTCTTAGAGTATCTTCTCATACTAGGAACATACTCAAAAATTATTTAGAGACCTGGGAGGTATTCCATGAAAGTAGTTAAATAAAGCCAGGCTTACCTGAAAAAGTGAGACTTGAACTAGCGCCATCTCCCAAGTAAGCCTCAAGTCGTTCCACTAACGCATTCCAGGTTTTTCCAATCAAGGCTAATTCAAGGCAGACCTGCTTAGTCTGGTTTAGCTCGCGCACCTGAGATATTTAAGAAGCTCAAATTAATGGATGCCCGAGACGTAGATGAAATGACACAGAACCAGAAGAAGACAAATACAACAGAAGAAGGAGAATACAAAAATATTTTAACAAAAAAGACAATCATGTAGCCATAAATAAAGCCAGAGTGGTGGCTTGGCAGAATATAGCAGACAGGCTAAACGTGTAAGTCAGGAATTCGTGAATAACGTGATTTTGTGGTACAGTGATGAACACTGTCACCTCGCTGCAAGAAGTTTCCCTCCAGGCCATCAGGCCCTTCTCACTATTGGCTTCATATGTTCGTTTTGTTTTATAGTGTAACTTTTTATTCTCCATAAAGTACTTTCAATTGCATTTTGTCTTTCCATGTTACTAATGAACTTAAATTGACGTAGCAGTGGTCTAGAACATTCAGTTTCAGCCTATGTGTAACCCCATGACTACACAGACTTTAGGTTGTTAAATACAGCCCTAGACGTGTTTGGTCTCCAGCGCCTATTCATTGATTTGAATATTCATCCTTCACTATTACATCTCAACAGAAGCAATCTCAGGGAAGAACTTGGCAGCAAGTAAAAATAAATATACATTTTTTTTTCACAGTGGTATGTAAAATGACAATAGTTTGCAAAATTCAGAAATGTAATTGTAGCCACTAAGAAAATGAGCCAGGCCACTGCTACTGGTGGGGAACCACTGCTACTGGTGGGGGGCCACTGCTACTGGCCTCCACCTGAGGACCTCACACTAGTAGAGGACCTTGCACTGAGCTTCAATAAAGGACAGCCTCAGGTGGAGAGAACAAAGAGAAGGGAGGTATCAGCAGAGATCATCCCCCCAGGGGCCTGGGAAAAATATGTAGAAGTTATTGTCCACTTCTTTTCCTTGGTGTCCATCCTTTAATATATCCAAGATACTTATTATAACCAACATACGAAGCTTTTTGTGACCCATTAACCCTTGTCACAGGATACATGTGCCATTTATAAAAGAAAGCTGTTCCTGTCTGTTGAAAGGGAGAAGCAAGACATTGAATACAAAAGGCTTCTGATAAAAAAAACTAGAGAAACTAGAGAAGGATGTAAGTACACATGTAAAGAACAAAGGCATATGGTTTGAACAGAGTTTTATTTTCTGTTCCCTCTCCACAGCTTAAAAAATGTCTGATCAATACACATCTTTGAATAAAGAAAATTCTCTATTTTCAGCGTATGTGTTTTTTTGTTTTTTTTATTCAGAACGGTAGAGACATGACCATCATCAGTGGCTGTGATATAAGAGTATCTACAAAGGTTCCTCACACTCCTTCCATCTATTCCCTCTTCGGGAGCAGGAATGTCCTCCCACTGCTCCTCCGCCATCGGCGTGGGCAGTCTCTCCTGGCATATTGTATAGGACTACACAATATTGCCTGCACAGTCTGGCCTTACTCTGATGTCAGGCATCTAAATCTACAGAATGTTAGCCTGAAAAGTTGATCTAAAAGAAATGTCATGTGTATGAATGTCGAACCTTGTTGGCCAGAGATCATCTGGATTTGCACCTTTGTTCTGCTGTGGGCGGTGTTCCATGCCTTCTCTGCCTCAGTTTGAGGTTCTGGGTAAGGGGTTAAAAGGTATGGCAGGCAGACATAACTCCTGTCCCCAAGTGGGACTCCATTAAACTCCCTCCAGAAGAAAGTATTGCTGTGTATAACATTCCTACAGTTCAAAAGACCCTTGGAGCTGATGGTTTGAATGCCCTTTGGATTATTTGTGTACGCTCCTCCAAAGGGTTTTCTGTACAGGCCATACTTGTGTCTTTCTTCTTTCTGCTGACTCTCCAGGCAGGTGTCAGTCTCACTCAGTGCTGCTTAAATAGGCCTGACCCTAATTACCTTACTTTAATTTATTTATTAACACTTATAGTCACACCTGAACACACCACAGCACAATGTGAACAATGTGTAATTGCTTCTCTGCATTTTAACCCATTCACCAAGTGAAGCAGTGGGCTGCTGCCAGCGAGGTGCGCTTGGGAGCATTGTGGGGACAGTACCTTACTCAAGAGAACCTCACTGGTGTTTCTAGCAGTTGGGATCCATACCCCAACCTTCTGATTGCAGGGCCTGTGCACTTACCACTAGGCAATCCACTAATAAAAAATTTAAATATTATATTTTAAATAATAACATTTTATGCTTTATGTTCTTCTTATTAATATATATATTTTGTTTCTGACTTCACACGTTCATTGTTTGACATTTGCAATACTATAAGTATTTATCATTTTAATGCAATGAAAATACTGAGACGTTTACAGTCCCTTTTTTTTAATGAGTGGCGATGGCAGGGAATTCTCATGACGGAACGATCTCTCGGGAATCCTTTTCCACACAGCCCACATTCTCTGAGACAAAGCTAGACTAAGCGAGAACTTTAACCTGGTCCGGACCAGACTTTAAGTTAAAGTGAAAGTGACAAGTCAGTCATACGTGAACACACCACAGCACACCGTGTGAACAGCACGAAATACGTCCTCTGCATTTAACCCATTCAGCAGGGGGCAGCTACGAACACGGCGCCCGGGGAGCAGTGTGTGGGGACGGTACCTTGCTCAGGGTACCTCAGAGGTGTCTAGCAGTCTCGGGAATCGAACCTGGGACTTCCTGATCACAGGGTGATCACTAGGCTACCAGCTAAGTTACCATGGAAACACAGCGGGGACTCATTTAAACCACGCTGATGGAATGGAACTCCCACTTAAATAAGTGAGACTTTTTCTAAATAAACCAGACTTTCACCTAATCCAGGTTGTGGAATTCCCCCATGGTTTAGCCCCAGCGTTTTCCACTAAAGACAAATCTAATCCAGATTAAAATGAAAACCATTCTTATAATACAAATGACACAGCCTGTCATTTGTATTATAAGCTGTTCATTAGTTCATTTTTGTTCTTGGTATTTGTGTATGACATCATTTTTTAAACCCAGTAACGTTTTTTATTGTTACATGTTTTCAACTTTGATTCTATGAGACATAGGAACACCAAACAAAGCTCAGCATGAGGTCTCACATCACCAGCATCACCACAAATAGGGGAACTTTACGGGGAGTATTACAAACATTACAGACATGGGGTAGAATTGACCAAAGTAGCCTTTATGACAACGGACCTTTGCTGGAATATAAACATAAATGAAGGTTATCATAAAAGCCTTTTGTTGCCTTAGGAATGGTGGTAAAGTGTTTCCCATGATTATAGTGTTGGAGGATTGTATGAGCACACACACACGTGCAAGGGTGTGTGGGGAGGGCATTATGTTTTGATTTTTCTTGGCTCAGAAGCAGCAATCAATCCCATTGACCAAGAGTGTCCACTTGGCCTGGTCGATACTCTGATTCCCCTGCGTAACTTCCGCCCAGCTGGGATTGTAACTGGAGCAAAAAAGTGCCTGAAAATCGGTGGCGCTCGGAAGCCGTTCCTGAAAAGAGCCCTTTAAATGATCCCTGCTGCGACTGGGAAACGGCCCTGAGTCCTCACGCTCTCCGTCATCACCCGGCCTGTCGGTCTTCAAACACTTGTTGCCAGGCGAGCGCCGAATCCCGTCGTCCTCCGACCCGTTTCCGGCGTGTGGCTGATTGTGTTTTGCTCCTTGTCTTCGACGTCCCTCACGGAGACGTTTTTCAGAGACCCGACGGCCTCTCGAGGCTCAAGAGGAAACTGGAGCTTTATGTATTTACTTATTTATTTATTTGTTATATATATTTATTTATTTATGTGGAGTGACTGATTAAAGAAACATCCAGTATCAGGAGAGCAGTAGGAATCCGGCGAGTGTAATTCATCACGGGGATAAATAATGCAGCGGGGAGGCCATGAGTTGCACTTGCACAAATGGAAGTGGACGGCCTTAGAAGTGGCTTATTGTGTAGAAATGATTGCTTTGCCTCCGCTGCAAAATACCCCTCTGATTAAATGCACCAGTGTATCAGAAGTAAGCGAGCTTTGTGCCGTTTATGAGTGCTCTGTGTGTGTGTGTGTGTGAGTCACCCGTATTCCAAACTCGGGTCAGTCAGCCAGTCCTTATGTGACTGAATTCTGAAAAGAAAAAAAAAATCCCAAAGAATCAAACTGAAACACGTACACTGACATCCAAACACTGACATGAATTGTTATGAATGTATTTCTTCCCTGGAATTTTCATGCTGTGTCACTGTCAATGTTGCCATGGCAACCTTTACTTTAATTAAATTGTGTTATTAAGGACATAACGATGATAAAAAATATGCAAAAAATATGCAAGGATGATGAACAAAACAGCCCCAAGAGGCCTCTCCTATGTATCGTCCCTCAGAGTGTTGAATGTACAGTACTGTGCAAAAGTCTTATGCCACCCCAAATGACCATCTGGAAAATGTCTGAGTTTTAGCCTGGCCTTAATTTTTGAGGGTATAAACCCTTTTTCACACGAGTGAACCATCATTCAGCTCAATTCTAACTATCCCAGGAATTTATTCACAATAAAAGAAGAGTAATTATGGAACAGCAGTTTTTAATTGGATGATCTGTGCAGTAATTAATTGATTGATTAATCTAATAATCAACTTACTCTTTGACTCCGTATATTACTCCACAATTAACAACCGAAATCCCATCGAGATGCAATATACTGAGGGAAAATCTTTATTAGTCTAAAGTTAATTTAAAGTTAATTGGTTAATTACCAGTGCTTAACAAAGTCAGTATTTGCACCATGGCTGCGCATCACAAGAGAGGGAAAGAGGAAACACACACACACACACACACACACACACACACACACACACACACACACACCAATAAACAAACATTTTCTCAGTTGAAAAGTATGGATAAACACTTACTGGCCACTTTATTAGAAACATCTCCCACCTTGTAGTTCTGCCCAATGGCCACTCTGTTGGGAACATCCACCTTGGGGTTCTCCTCAATGGCCACTCTATTGGGAACATCCATGTTGTGGTTCTTCTCCCTGGCCACTTTATTGGATACACCCACCTTTAGGTTCTTCTCACTGGCCACTTTATTGGAAACACCCACCTTGTGGTTCTTCTCATCGGCCTCTTTATTGGAAACACGCACCTTGTGTTTCTGCTCAATGGACACTTTATTGGAAACACCTGTTTTAAAGGTCCACTGCATGTGTGTGCAGGTAGTGGACTAAACACTGTAGTACTGAGTAATAAGGGATCACTTGTGCTGAAGTATCCTGTCAGGTGGAGGCACTTTGCATTGCTGTCAATCATTTCTAACAATTTTATGATGACAGCGCCCCCAGAGAGGCGTGGCAGTGTGTGAAAAAATTAGGCACACCTCAGTAATCTTTAATATTGTTTCATGAAATGTAATTAAAAAGGCTTTATCATTTGGGTTTGGGACAGGCTCAGTAATGAACTGTCTCTAGTCATGCAGGGAGCCATTAATACACACACACAGACACACACACACAGATGCAGAAGCATGCTTGCATAAACATCTCATGCTCAGTTCATGATCCAAGAGCCAGAGCAAGGCAATAAAAGGTGAGGGCACGAAATGGCCAAATCAAATGAATTTGCCAACACATCTCTCTCTGTCTCTATCTCTCTCTCTCTCTCTCTCTCTCTCTTTTGCTCTCCCGTCCCCCTCCCTGTCCAACCTCACTTAAGGTCATTTAATCCTTCTGCTTTTATTATCTCTCCTCTCAGAGGGTGATTATGTTTCAATGACGGACGAGGCGAAAGAGAGAGTGAGTGAAAAAGACAGAAAGTAAAGCTAATAAGTTAATGTGAAGAGGCTGGATGATACATCACCACGGCGACTTAATGATATGCCGAGCCTCCCTCCATTACTCGCAGGCCAATATAGGAGATTGCATTTCATGGCGTCTCTCTCTCTCTCCCTCTCTCTCTCTCTCTCTTTCTCTCTCTCGCTCTATCTCTCTCTCACCCTATCTCTCTCTCTCTCCCCCCTACCCGCCCCTTTCACTCAGAGTGGATGTTAGGCCTCTCTAGTGTTCTAATGTTCTACCTACTTTATTCATTTGCCCTGTATGTGCAGAGTAAGATGGCAAAATGGCTTTTCATAATTCAGTAAAGTCTCTTCTCCCCTCTGGCCACTGAGATATTGAGTATGTGTGTGTGTGTCTGTGTGTGTGCGATTATGTCTAAATGAGACTGCAGATATGTGCTGTTTAAGGTATGAAAGGAAGTGTGTGTGTGTGTGTGTGTGTGTGTGTGTGTGTGTGTGTGTGTGTGTGTGTGTGTATGTCTACAGCATAAATATGAATGAATGAATGAACTATGAGTCCAAAAGTTGTACACCCCTCAGTAGTCATACCTTCCTGGATACCATAGCAACCACAAGGGATATGGAAGCATTAACCTGGCAACACCCTAGCAACCACCTGGGATATAATACCATTAACCTTGCAACACCACCTCATAGCACCCTAACCACCATAAGAGATTGCATAGCAACCAGTTTGATTGCCCTAGCAACCATGTGGAGCAATATATGAGCTGTTTAGTAACACCACAGAAACCACCTGGAACATTACAGCTATTACCCAGCAACATTCCATACTATGATACTATGGCACCTTCCTAGAAACACCCTAGTAACCACCTAGAAACAACCTAGTAACCACCATAGCATGCCAACACAACTTTTGAAGCAAACTAGCAAAAAATAAAATTCTAAGCACCACCTAGCAGTCATCCTAAAATATCCTAAGCACCACCTAGCAGTGCCTCAACATCAACCTAGCAACTACTACCTAAACCACCACAGCATCCTTCTAGCATAGTATCCATCTCTGTTAAACATACTACAAGAGAAGTGCAGAAGTCTTGAGCCACCCTCCATTTCTTGATATTTTGCCTTAAATCACCTTCTTGGAGCAAAAGTACTATTTTATACCTATCAAAATGTCTTACCTTTGGCATACTGAGTAAATTAAATAACAAAAATAGGAATGTTGTACTGACAGGCTGCAATGTGTCTAAAGATTCAAGGAGCCTAGATGAAGAAGTTCCAACCTCTCAGCATTCAGCACCACCAGTATACTGATCCCCGTCTCATCATCTGGAATCATCTGCTCCTGTTTTTTCACTGGTTCAGGACTTCAGTTAGATGCTCTTTGTTCTGCTTGCATGATTCATGCGTGGGTCACTGTGTGTCTTAACAAACAAAAACATTCCTCCGAAACTGGTCAGGTTCAGGGACTGGACTGGAAATGAGAGTCTTTGAAAGTCCTTCAGGAAGCCTGGAGAACTGTTCCTCAAGACCACATTAAAATACAAGAAAGTCTTGATCTTTAGAAACTAAATATGAAGACATGAAGGGTGGCTCAGGACATTTGGATAGTGCTGTACTGCATACAGAAACAGCTAAAAAGCCTCTCCTATATTGAAAGATATATAGACAGAAAAAAGCATTAAAGTTGATCTTCTTTACCCAGCCTTACACAGACACATATCTCCAAAACTCTGTGAAAAAAAGGTATTTCATTCAGTTGTGTTTGGTACATTGTGCTGTGTGGGTGTGTGTCCAGAGGCAGCTGAATGAGTGTTTGTGGAGTAAAGGGTGAATACAGTTATTCATCTGAGTTCACTAAGTGTTTTTCTTTGGCTTTCAAGAGAGTGTGTGTTATTGAACTCCAACCTCATCCTTGGTGCTTTAGTGAATGTTTTAATAACCTTGGCCATCAAACCTTGTACTGTAGTTAAAACTGTCAGACAAAACCAGAGGTTGTGGCCTACAAACTGGACAGATGTCGGCAGGGTGGTTGAGTGCTGGCCTTGTCAAAGTGAGTTTTTGATAGAATCTCAAGTTCAAGGAAACCTAAATCCATGGTTTCTTCCTACAGCCCTGTTTGGAAAGAATCAGGAGAGAAGACAAGACACACATCACATGGAAATATCGGACTCTAGACCACAAACAGCACAGTGACCTGCACAACCTGCAAGTCGGTGTTAAAGTACAGTAACAGTACCGGCGTTCTGCACATCATCTGAAACGGCATCCTCCAGCTAACATGGCTAATGCTAGCACTGCAGGGAGTCGTCCAGTCCAGAGGAGCAGAGTAGCTTTACAGAAAAGCCTCTGACTGAGCTGATCACAGATCTGCTTGTTAGTTTCATCGTTACTGTTGTGAGACTTTTCGCTGAAATACAAGCCGAAGGCTACAAAGAACTTTAATAAGAGTTGCTCACTGTTGGACTCCTGTGTTCCTCTGTGTAATGACTTTATTCAACAACTAGTCGACTCAACTTCGACTTTTATTGACAGAAAAGTTGATCTGAAAAAATCTGAAGTTGTTAATGTCCAAACATCTAGCAGCAATTCCAATATCCTAGTGAACACCAAGGAACAATACAACTAGTTACCTACGCCCTAGAAAGCATGAGGAGTAATATAAGTAAAAGGTCTCTTGGCAAGCTACCTACCCCACTGACATTATCCACTAATTATATACTAAGCCATGGCACAATCCAACAGGTCTGGGGTGGGGTGAAGGGGTGGGGGGCATTGGAGGGGGTGCTTAGCTGGCATCTGATGTGACTGTCCGGTCCAAAACCAAAATCGTGAGGCCAAGTGTGTTCCTACTGAAAAATCAATTCCTGGCTGTCCTCTAGCACCCTTGTCCTATGAGTCACCGCTTGTTACATAGGTGCTGTGGAAGTCATGAGCTGAAGTCTGAGATGCTAAAATCAAAAATGAAACTGATAATAGGCTGAAGAAGGTTGAAGAAGGTTCTGCTTGCCAAAATGATAAACCTTTCTTTGATTGTGGAACAATCTGATACCCATCAAAAGACAATGATGATCATTGGATCCAACTGGATCATGTTATTGGATCAAAGACTGTTTCTACATTCTACATGGCCTTATCTCTCTTCAACCATCTGGCAAACGGTATCAAAGCCTCTACAGTTTAATACTGCAAACTATTATAATTCTGAATGCACATAAATGTGTTGTTCCTGCTTAAGCAGGTACATTTCAGAGAACTACTTCACTTTATACTGTATATATGTCTCATATTACACTCTGGACCTTCAATAGCACCTGGGACTGGTTTAGACTGGTCTATGGGGTAAGACAGGTCTTAAGTTTATAGACCAGTCTAATGCAAGTAAGACAGTTAAGACCAACTCATTTTAGACTTAAAAAGTTAGCCACCTCACCCCCAGGCTAGCATAGGTCTAAAGTGCTATGTCACCATGGTAACAGCAGAAAAAGAGAAAAAAAAAAACGGAAGAGGCTCATAATTTGTGGTTTGCTAATGAACTTATGAAGAGAGCTGTGAGACGGGAAAGAGTTTTCAGGGATCGTACTAACCCGCTGGAAATGAAGAGGTTGAGGAGCTTGGAAGCTTTAATAGCTTTAATAGTCTATGTATTTGAATGCAATTCCAAAGTCCCTGTTATGTTATGCTATGTTATGGTCAGGTATCCCAATACTTTTTTCCACAAAGCGCCCTCATGTGCACAAGCGTTCTTAAGTAATTATTGAACCGTGACAACATCCCTGATCCCTGATGCCGGCAGGATTTACACTGTCCAAATGATGTTTTTCTTTTTATTGTTGCATTCTTCACTACTTTTCCCTAAGAAAATGTCTTCATGGGTGTTGAATTCCTCTAAAATACAAAGATTTTCAGAATGGGTGAAAGGTGCTGCAGGGTTAGATGTGTCTGCTTGCTCCGCCATTTTTTTTGTTTTGAAAAGACTCTTAAAATTCCCCCAACTCTTTGCAGCATAGTTTTACTTACGATAGTCGGGGTTTTAACTGCTTTGTACAACAGTACTATTTAGACGTCTATGTCAAGTCTGACTGTACCCTATATCTAAGTTATAGTTACAGTCTATCTTTGTGAAACTGGCCCCTGCACTGTAGCTTCTGTTTACTGCTGCTATCGGCACACTTATGTCCTGTTACTCTTACAATGTGGTTCAATGCTTCTAACCATCTGTTGTGTAATAATATATGTATGGTGCAATGTTACTATTATATTCATTCTAAAAGGAATATATACATTTATACGTATCTACGTTTACAAACATAAAAAATGAACTGGTATTTGGTTAGCTGGGTTTTATATTCAGATGCCTAAACAGTGTCACTGCAGATTCTTTGTAAGACTGCTGGTAGGGGTGTGTCTTGGCTCTCTCTCAGTGCCGTGATAGTCATGAAGTATGCGATATTTGTTTTTTGCTCACATTAATCTCCCAAATGGCTCACAGCTTTCCATTTTACTATTGGATTTTTAATGCAGGCAGTTACTTTTTAACTTCAGTGGAAGTCCTTGGTTCCCACTGCACAGGCTCAATCCAATACTACAAACCTTTTTCTTCACAGTATTGAGCACTACAGCGCTTGAGTCTGCATTCGGGGTCCTTCTTTTCTTTATCTTAATAGTTTGTACTTGACACGCAGCCCCAGGAGTTCACCTGTTTCTTTTTCAGCTCTATTACTTTATCGCCATTAGTCCAAATCTTGAACGCATAGCCGCAGTCCTGTATCTACTAACATACACGCAAAACTAAATGCATATTCGCAAACGCCTGCAAGCTTCACGCCATTTTGGATGGAAGGAATATTCTCTGTAATTAAAGAAAAACCTCCTCCGAGAACATAAACATCCCTTTATTACGTTTGGCAATAAGGCAAAACACAAACTCACAATAAATATTTGTGTTTAATATTAAAGAGACGGCACTTCCAGCATTACTATTCACCAGGCAAACATGGACATAAATATTTCAAAGTCTAATGTTCCCGGCTACAAAAGCCTCAATTATGACTTTGTTTTTTTTTTAGAGAGCGTGGAAAGGAGCCTGGGGCAATCACTTTCTCCCCCGTCCAGCGAAGAAATGGCTCTCAATTACTTTCTTTATTCAGCTTGTTCCGCATTGCTGCCTCTTTAGCTGAATACCTTCAGCCAGACATGCAGAACATACCAACGCTGCTCCCTGCAGTGACACCTTGAGGGGCGAGCAGGGCCATCTGGCTGCAAAATGGAGGTTTTGAAAGAACTCTCTTTTAAGGTCTGCTCTGTTCTGATGCTGTTGCAGTTTTTTTCATATAAAACATCCAGCTGTGAAACAGAACTACAGTTCAGACCTTGTGCTTATGTTGAAAGCAGTCAAGACTGTTAAAAAGCCGATCTGTGATCCTGGGTGTTAGCCTTGGCCTGAGGACGAAGACAAAGCCACAGTCTGTGCACTTCTTAGAAGGTCACCATGCACTAAAATTTAATTCAATAAGGAAGTTTGAAAAAAAAAATATTGCTCTAGATGTTATGATGCTGTTTTCTTCTGGTAAAAATCAATCTGGGAAACAGAGCTAGAACTTAAACTTTGCAGTTGTTGTTTGAAAACCACTCAAGGTCATAAGAAATTCTGGCCTTAGCCTACAGGCCCAAAGAAGACCACCTCCATTAAAATGGAGGACTGGCTTTGAAAATCTCACTGGGTCCAGATATCATCATCATGCTATTGCAGTTTTCCAGGGTTAACACCCAGCTGTGAAACAAAGCTAGAGTTCTGACATTGTGGTTGTAGTTTTGAACATTTTAAAGTTACAAAGCTTGATATATGCTCTGAACATTGGCCAGTTTGAAAGTCATGGTTGTCATTTTCTTAATTGTCATCATAATTAAAATTGGAGGGTTGAGGAACAAATGCCTTTTCCTGATGTTGTGATGCTGTAGCAGATTTTTATTGCTAGAACTGAACTAATAGTGGTTTTGACAGTCAGGGCTGTGAAAAGCTCTGACCTTGGACAGCAGTCTCAGAGAAGACCATGGTCTTCTTCTCAGGAGGTCAGAACATATCAGCACTAGCATTTAAATTAAATAGGAGGTGAAAACCTCTCCGGTTCCAGATAGTACCATGCTGTTGTATTTGTCAGGATGAATATCGAAATGTCAGAAAGATCTAGATGTAGACTTTGTGGTGGTGTTTTTGAAACCAGTCAAGGCTGTAGAAAAGCTGATCTTTGCCTTGGCCTAGAATCTGAGAGAAGGCCATGGTCTTCAAACTTCTCTGAAGGTGAAAAGAAATCAGCAACATGCAGTTGCCAGGGTGAATATCCAGCTGTGAAACAGAGGTGGAGCAGAAACATTGTGGTTGTGGCTTTGAAACATGGCCTGGGTATTTAGCCTTTGCCTCTGGTCCCAGACGAGACCACAGACTTCTTGGAGGATCACAACCTATTTTGCTGTTTCTCAGAAGGTCACAATTGATCACTATTAACGCTGAATTAAAAATGAAGGTTTTTGGGGTTTTTTTCAGGTGTAAATCTTGGAACAGGCTTAGAATTAAATCCTGCGTTCCTGGTTTTAAAACCAGTTAAGGCTATACAAAGCTGACATTTGTTCTGACCTTCAGTTTCCAGGTAAGACCATGGTCTTCAAACTGCTCAGAAGGTCTCAACATATCAGCTTGAATCCCTACATTATGATGCAGTTGCAGTTGTCAAGGTGGATATCCTTCTGTGAAAAAGCTGGAGTTGAAAACCTTGCGGTTTTGGGGTTATAGAACCTGCCAAGACTGTAGAAAGGCTGATATTTGGTGTTGGCCTTTGGCCTTTGCCTCTGCACACAGACAAACCACAAACTTCTCAGAAGGTCCAACTTATCTTGAGACTCCTCAAAAGGTCACAACTTAGCACCACTTATAACATTAATTCTGTGCTGCTAACATATCAAGAAAGTCTCAGTCCTGGAGGAGAAACGTCAACCTTTGCCATCTACTCTCCACCCCACAGGAATTTAGACAATGGCACCCCAGCTTCAGCTTTCCAGGAGCCTCCTGGGAGCCACCTGGCAGTTCGATTTAAAGGTGAGCAGGCATGTCACATTTGTGGCCAACTCTCAGTTTGCAATGGCACACTCAGTCTCACAATTCTAACTTTAAAAAGTTATAAAATTGCTAAAGTCAAGGTCTCAGGGTAGATTTGCTCCAGCAGTTCTCATTTGGAAATCTTAATATAATAGAATCAAATAATAATAACAAAGGTGTTGTTTTGTTGCTGCTTTTGCAGAAATGAAAGCCAACAATTCATTTTTGTTGAAATACTTCTTAAAGGAATTTAGAGTTCTGTGATGAAATGATACTCTCTTCAAATTTACAAAGTCCTCAGTCATGAGAGTATTTGTGCAGATTGTGTAATAAGTGTAATAACTAGATCATAGGCTAAGCAGAAACTGACTTCAGCTTTATGTTGCAGGCTGGCCAAGTCTGTATTTGACTCTTTGCACTGATGTCATTGAATCATTTAAGTTTGTTGTTATGGGTATAGGTGACATAACTCTGGTGTCTGCATTAATACCAAAGACTCCAGGCATGTAGGTAAATCTCTTACAATACATTTAGCCATGCTATAGCAGCTAGTGGTGAAGGCTATGATGTTACCTTGGCTATCTAGGTATTTAAATGTAGGTCAGTGGATAATGAGCAATCTTCTGGATTGACCTGTGGATTGGGTGGGTTTGGGTGACTTTGTTAGAATTTTTGCAAAAAAGTGACAATAAGGTATTCCAAATGAGTTCTAAATTTGTGGGTTGGATCAAGGTTGGGTCAGTAATTAACAAATGCTTTTTGTGAAGCAGGCAGGTGTGTGTCATAACAATCCCTGACCTACACATCACTACTGTCTATTAATTGGATGTTTCTCTGCTAACCTTGAAGATACAAGATACAAAAAAGACACAGTATTTTCAAATAATGTGAACTTCAACAAACATCCATACAATGTAATTTGAAAGAAAATCTCAAGCTAAATATGTGTATAAGAAGAGCTGCCTGAAAAAAAATTCTAATTGAATGGTTATTTTGCCAGTATGTCCAACTGTAGCCATGTAAGCAGGATCTGCTACATTTGTAGCTCATTTCTACCAAGGTTTCCAGGTTGTGTAAACGTTGAAGGCCATCTTGGGTTAAAGGATGAGCACCAACATGGTGCCATTTGTGGGTTGACAAGAATGTTCAGACAACTGTCTGAGGTGCTATTCTTCACTCTTCTACAACATGCATGACCTAACTAACGAGTCTGTTTCAACCCCTTGTCTGAAGAGTCTCACTTCTCAGACACTCTTGCAGAGGTTCAGATCAGGGTGAGACACCTCATTTAAGCTTCAGTCTGACTGCTGAAACACTGTAGGCTCAGCTGCCGCTCTTCTTGCTTCTCCTGTATTGAGAGGATCTGCAGATCTGAGAACTGACAAAACCTTCTCCTGAGTAATAATCTACAAAATGTGCTGAAGGAAACTGTCTATGGATCAGTGCTTCTAACAGAGTGTGGCCTGCGATCATTGTTCTGGACAACCTCTTCCCTGCGTGTTTTGGAGTTTTTTCAGCTCTAACATAAATTACAGCAAACAACCTATGTGTTCTCTGCTGACCTGCTGATACATTCTCTGAACTTGTAAATTATTTACAAATCAAGGCTACAATTTTTGCCTGGAGTCACTACATAATCTACTGTTGTGCTTCTAGTTCAAAATGCACAGCTGTCAGACAGGATTGGGGTGTTAATGCAAGCTGAAGCTAGACAGGTTGGACACAACAATTTTCCATCAGCCTGATCTAAAGCGTGTCCTCTCACAGGAATTAAATGTATCTGGGTTCTTTCTGGGTGGAGTTTGCATGTTCTCCTTGTGTCTTCTTGAGTTCCTGGCATTAACTCTGGTTTCCTCCCATAGTCCGAAGAAACATCAGATAGATTGGAAATGCTTTGACTCAGTCCATGCAGAGACTGTCTGGCCTCTTTTTCCTCTGTATGCCTTATGGCTACAGGGGTTGGCTCCAACACCAACTACCTGTAACCAAAGCATTTAAGCCTATAATTCATTAATTGCAATAATAAAATGAACAACATTCAGAATTTAGGTATTTTAACAAAACTTAGGGCCCTGTTTCTCTTTAGGTTGGGGGTGATTGTTACGTTCTAAAACGCCTGTCCAACCTTGTGACAGTTGCTAGAAAAGCAGGAATTTTCAGACCTCCTTAGAAAACCCTTCCTAAATTGAAATGAATGTTATAACATGAAAAACTAACACATGCAAGGCAAGATCATGATTAGGAGCCAGTGGGGTAGATCAAACGTTCATGCGTGAGGAATGCAAACATCATGCCTGAGTTTGAGGTACACAGCAGAGGGCCCATTGTTTCTCACATATCAGTCTTTCATGTTTCCCATCCTAGAGGTTCGACGAATTGTTTGCTTTGGTTTCTTCAGTAACAATTGCATAGTTTCACTGATTTAGCTTATCAGATAAGCATGAGGAGCCATGACTCGTGATTTGTTTGTTTTCCAACCTAAGCTTTGCAGTTAAATAAGAGCATTACTACAATATTTGCCAAGTGATGATTATTTTAAATTAAAATGAGCCAGAAATGATAGATGTGTTTAAGTTCCCTGAAACCCTCAGGCCTTCCCTGGAGACCCAGAAGGCTCTTAGGGTTCCTTACTGTCAGATAGAGTTTTGTTGGATAAATTAGGAGAAAACTACAAACTGTGCAAGACACTAACCCCCGACCAAATGGAAGAGCTTGGCCAGACTGTTGCCAACCGTCCTTAAGCTCTGCTCAGCACTCTTTGTCCTGATTTGCTCTGACTGCAGTGAAGAGTGGTGATGATTTGGAAGCCATTATAGCCAGTGTGTGCAGTCAAATGGCAGAGATGTGTATCTGTATCATAAAGCACTGATTAAAGTCCTGTCTCTGAGGCTCCAGTGCTGTTTCATGCTCTAAGAAAGATGAGAAAAACGAGGCACAGGGATTATGAAGGGCCTTGTTAATTGCGGCCCGTGGTCCATTCAAACTTACACACCCTCACACAGACCTAATCTTAATCTCCAATCAGAAAATGTCTTTGTTTGAACAGCATAACTCTCTATTAATACATTAAAATAACAATCATTGTGTGCTTGGCTTTTTTTCCCCTTGTTCTCATTACTATGATTGAGCAGTTGGCTTGGAAAAAGAGAGGTTTTGCCATTTTTCATTCCACCTACAGAGGGCACTGTGCCTCTACACAGTGAAATTTTACCCCCTCTCTGTTTCTCGGTTTCCAGACAGCACTATTGCCTGGACAAGCAGATCTATGGATGTGGAAACAGCTCTCGGCTTTGCAGAAAAGGAGATTGTTAACCACAAGCCAGTCATTTTCTTCCAGCAAGTCAAATAGCAGAAGTATGTGGTGGGAGATCAGCCAATCAGAAATAACCAGCAAACACTGGATCTAGAATACATTATGGCTGGGACTATTGCCGGTATAAAATCATCACCAATGTCTGCGTGCAATAGTGTCTGCATATTTCACCCAGTGAATTTGTGTATAACACACACATAAGTCAAAAGTTTTGGCACATACTGAGATGTTCTACCTTTGAATATTTACTAAAAATACACTTTACTAACAAAATGTACATTATGTTCACCATTTGAGTTTATTAGACAGAAAATATGTTTTATTCGTCATTACTGACCTACATAAAACCAAAAAATATCATTATAATTGTACTTATCATTCAATATGTATATAGACAATCAATGGTTCAGAGTCCTCTGTTATTTTAGTCTCATTCACACGCTCATGGATTCGTGCCATAATGGAGGCTCTGGAGTAGAACTGGAGTTTTCGACTTTGTTGATTTATCCATAGGTCTCCCTCAGGCGCTGTCCAGCTTAGTCTGCCAGAGGCGCCCTCCCGTGTTACTACTGCTGATATTACTGATGCTGCCGGTGTCAGAGGTGTGTCTTGTTTATAAATAATACTGAAGAGTCAGTGTGCTTTGATGATAAACAAATTAATTGTGACAGAAGCTGAAAATAACTTTGATTTTATCAAGAAAGGCATGAATGTAAATGACCATATAGGATACATATCTGGATAAAGGAATATAGAGATAGATATTTCTTTTTATCTTTGCAAAGGTTTGTGTGTGTGTGTTGTTTTTGAAATGTGGGTCCAATCATTTGCATAGAATGCAACGAAACAATCAAAAACAAGAGGTTATTGAAATATTGTTATGGAAGCATTTATAGCACCTTGAACATCTTCCTTTACATGTTAAGGAATGGGCTACAAAATAAACAATGACATCAGGGGACAATTACTTTAAACTTGGCACCAACTTCAGTTTTTGGCATCTACGTTGTTTTACCTGCTTTTAGCAAATTACTAAAAGCTGATTAATTAGGATTCTAGGGCACCTACAAACAACAGCACCACCCACAGGTTGTGAGAAGAATATAAACCGATCAAGATTGAGCTGGTTTACATCCAGCTCAAGCTGTAGAATCACTTAACCTGTCTATGGAATGTGCCATGATGTGTAACATGTTATGAAACACCCCAGATTCCTTCATTATTTCTTAAAGCCCTCGCCTTTGCTCAGTCTGCTGTTGGAGTTAGATGGGGGTGTTTGGGTCCTATCATAAAATCTGATTGACTGAGACGTACCATTGAATACTGCAGATGCACATTAATATGAAAGTCAGACACAGTCACAAAGTGAGCCTTTTCTTACAAGGTAGGGTTCAATGCAGAAATGTTTCAATGTATTTCCAAAGAAGCTTGAACTTATTGGATTTGCACCATTGCAAAAATCATAATTTCTATTAGGACTCTTAAGAGCTTTGCAGAGTATTATATTAGTGGCATGCTAACAAGAGTGCTCTTCCAGCTATACACAGAGCTTACAACACAGACATATTCATATTATTTCATGAGAAATGTCATGTGTTGTATTTCTTCAAATTAGATAGGGTAAGATATGCATTCTTATTGCTGTTTCGCTGTTTTACAGAGTCCTTCAGTAATTGGGTTTAAACACCGTCCCGCTGCTGCACTGCTGTGACATATAGTGTGATTGTTCTTATAGCTTGTTATAGCCATGAGTTTCCTTGCTGTGGCAGAGAAGGGACTCTCAAATATGATGTTTGAGTGAGTGAGCTACTGATATGCAATGTTTTTTTAGCCCTCCCATTCAATATAATGACCACTTGTCACTGAATTACGTACCAAGAATATATGTGTGGGATGAACCTAGGTTTTGTGCAATAATGGGCTAGTTGGGGTGGGAGGTGGTGGTGGAGGGGTGTGGAGACCCCTGCTTGTTCTGGGGTTTGTGTGTGTGTGTGTGTGTGTGTGTGTGTGTGTGTGTGTGTGTGTGTGTGGCAGAGCATGTGGATGACTGGGGTGATATGTGTTTAAGTGTATTGTTCAGAGCAGTTTCAAGTGTGTGTCTGTGTGTGTGTCTGTGTGTGCGTGTGTGTGCGTGGGTGTGTTTGTGTGTATGTACATGTGTGTGTGTGTGTGTATGTGTGTGTGTGTGTTTGTGTCAAGCCTCCGGCAGCGGTAAACGTTAGATATATTGATTCTACTCTGAACAGACAGACTGCAACATGAAGACAAATGGACTACAATAGAGGGGCCGTCTCAATGGGACCCATGCCTGGCCTGCAGGACGGCCGCCAAGATAACACTTTCCCCATCCCTCAATTCCTCCATCTCTGCCTGATCCATCCCTCCAGCCCTCATCTCCTCTGAGCAACACGCTTCTGCCTGTTTCCCACTCTTTTATTCGGCCTTTCATGCTCCGAAGTGATTAAGACTTCAGAGTTGCACGTGACAGATGAGGCTCATTCCGGCAGAGGGGAGCGGCCGCGGGTCAACGACATGCATGCACACGTGTGCGAATGTGCGAGGGGTGTCGCTGGTTCAAGCTGCCGAAGCCGTGCGGTGAAAGTGCCAGGCTTGATTAAGTCTTGGTGCGGACTGCAGAAAGAGGAGAGCGCAGCGTTAGCCACCAATTAACCCTTTCCCCTCCCGCACACGCATATAAAGAACCAGACCGAGCACAGAATACAGAATAAAACCATTTTTTGGCCAGAAAAAGAGCCTGGATAGAATCGTTAATGATGAGTTTTAACACATGGATAGAAACGAACAGTGCAGTCATCAATATTGTTTCTCAGTGTTCATAATCTCCATCACAATATGTCAGATTCACCTTATCACCTTATTTATCTTATAATTGCTAATTAATGGTTTTAGGATGTGTGTGATCCACTTAACTATGTGTGACCTGTAATAACTGTGTAGTTGCATATTAAGTGAAGTGAAGTGAAGTGACCATTTGTCATACGGGAACACACCACAGCACACAGTGTGAACAGCACGAAGTTCTTCCTCTGCATTTAACCCATTCACCAAGTGAAGCAGGGGGCAGCCAGGAACACGGCGCCCGGGGAGCAGTGTGTGGGGACGGTACCTTGCTCAGGGAATCGAACCCGGACTTTCTGATCACAGGGCGAATGCCTTAACCACTAGGCTACCAGCTGCATTACAATGCAGTAATAACAGTGTAACTACAAGTAATATACTTAGATGGATTGCAGTCATGTAGGTTATACAAATATAAACTTTGCTTTTCATTTTATGAAATTACACAAATGTATATTGACTGCATCTTTAGTATGAGTTATTACATGTGTAAAGTGATGAATTACTTTCTAAAAATGCTGTTCTTCAGTGTTTTTTGTCTGCAAAATTTCCAGATACAGTGTTTGAAACAGAAAAATGGAGAGACAAAGTTTTTGCAAATCAAATTACTTAGCCTACTACATAGTTATATACAAGGGAAAACATGCTAATGTACTTGTGCACTGAAGCATAAAGATTTAATTAAACATTTACATATGTAAACTGCTCTGCTGTTAAAGTGACTGCATGACTAGTAGATACATTGCTATTGCATGGATTATTAATGCATAATTACAGAGTTATTACAGGGGAAAAATAGTGGAACCACATTAATAAACCATAATAAAAGTCTCATTGTAAAGTGACGGAATTGTGCACAATTGGCTCAGTTATGGATTGAAATGATTTTCCATGTTAAGCATGCAGATGTGGAAGATCAATTTAAAATTGTTTGGAATATTTTTAACAGTTCCACCCACAGCTGTATGAGTTTTTTGCCTGTGCACCAATTCCACACTTTAAATTCAGTTACTTTGTGCTGCAAGTTGTTCGTGCATCTGACCCTTTCTTGCCACAAGTGAAGCAGTTACTATTCCAGTCTCTGGTCATCTCCAAACTGAACTACTACAACTCGCTACTGGCTGGACTTCCACCGAAGGTAACAAAAGCACTTCAGCTGATTTGGAATGCAGTGGCCAGGTCAGTCTTCAATGTTCCTAAGTTCACACACACTAAGTTCAACTCAATAACACTTGCTTTTAAGCCAAGAATGGACTTGCACCCCTAACTTATCAGCAGTGTCACTTCTTGTCCTCTCAGGGCTTCAGGCACCGCTCATGTTGAGCCTCCACTGCTCAATAGAAGAGGGAGACATGCGTCAAGACTCTTTTCAGTCTCGGAACAAACTCCCTCTTCCGATCAGATCTGTGGAGTCCCTCCCTGTCTTCAAGACCCACCTCTTCAAGGACCACCTTGGTGACTAACTATGCCTCTCGTTTCTGCTCATTTATGTCCTCCTACCCACCCCCACCAAAACAACCCCCCCACCCAAAAAACCCCCCAACAAACCCTCACTTTTATCTCCATGCCTTCCTTACTTATGCCTTAACTTCTAACTTTTCTTTGACTGGTTTAGGTGTATCTTAGCCTGCAATAACTTGAATAGTGGACTTCGACTTAAATATAGCTTTATGGGTTTAAGGAACAGATGTGGGATACTTGAGCATAAAAGCGTCAGCTAAATGCCGAAAACGTAAACAGAGTTGGTGAATGGAAGTCGCTTTGGATAAAAGCATTGTCTAAATGCTGTAAATGTTAAAAAAAGGAATGTCATGTAAAGGAACTGCATGAACAGCTACTCCACAACCTGTAAGGGGGTAGTATGTGTGTGTTTGTATGGGTTTGTGTTTGTGTGTGTGTTGTGTGTGTGTGTGTGTGTGTGTGTACATATGCTTGCAAGCTTGAGAGTGTGTACAGGTGGCAAATGTCCTAAGCAGTCAGGCATAGACTCAGGAACCTACTGTGCTGGGGATCGCATACAGAGTCACACATCTGATCACACACACACACACACACACACATACACACACACACACACACATACACACACACACACACACACACACACCACACACACACACACAGTCTAATGAGTCATCCATCGTTGTTGTGCCTCTCCTTGTCATTTCTCCCATGTTATTCTCAATATGACAGGTTTGGGCTTGTTATGGTTAATATATGGGCAACACATCAAATTGAATGAATTATTGAAGAACATAAAACTGCCTGTTTATGAGTTACACTCTCAACTCTCATCTGGATCAGCCAAAAACTGTCAGCCTGCACGTCTATCCTGGATCTAATAAGCACATGCATTAGACTATGTGTGTGTGTGTGTGTGTGTGTGTGTGTGTGTGAAAGAGAGAGAAAGAGAAATGGGGGGGTATGTTAATTGACAGAGGAGATGGCTGTCTGCACTGTTTTCTCGGCAGATCTCCGTTTTTAAATGAGTAGCTGTGGGAGCTCCTCTCTGGAACATCCCTGAAGGGCCTGCAGCCTGAACGCAAACTTGTAGCTGTGTGATAGGAAGACAGGGCTGGAGATCAGGAGAATCTGTTCATTAGAAGAGCTTAAAGCTCCCTCCAGAACATCAGGGCTGGTCCACAAAACTTACAGGACCATCTGACAGAGTGCGCCGCGTGGCTGTTCGGATCAAACAAGTTAAGCCCTGTGGATTTAGTCCGGGGAGGGTCTGTAATCTCCCTGGGCCTTGGGCTTATTGTTCTCATCTAGTTATTAAGCCTCATTAAGACTTAAACTACTATTTAGTTATTGAACAAAACACCTTTAATACTATGAAATACTTAGCTTGTATTTCCACAAACTGGCCATTTTATAGGAAACAACCATCTTGTATTTTATTCTCAAGGGTCACTTTATTAGAAACACTGTTTCTAGATCCACCACCCACAGTCTACAGTCTCTAACCGTCCATCAGCAAGGTGGAGCTACACAGGTGTGTTCAATAAACTGTCCAGAGAGGTGTACATGTTGTATGTTTGCTCCTGTTTGAGAGATTAAAGTGCATAACAGTGCATAGTGCACTTCTAAATGACACCATCACAGATCTTTTCCTCTTGGTGCAAGAGAAGGATGTAGGGAAGGAGAGAGGGGGTGGGGGGGGGGGTTCTTTGAACGAGTTGCGCTCCATTTCAGGACCTCTCGGTCCCAGACACCTGAAGGAAGCCTACTTCAGAGAAAGCAAACATCAAAGCCTTTCACTCCCTCCCTCTCTCTCTCTCTCTTTCTCTCTCGCCCACTCACACAGACTCTCAGACTCAATTGGCCAAATAATCAGGTGACGAAAACAAAACAGCAAAGTTGGAAAACGAGAGAGGTTGGAAAGAACAAGAACCATCAAAATAGTGATTATATAGATAGAGATTGTGTAAGAGAGAGAAAGAGTGAAGGAACGAAGGAGAAAGAGATGATGGAAGGCTGAAATATCTCTGTCACTAAGGGCATGCAAGTAGGTGGTGTGTATTTGTATCAGTGTGTCTCACTTTGCTTCTATGAAGCCTGTTGAGATGTCAGTTTGCCATGTCACTCAGTCCGAGCTCAGTGGTGACCGGGGCTTATTTTGTAAACGATGAGTTCTGGGAACACAGAATAGTGATGAATCTGGCAGACGGGGAAATGTCCTGGGACTTTCAGATTGTTGGATCTTACAGGCAAACAACGAAGTAAATGAGGCTTTAATGCCTTTACAGATTTCAGCAATCTTATAAGATCATTTCAAATCACACTGTACAACATGGAGCTAATAAATTTGATCCATGGGTACGACATGTGTGAAGGTGTGTTGGTGTACGATGGTGTGTGTGAAGGTGTGTAGATGTATGATGGTGTGTGTGAAGGTGTGTAGATGTATAATGGTGTGTGTGTGTGTGTGTGAAGGTGTGTGGATATACCATGGTGTGTATAAATGTGTGTAAAAGGATGATGATGTGTGAAGGTGTGTAGATGAACAATGGTGTGTGTGTGAAGGTGTGTAGATGTATGATGGTGTGTGTGAAGGTGTGTAGATGTATGATGGTGTATGTGAAGGTGTGT
>JBBPDC010000032.1:13533335-13545224 GCA_037974485.1 Hemigrammopetersius urotaenia | reverse complement strand
TCCTGTTCACTGATGAGTGTCGGGTCACCTTGCACAGAAATGATGGCCGTCAGCGTTGCTGGAGAAGGCGAGGTGAGTGATATGCTGAGGTCAACATGGTCCCCAGGTTTGGCTTTGGTGGAGGAGGTGCAACAGTCTGGGCAGGCATCACCAGTCAGGCACTTGTGGAAGAGTGGAACGCATTGCCTCAGAACAACATGAGGCTAGTGAGGGGCATGAGACGTCGCTGTCAAGCTGTGATTGCGGCAAATGGTGGAAACACCCGCTACTGATATTGTCAATTTTGGTTATTTGGGGCTGTCCCTGTTATTTCCAAAATTTTTGGGGTAATAAATAATAAACTAATGAAAATGGTGTTTCTTCTCATACATTATTAGTAATAGGGAACTTTTACTTATTTGATTAAAATTCAGAGCAAATAGGACAAACACTTATGTAAATAACAATATCCCTAACTTATTGTGAGTAGTGTATATAAATATATTTGTGTTATATTTGTGTATAATATCAGTTTTTGTTGATTAATATATGTCAATACAATCTTCTTCACAGCTTTTTGGGCCTGACCACGTGGAACCGAACAACACAATGCCCTAAACTCCAAGAGGTTTCCATCATGCCAGGGCTAAAGTATCATAGAGCTGTGCTTCGTCTTTGAATCCATAGATCTCAATGATGAGGAGTCTGCCTGCACCAACTGTCTTATCTCCCCCGGAACGAGTGGGAGAGCGAACACAGGCTGCAAATAGTGATGCACAATCTGGACTCATCAATCAACTCATACCTTTCAGCCCAGTGAGAGCGTGTCTATGCGTGTGTGTGACAGAGCTAAATCACAATATGCTAACATCTGGCGTGGTGGCATATGGCGCGTGAGAGTTACTAATACCTGCCGTAGGAAAATGACTTGAACGAGTTTTTGTTTTCACCCTGATCTTTCAGCCACAGTGTTTACTGTCACACTGGGCTTAAACAATCTCTGCATTACTTAAAGTGCAATTACATTCATTTTACTATATTTCTCCATAATTAAATTCTGAGTACAGAAAGTCATTGTTTGTTGCAACCTGATTTATTGCAGAGACTGATCTGTTTACTAAGTGAATCTTTGAGTGTTTATATGGATGTTGATGAAGGTAAAATAGTGAATCACTTTTCTTGAGAAACTATCTCACCAAACCCTGTATGTATCTCTCCACCATGAATGGCTTTAGTTTTAGGACCAAAAACTTCTCAAAACTCTGATAAAACAATTATTCCGTTGTCAGACGATGCAACCATAATCATTTCATTATTTAGCCTTTTAGAGGTTTGGACGTCTGGTTCCATTCACCTCCACTGTGATAAGTTCTAACTTGTTGACTTTCCTGTTCAACAAAGCGCTCAAAGGGTTTACATAATAATCATTTAATTTAGTTCAGTGGAAAAAGTTTGAAAAATGGGAAGAAAACGCCCATTTTCCCTCATCTTTTAAAATGAAAACTCCAGACAGCCTCTTGCGAGTGAAAGCACATTGGTTTCCAAGTCTTCAGAAAGACAAAACACTTTCATTATTTATGCAGCGCTCAGGGCGATGTTGGTTACACCGCTCTAATCTGTTCCAGCGCTGCTGTAAGAGGAGCTGGGCAGCTAATGAAGCCGAATTCACAGCGTTTCGCCGTTTTTTTTTCTTCGTTTTCAGTCTGTCATTCGTGCGGTTTTTAATTTTATTTTCTCTAAAATCACACCTCTGTAAGAGCAGGTTCTCCGCAGCCTCACACCGGAGCAATATTTAATTAAAGAGCTCGGCGTAGAGAGAGCTGTCACATTAGAACAATATTTTATTAAATTTTGTGTGTTTAGCAGAGGTGGAGAGCCGCATCCCAAATGAGTGGCTGGGCGTTTCTCAGGGGTTCTACAAAAAACGGACGAGAAGAGAGCAAACAAACATATCTCCACTCTCTCTCTCTTTCTCTCCCTCTCTCTGTCAATCCCTCTCTCTCTCTCTCTCTCTCTGTCACTCGCTCATATTTATCGATCTCTCTGTCTTTTCTCATTAAATCTCTCTCTTAAATCTTGTCTATGTCTTCTCTTTTCTTTCTCTCTCTTTTGTCTCTCTTTTCTCTTTCTCTCTCTCTTTTCACTCAATGCCTGTCTGTTTATTCTCTCTTTTTCTTGAAACTCTTTCTCTGTTTTCTCTCTCTGTATCGTTTCTCTTTCTCTCACTTCTTTTCTCTTGCCTTTGTTCTCTTCTTCTATTCTATCCCTCCTCTCGTTCTGTCTCTCGTTTCTCTCTTCTCTCTCTTTGCCCAATCTCTCTCTCTCTCTCTCTCTCTCTCTCTCTCTCTCTCTCTCTCTCTCTCTCTCTCTACTCCAGCCCTGTCAATAGTATTGGCACAAATATTTCCATGTGTGATGCTGTTTACCTCTAAATAAACCTGCTTAGAGGTTAATATGTTAAATGATTTGTAAAGGTGTCTAAGACTTCTCTCTCTGTGTCTCTCTGTGTCTC
The DNA here is from genome assembly GCA_037974485.1 of Hemigrammopetersius urotaenia. NCBI lineage: Eukaryota > Metazoa > Chordata > Actinopteri > Characiformes > Alestidae > Hemigrammopetersius > Hemigrammopetersius urotaenia. Next base: position 13,542,733 of record JBBPDC010000032.1, on the reverse strand, counting down.
TCTCTCTCTCTCTCTCTCTCTCTCTCATTTTCCCACACAGTCATATTCAGACATAAATATTTCTGTTTATGCAAAATGACTGTGCATTTGTTTTACCATCTCTCTTCACTCTGCATGCGCTCCGGCATGGACTTTTTTCAAATAAACCAGTTTACAGCTCATTATTATATTTTCTCCGGTTTGGAGAAAGGCCATTTCGGCGCAGCCGCGTGTTTTGCTCCGTTTGCCTCTGGAGCGTTGCGTCAGATCATTGGGTATTAAACTGATTGAGCATAATTTCCTGCAAATATTCAAGCCTTGTGTCTAAAAATCCAAATGGCAAATTTCAGCGACAGTGCCTGCTAATGAAATGGCCTCTTTTAATCACTTATTATTCATAATGAAGGATTCAACTTATGTTTAATTCCGCCGGGATCATTAAACGCAATAAATAATTCAGCGAGTCTGCTGAAAAGTCTTTTAATTCACTTTAATTGATTCAAATGGATCTGCGACGAGACACTTAAGAGCACTCTGCCTGTTTCAGAAAGGCGAGGGGTGTTTACTGCCGTTGCCAGTGGAAATTTGACGGGTATAAAGTGCATTGTCTCTGTTTTACTAATAAGTGCGTTGTTTAAATGTGTCCGGGATCTGTGTTTGTTATAACTGAGTGTTCTGAGGATGGCTCTTTTGATCGCCTTTGCATTGTTTCAATCCTGAAATCAATGGAAGCAAATTAAACAGCATTTGTCCTTTGGTTAAATTTCTCGAACGAGAAGTTTCTTATTCTTGCTCAAAGCTCTCATGCCCAGCTATAATAGATAGGTATAATGTGCCTTCTTACCCATTCAGCATGTAGCGTCACACTGAAGAATACCATCACAGTGGCATGTTTTCATTCAGCAACAAGCATTCTAACAGTTCTAAGTGCAGCAGGTTGATGTTATAGTACTGTAGTGGCCTGATGCCCCGCTCAGAATGAATCCCTGCCTGGCACCCGTTGACCCCCGGATGGCTTCCGGGTACCCGCGACACTAGGCATTAACTGATACACTGTTATCTTTACACTTAGAGTTTATATATATACTATTTATACATCTGACAGTCAATCAGTAATTAAATCAGACTAAACTCTGGCTTTGTCCCAAGTGCTGATGCACTAACTGACAGATGGAGGACCAGGTAGGACACTCAAGAGCATAACATACACATCGAAGAAAACGAGACAGTTTGATGTTGCTTTAGCAATCTGTGATCAGCTGATACAGTTATTGTGAAAAACAACTTTTGCTGTTAAAATAAATAGGTAAGAACACCTCACAACCACATTCCACATTCACATTATCAAACTGACTCGAGTCCAGTGGTGTTGGGGAGTCCTGGGGTGGCCAATCATATTGTGTTGTTTTGCCTGGGGTGTTAGTCTGTTATGCACCGCAGTGGATGTGTATATATACTGTTAAATTCATACCACTATGCTGCCACTGACCCACAGTGTGAACTCTTTGATATTCTACCTTTTCTGGTATACCATCTCTAGCTTGAAAACCCTCTTCATATTTACTGCCGTCATTCAGTTTGACAATCTGCTGTCAAACTCATTAATGCACTTCCGCCTCACAGCTGGGTCGCTCTCGGGACGTTGAGAGATTCCAGGTCCCTCAGCTAAAGACCCTTTTTTGCAACTTTCAGAAATCAATCACGCTGATTTACAGCCTGCAAATTAGCAGGTAATGAATCAGCCTTTCCTGTTATCGCGGTCACTGATCTTGCTCTCGAATCAAAAGAAACTCTTCTTAGTCCCTTTTCTTTTCAGACGAAATCTCCTCTCTGGATTCTATCACTGTGATTTTTTTTCTTTTTGTAATTCCTGTGCAACTCAGGGGAACATGAGGGGCTGAAGTCACACTTAAAAGAGAGCCAGAAAGCATTAAAAATTGTTTTAATTGAGGCATGAGAAATGTGCCCAGATATCAAATGAAGAAGAAAGAGAAAGTGGGTCTTAAGGGGTTTCTACTCAAGGACACTGCTCTTCTTTTGATCAGTGCAGTCGTCCTGCGCTTTTGAAATGTCAACCAGCAAGGACACAGGTGTGTGTGTGTGTGTGTGTGTGTGTGTGTGTGTGTGTGTGCGTGCATGCAAAATATGCTAAAAGATTCCTTGACATGCTCTAAAACTTGATAAAAGTATGCCCACTCCAAGTGGCTTGTGTTGTGTGTTGCCATCCCGGAAGATCTTTAACTTTATTTTGCGCTCGTCATTTGCATATAAACTACTTCATTAGGTATGCTCGACTGTTTCCGCCATGCTGAAGCTTATCAAATTAAGAACAGATAAATAAGTGAAGACGAAAAAAAAACAGCTGACTGGAATATAAAACGATCTGAGGGTTCAACTCCAGAATTGACCTTCTGATTGAAGTCTCGGAGCCTCAGAGTGAAGCGTCCCGAGCGTATGTTGTGTGTTTGGCGAGGGATTACTCCCTGACCTTCTGTGTTTGTTGCTCATCAGGCACTCGCATCCAGCATCTGCGTGCTGATGGCTGGAGATCACTTGGGATAAATGGAAGGTAAAGGGAGAAGATAATGGACTGAGATGAACTGCTAACTGAGGTTCACTAGCATGGTTACGTAACACTTTTTTGAAGACTAAGGGTTCTTCAGGGGTTCTTCAATAACAATCAAAGTTAAATTGCCTATTGAGCTACATGGACTACTGCGGTCAACCTTATTTCTAAATGGTTTTAAGGCTTTAAAGCCGATCCCTTGCTTTTGGGCTTTGTAATTTGACTTACAGACTGTCCACAAAACCATCAGCAGGATTAACTTTCATTACAGACATGGCAAAGTATCTTCAAGACAACTGGCCCAAAAGACACCTCCTTTCATTATCTTCTTCACATTTCTCTGAGCAACTGTAACATACTGGTACATCCAGGAAGATGGACTGGGTCTTCAACAAGGCCTGTTTTCTATATGTCACACACACCAGGTCACGTGACGTCACGAGGTCTCGGAGATGATGTCACCACAGGTATATAAACAGGAAGCAAGTGTACACCTGCACACTGACATTGGATCGCATCCATGATACGTGTCCCCCATTCATCTCAACTCTACCATCTCCTCCGGTACCGTGAGTACTCAGACTCCTTGGAGTCAGTTTATTATCTGTGTGTGTGTGTGTTCAGAACACGAGTTCATTTTGGTGTGAATTCTAACTCCCTTGGAAGCGTTCTGAGATTAACTGCGTGTTTTACCTGCTCTCTTGTGTCTATCACGTCTGAGTTTTCCTCCATGCTACAAGTGGGCACAGTACACCATATATTCTCGTCTTCACCGTGACACTATATATGGGTATTTTCACCATATTTTATTCAAGAAACAGAAAAACAGTTCCATTCATCCACACATTCATCCTTCTGTCCACCCAGCCATCTATTTAGCTATCATCCATGCATCCGTCCATTCATGCTTTTATCTATCATCCATCCATCCATCCATCCATCCATCCATCCATCCATCCATCCATCCACTCAATTTATAATCTTCATATAACTTTAAAAGATTTTAATGTTAAAGAAGTAATTGTTTTCTGAGTAAGTGAAGAATAGGTCTATCTTGGCCTAGATCAACAAAAGACAGCCCTGTTCCCTTTCTCCAGCCAACTCCCCCATAATGACTTCATAATGACCTATTATGAGATATTTATTTCCTCAACTAGTGGACTTATCCACTTCTTTTAGTAGTCAGATTTCTCTCTTCATAGGCCTTTGTGTTTTGGTGCTGAGGTCATTTTTTCTCCATCTAGTGGACTCACTTTCTTTACTCTTTCTGCAGAAAGCTTCTTTGGTTTCCACCATAACAATGATTGATTACAATTTGATCTCATGTCGTAAGACAATTTTTTCATATATCCCTGATATTAAGCAAGGTACATCATATCATTGAGAAGGTTGATTTTTGGTTACCTTGCACCAATGGGCAGGGATATTATCAATAATGTTTCAATATATCTTTTCAGTATGGTGACTGAGAATTAACTGAATAACTGAAAATTATTTCCTTCTCATTGTCACTTTAAATAGTTCTTTGCATGGTTCTTGCATGGAACTTGTACATCAGGTTATCCATCCATCCAAAAATATATCTATCAATCAACCTTCCATTTATAAATCGTACATCCATATCTCTCTATCAGTCATTCTGTCATATTTGAACACACCACACCACTTTGAACAGCATGAAATTCTTCCCCTGCATTTAACCCATTCACCAAGTGAAGCAGTGGGCAGCCAGGAACACAGCGCCCGGGGAGCAGAGGGCTTGACTCTGGTATCAGGACTCTGGATTGCTCAGAGGTATCAAGTGGTCTTGGGAAGTGAACCCATGACTTCCTGATCACAGGGCAAATGCCCTAATCATTACCAGCTACTCCTTTTATCTAAGAATCATACATCTCGCCGGCTGTCTATACATGCACCCATCCAGCCGTCCATCATATAAACACAGGCTCCTTTGCTGCTTAAAATTTTTTTAGTCATCTCATATAGCGTATGTAAATAAGAACAGCATTAACTGCTAACAGCTTTATCTGTATGGAAGTGAGTAAGCTGTTAGGTACCAGTGGAATACATGAGGTGATTGACAGCTGACTCCTCTTTGCGGTTTGTTTCTTCTCTCACCTTTTTCCCCATAAGCCCCAGCGTCCGCCTTTGATCCACTCAGAAGATTAAATGCCTTTGGTTAATCGTTTGGATCAAATGACAAATCCGCACACGTCACCTGTTCTGCTTATGATGTGCTAATTAAAGGTCGCTGGAACGGGAACTAAAATAGGACAGCAAGCTGAAGTGTTGCAGATATTCGAGAAGATTTTTTATCCCTCCGGTTTCAAACACCACAGAAGTTTATAGTTTCAAAACTTTCTCTGAACTTCATCAAATCGTCTGCTTGCTTAATATCTGGAGGTCTGCAGGTTAACAGGGTGACAGTTCTGAACAATTTGAACCATCCATTTCCCAAAAATACCCATTTTTTTACAGAGTGGTTCGCCTGTCAGAGATCTGAAAGATTGCCCTGCAATTCTGGTAGTCACAGAAGGTAGTAAAGCAGTCCAAGTTCTCCACAACCTCTACATTCAATATATTACGATACCCTGCAGAGGCCTCTTTGATGTTAAAGGGTTTAACCAGCAGTGGGGTTGTTTTAATTTCCAACTCAGGTGGAAGATGAAGGAGGATTTTATTCTTGTTTGTGTTTAGGGGATCCCGTCCGTGAACCCGTTTATGAAACGCCCCCCCACCGTCCAAACCAATGTAAATCCCCTTGCTTTAGGTCTGCGTGGCATTTCGACTCGTTTATGCTTTAGAACCTGGGCGGCGGCTGCAAATGCCATCCTCCCAAACGCTTGATATACTGCAGATAAACGCAGGGTTGTTCTAAGCCTCCGAAACTTCTCAGAGCATCTGACGTTTTCTTTTTTTGCCTTTCTTTCTTTCTTCTTTTTCCAAGGGTCTGTGAGAAGAATCTCAGATCGACGCTCGAGCTTTCAGCCGCAGCAAATGACTGGCAGTGTGAAGCTTCAAAGGTCATTTTCTGCTAATGATCGTGGCCTGAGGGGGAGACTTAACGCCTGCTGTAATTACGGCGGGTTATCAAGCCCCGCACTGGACGCCGTGACCTGTCACGCTCTCTCTTTAAACAACAAATGAAGAAATTAATCTATGCCTTTGTTCCCGCCGACTACGTTAAAACCCATTATCGAGAAGGCGGAAGGCGCTAGAGCCGAGGCACGTGTGCCCTCATCCGTGCGCACTGCGCAGTTCAAAGAAACATCAGGCCGCTCGAATGCTGAGCACGATCGCAGGTTTCATTTGAGTGCAGGGCTTGGGTTCTTGCCTTTCCGCAAAAACTCATTTTGTTTGATGGATGTCTGCAAAGTTGATTCTGTCCACTTATTCCCTTTGAGTTAAGAAGGTGGGCGTGGGAGGAAATATATAACATCGTCACTTGTTTCCCAAATAGGCTCCTATAATCTAACCCGCCGAACTCCGCCACAGTCTTTGTTATGGACCGCGACGCAATTACTCACATTCTCTTGCACTTCAAAGAGCCTCAGGCCCCATTCATCATATCGCTCTAAATAAGCTCCATCTGATTTCATATTCCATTAGGGTAATTCAGGCATGTGTGTAGCTGTTTGTGTCTTTGCGTGTGTGTATGTGTGTTTGTGTTTACTAACCTGGATTGATTCATTCCTACGCTGCGATCCGACCAATCATACGTCGAGGGCTTTTTATCACTCGTCACAAATAAGAACGCCACTGACAAGCAGGGCTCTCAGATTTATGACCTTCGTTCCGAGGCTGGAACCACTGGATGGCCACCCGACGCACACTGAAACTTAAAGCGATGGTTTGGCAAAAATCTAATTTGCACTTACGCTTTTCTCTGACTCAATCAATCACCAGAACATGCTCAGCGTCTGAAGTTTGTATGGTAACACTTAACTGAAGGCTGGTGTTCATGTGGATACTAAAAAAACAAAACCGTTTTTGAGAAATATATGTACATGGCTCTATACAGTATAAATTGAGTGGACTAGTCTTTTGAGGAACACAGGTATTCAACATTGAGCAACTTTTATTAAAGTTCTCTGTAGCATTAACAGTCACCCATGACAATTAAGCAAAAACAAAACAAAGGCTTATCCCTTGAATTTTCTGGTACATTTATATGTACAACTGAGAGTGGGAACAGTTTAAGCCATGGCAGGACGACTCCCTGCAGTGCTAGTGTTAGCCATGTTAGCTAGTGGAGCCATTTACTTGCAGGTTGTGCAGGTCTCCGTGCTGTTTGTGTGTTTAGAGTGAAGGATCTCCACACATGTGATGTGTGTCTGTCTTCTCTGGCTGCCTGTCTGTTGTCTTCTTGTGGTCTTTAAGATTCCCCTCGCGCCAACGGTACCGCCCTTTTTATGAAGGGACTATAATAATTGGTTAAACCAAGGAAAGCATGTCAGCGTAAGCCAATCAGCGGCAGAAATTGCAATGTGTACACAAGCAAGCACACAGAGAGAGGAAAAAACACACGACTAGTCGACTTCTCTCAGGGGGCGTCGACTTGTGCCTTTGAAGTCGACTAGTGTTAATGCCCTAATATATATTCATATCCTAAGACTCAGACTTCCATGTAAGGAACAGTTCTCCAGGCTTCCTGAAGTTTTGTTAAGACACATGGTGACATACGAACTTAAGTGAAAAAACAGGTACAGATGATTCCAGATGGTCAGGCACTGTTGCTGCATCTTTAGGTGCAGTAAAATATTGGTAGATTGATTAAATGAAAGAAATGGGAACAAAGAATAGGATACGTTTTATAGCTAACATATTTTTGCACCAAAAAGGTGACAAAGAAAAATAGAAAGAAATGAGCCTACTACACATTACTATACATGCACATAAATGGCTGGCTATATGTGTACTGATCATGACGGTTTCATGAAAATACTTTAGCAAAACCTCAGCACTGCTGCAGAACAACAGCAGTTTTTAAAGGCCAAATAGTAAGGGATAAGGAAAATGAATGATTCAGCCTTGATGCCTCAGAGACGTAACATCCACTCAATTCCTGAAACCGCCAGGAGCTTGATCTTTCTGTTTGTTTCCTTTCAGCGCTACACAGTCCCTCCTCTAGTCTGAAAGAGCACCGTGCGAAGGAAGACTTTGAGAGTCAGGCCAGCGCAGGACTCGCAAATATTATTCAGCAGAGTCTCCGGTGAGAAAGATGGCACTTAACCTTTGTAAAGGATAAAAGGAGTGACAAGAGGGCAAATAAAGCAGTGAGCTTTCAATTGGTCTGGGTTAGATCGCCCTTAGACAAACATTTTCGATTGAAATAACCTTCAGCGTGTCTCTTGGCCAGCATCGTAGGGCGGGTTTATAGATCCGTCCATTAACAGGCGTTACGTTGGCGGCGGTTAGGAGATAAAGAGTGTGACTGGGAGAGAGAGGGGTAATTTGCAGACTTGAAGAGAAGCTCTAGGGTCTGGATGGTGTGAACTTAAGAGAGAGGAGCTTGGGCAGGCCAATGCACTGGGGGATAAATTAAAGCGCACACTACCACTCCATACTAATGCAGGGAGGGCTGTCTGCAGTAAGAGTTGGCCTTATAATTAACACAATGATTCACACACACACACACACACACACACATAGTCAGGCATAATATTAAAATGCCATAAAACAGCTTTGAAAAGTCCATCTCCAAAATGGTGAGGTTTTGGATTCTTTTCCAATAAATTTGGTCATTTTAGATTATTTAATTATTCATCAAAAAGTGCAGGTGACGAATGAAGGTCTCTTAAAGGTTCATTCTGGCCTAAAGCCAGCACAGAAAATGTAAGTTGTCATGTTATATAATCTGTAGAGCAGAATTGCGTCCCCCAGCTTCATTAACTGAGCAAAATTAATTGGACAGCTTTGTATTCTCCTTCAGCCTTCAGTCTTATCTCACTACAATACCCACCGTGCATTGCACAAATATGCGGTACAACATTTGGGAATCCCCAGCCTGGTGATCCCGAATGAAAGCCTAGTCTCTGCTAAATAAATAAACATTAACTTGCATCTCCATTAGCAGGCTAGGAGGAAAAATCTAATTTCAAGTCATCTCAGCTGCCCTTTGCACTAAAGTAAACATTTTGGAATGACTGAACAAAGAGAGATGGTCCAAAACTTCTTTGGGAAATAAATAAATAGCTTCCATTAAAATAATGCATCACAATATTTTTTTCTCTTTTTCTTTGGATATACAAAGAGTCTCTCTCACAATCTTTTCACACACAAACACACAGGTATATATACAAATACACACATACATATATACAAAGCACAAAGGTCATAACACACATAATCTAGAAAACAACACTGAAGTAAAATACTGAGCAAAAATTACAGAGAACCGACAAGCACAAATTGAAACACAGGGTTATAGAGTCTGGCAAGGGAGAGGAGAACACCTGGGCAGGGGAGGAGACAAGAACTAGACACAGGTGGAAATTCTGAGTAGGACGCGGGACTGGGGCGGAGATTGACATCAAAACAACAACAAACGGTGAGGTAAAAAATGACATAGACAAGAAAACTGGAAGAAAGACAGGGGAAACATTACAAAAAGACAAGAGACAGGAAAAAGACAGGAAGAACACTTCACTATATAATAGTTGTCCTATTAAGTTCTTTAAGTTCATTCTAAGAAACCCTGTAGCTCCACTGCTGCAGAGGTTTCTCTTAAAAGTAACAGCCATTAAAGTGATGACACAGAGGGATCACCTTTGGATCTGTTACGTGGACCCCTCCTGGTGAGATGTGAGTGACTGAGAGCACCACGGAAATCGTCAGGCTTTTAACCTTTATT
>JBBPDC010000032.1:13491958-13505834 GCA_037974485.1 Hemigrammopetersius urotaenia | reverse complement strand
TGTGGACTTCTTAAGCACTGGTGTACGTCGCTCTGGATAAGAGCGTCAGCTAAATGCCGTAAATGTAAATGTAAATGTATGTGTGTTAGTGTGTTTGTTAGTGAGTGCTGATGTGAGTGGTGCTGGGCCATATCAGTCCCTCTCTGTTCGGGTGTATGTGTTAGTGTGTGCATGTTAGTCTGTGTGTGTGTGGGTGTTACTGAGTGTGTGTGAGTGCTGCTAGGCCATATCAGTCCCCCTCTGTTAGTATATTTGTATGTGTTAGTGTGTGTTGGTGAGTGTGTGTTAGGGTGTGTGTGTTGGTGAGTGTGTGTGTGCTAGTGTGTATGTGTGTGTTACAGAGTGTGTGTGAGTGCTGATGTGAGTGCTGCTAGGCCGTATCAGTCCCCCTCTGTTTGATCAGATGTCGCTGGGGTAAATAAGCGCGTCTCTCCGAGCTGCTGAAAGCCGCCATTTGTTTGGGTGTCGTTATCTTGTTTACGGCCGTCCGCGGGGAGGAGGGTGATAAGACCATTTTAACATTCATTAGCATTCTCCGCTCCATCTCGCCCAGTTTCCAATACGCACCCAGAACTCACTTTAATTAAAATTGCCACCACAACAACACACCCTTGAAGGGGCAGGGGGTTTAAGTAAAGGAGGTTAAGTGATTCTATGCAAAACTGAAACTTAATTTGTTCTTTTCTTTTACAAAAGAAGAGTTCGTCCCATCGAGGGCAACACTCCTGTCTGTGTCAGGGCCCAAACAGGCCTTCTCTCATACCTAAGAGCTTTGGCAAATTAAAAGTCCTAGTTGACTTAGAGAGAGGTTGTAGTGCACCGTGTTTTTATTTTTGTTGTTTCAGTCATTAATTCATGCATTTTGTGTGCATTTGCATCATCACACTTTCAGGGTAAAGAGAGATAAGGAGAAAAAAACAAGTGTCATATGTGACCACACCACTTTCTTTCCCTGCATTTAATCCATTCACCAAGTAAGAGAAATAAGAGAGTCACAGAGAGAGAGATAGAGAGACAGAGAGAGACAGAGAGACAGAGAGAGAGGGAGTGACAAAATTACAGATAGAGAAAAACATAGTTAGAAAGAGAGAAAGGAGAGAGAGAAGGGAGATGGACATAAATTGAGAAAAGAGTGAGAGACAAAAAGACAGAAGAAGAGAGAGAGTTAAAATTAGAGATAGAGAAAAAGAGAAAGGGCGAAAAAGAGAGTGAATAAAAGAGAGACATAATGAGAGAGAGAGAGAGAGAGAGAGAGAGAGAGAGTGACAAAATTAGAGATAGAGTAAATTAGAGAAAGAAAGAGAGAAAGAGGCCAAGTCATGGAAACATCCGGTCAGTGATTAAAAGAGAAAGAAGTGAGGATTCTGGTTAACAGAGCAGAGAGGAAAGAAAAGCGCGGGATCACAGAGAGCAGCGGAGGAGAGGAGTGTGCTGCTGAGTTCTCCGTCTGGTCCTGGCCGGGTCCAGCGTCCTGCAGTGAGGCTGGCCGGCTGCCAGTTCGGCCCCCGCGGCTCCGGCGCTGGGTGAGCGGCTCCGGGCTCCGGGAGCCTCAGCTCTGCGCTAATTAACTCCTAACTGCTGCACAGAGCCGCGCTGACAGATCCCTCTTCATCTGCTCCAATCAAAACACACTTTTGTGTAAAGGACGCACAGAGACACAGCCGGGCTTTAATCCTTAGAAGAGGCTGGTGATGACCAGAGACTCAGATATTATTCACAGCTTGAGAGCAGAAACCAAGAGCAGTTTTTAAACTTCCAGACCACAGAAGAGCCTAGAACTGGGAGAGGAGATCATTTACTGTATTATGATTTTTAAGTGATTAGTTATCTATACAATCAGCCAATAATAAACATTATAATAACTGTGAACAGTTAAACCAGTGTGTAGAGGCTTCAGTCATTATTAGTGTATTGGGTACTTACTTTTTAAGGTAAAACTTTGTTTTTCATTTGTTTGTGTGTTGTTGTTTTTGTACGGTTCTTCATTTTCAATTGCAGGCATTCAGTTACTATATAATTAAATCACACCCCCACCCATACACACACAAAAACATATACACACACTTGTGTCTCACACACAAACATATGTGTGTGAGATGTTTTTCTATAATTAATTACATAGTTAAGTATAATAGTGTAGTTACTAAGTATTAATTACATAGTTACTGATCACATGTGTGCGTACTTAGTATTTATTGTATTATAATGTACATTTTGTCTTTAGTGTTTATTGAATTGTATTGTCAAATATTTTGTACTAATTGTTTATTGTATTGTAGTGTCAAGTATTTGGTACTCTGTATTTACTAAATTGCATCGTTGCGTATTTTGTAATTTGTACTCATCTCTTCAAATCTGCTTATAGCCTCTAACCAGTGCTTTCTCACTTACATGCATGTGCTCATCTTGTTCATTCATTGGTTCTTACTTGTGCTGTCTACCTATGTAAGTTTTTTTTATCTTTTTGATTATATGTAAGTGTTTTTAATGTAAATTGTAAACTTTATGTAGTGTCTTTGAGAACCTTTAAAAGCATTCTATAAATAAAATGTATTATTATTACTGTTTTATATTGCTGAATATTACTGAATTATATTGCTGTATTGTATTGTAATGTCAAGTAATGTCAAGTATTTGTATGCAGTGCTTGTTTTGTAATGTTGCATTGATGTTAATTGCCTGTAATCTGTGACAAAGTCTCCAAGTAAGAAGTTTATACTGTTTATATAAGGCAATTGCCTATTTGAATATTTGAATCTTGAACTGGTTATTGTATTTTAATGTTGTGAATTTTGTAATTTTGTAATGTTGTGAAATCTACAGTAATAATTCCAGACCTCTAGGGGTTAAAGTGCTTCAGACTGCACCCACTGTTTCCTCCTCTCTGGAGGTTTTAAGCGTTTTAATCTGTAAGATTGGTGGACATTGTTTGAGCTGTAACGGCATCTGTGTCCTTGTAGCATTTGAGTTATGTTTGTTCTGTTAGTCCAGATGGTCACTGCGATCACAGTGACACATTACACTCTAGCATGTCACCCTCAAATACGCACACACACACACACACACACACACACACACACACACACACACACACACACACACACTCTTACTCAATATGCCTGTTGTCACTAAGAGTTACGACAGCTCCACTCGTCATCTGCTCTCCATTCGGACACATTTCACCTTCGCTGCTTTCCTGTTTGAAGTTCAGAGGTCACACGCATGTCGCGCACCACCTCGTTGCTCCTCCTGTCAATCAACCGTGTCAATCTGTCAGTCAGTGAATAATCGCTGGTTCTCTGTTAGTACATTTTGTGGGTTTGCTGAAGATTCCCAACACAAAAAAGTAAATGACACAGTTCATTCTAATGATCAAGTCAATAAAAGAGCCAATTTTTGATGTATTTTTAAAAAATAAAATAGTCTTTAAGTTGATTTAACTATTTTGTACAACTGCGTGTTCAGTTTACTGCAGTTCAACTCAGTTTAATACATTACCCTTAAAGAAAATGTAAAGGTAATAAATAATCAGAATCAGAAAACTTTATTGCTTAAAAAAATCATTAGCATTAGCAGTTAGCATTAGCAGCATGCAAAGCCTCGTACACAAAAGAAACGTTAAAATAACTCTCTACCCACATGTTTAGATGGGGCACAAGCTTATTAATACGAAATAAAGAATTCTTTATGAGGGCAAGACACAGAGCAGTCATGCTACATGCTGCAGCAGGCTTCTTCTTCTTTTTATGGCAGTTGACTTTTCAGTGTATAAAGTTCGGTTCTCAGAAAAATACTCGTTAGACTGAATCCGCAAATGTTGATCCGCATAAAACTGAGGGGTTACTGTACTGCAAACAGTTAAACATATTCAAGCAGCTGGTAAAGTCTCACATGCATTAGAAAATACTAGCCTTTGCCTTTAATAGATTAGCCCCTCCCATTCAGCCCAAAGCAGTTGAGCCTTTTATTGAATGAAGGTAAATAAACATATTTAAGTAACTGTATAGTCTCATGTACAGTATAATATATTCATTGTTAATTGAAAATGACTCACTATTTCACTTTCTGTGGTCGTTAAGTAGTGTATTTTTTGGCCTCACCTATTTAGTCTACAGCTCCAATTCGGGGCAATTAAACATATCCAAGTAACTGTAAATCTCATATGCAGTATTACCAGTCGTTTTTAATGGAAAATGTCTCACTATTTCATTTTTGGACCAGCCCCCCCTTAGTCATGTATTATTCTGTCTACTACAGTTTAACCCCACCAATCCAGCCTACAGCACTTCAGCCCCAACAATTCAGCCTACAGCCATTATGGGCCTTAACCAAGTTAAATATATTCTACTGTAAAGCCTCAGTAGAAATATTCATTTTTAATTGAAAATGACTCACTATTTCATTTTTGGACAGCTGTGCCCTCTCAGTCATGCACTTCTCTCACTATCGGTCCCGTTTGTCCTTTTTAATTCCCTCATCTTTTTAATGAACTCTACTGGACAGACTCGCTGATGTAAAACTGGAGGCGTTTAAAAACAACACGCCATTAAAACGTCGTCCTCAGTCATCCGGCGCTCTCAGACACACTTCAGACAGCAGAAAAAGCGAAAGATCGCCAATCAAACGGGGTGGCCTGGAAGAGCTTTCACACAGAATACCCAACATGGCCCTTCTTGTCTGGTCCCACACCCAGCCATCTCGAGAGGGTGACCTACTTTCACACTCGCTCAGTTTTAAGCATGAGAGATTTTCTCAAGCTGTCAGATTCCTTTGTGGTGTATCAAGAAAAGACGAGAAGAAGGACATAATGCAGAGAAAAACTGCAAGCAAAAAAAAAAAAAATCAGATTCCACAGACCGTGATGTGTTAAATATCACATTTTCTGTGAATTTGGGAGGGAGGACTCAGCAGAGGAAGTATCCTCTGAAAATAGTTCCCATTACGCTGTTAATAAAAAATATACTACTACACAATATAATAAATAACGGAAATACTACAACAATGACATCGAAGTTAATTAAAATTGAATAAATGGCTTTAATATTATCAAAATAATCTTTTATTTCATCATAATTTCTGCTGTCATGTTTCAATCCCAGCATGGAAGCATGATTAGCTTGTCAAAAGCTTAATCAAGCTAAAGTGGAAGCAGCACCCAAAATAGACTTGAGAAGTGTTAACATTCATAACACACTCCAGAAGAAAGTAAACAATTTAAATACACATTCTGTACATTATTTCTTTGCATGAGATTTTTTCCAATCCTAAGCCAAAACTAGGCATTAATCATATTTACATGCCTATTTTTCAATGTTTTTTTATTCCTTAGAATTAAATAGGTTGTTTTCATCACTGTGCCTTTAAGACTGTTAATTGTAATTGATCTCTGCTGTGATTGGCTGTATTGGGCCTCATTTAGATAGCTGCAATTGTTCCTTTAACTTCCGTAGAAGGGGCTAAACCAGTATATCGTCACTGTCGGGCTAACCATACTCCACTTTTGGTCTTAGTTGTTTTTGTTTCATAAATCGATACTATTGGTCAGTCTCCACGTGGGTCTGTAAAATTCTGAAATTATTAACCAATTAAAAGTGTTGAAAATAGCTTGGGATTAAATCTCTTACCTCCATTGGACACTACAGCTGTCGCCAAACCCTTGTAACTCCACCCCCTTGTAACTCCCACCCCCTTGTAACTCCCACCCCCTTGTAATCCAGCGGAGCAGCGCAGCAGAAGCTGTAACTGAGCAAAAAGCTACAACATCATTATTTAGCCTGAGTTTATGTACAGTCTCATACCTATGCACTACTTGTGATGTGTATTATAAAGTGAATTTAATATTTTATTTTCTATATTAATAAAAAAATATATATTCATTGTTGTATTCAGTTAAGACTAGCTGCTGTTTTTCCTCCTTTCATGAAGATGGCGCTATTGAGCCAGTTAGTAGCTAGAAGAAGACATGTAGCGATGCCGTGTATTTCAAAATGATCTCCTTGGAAGTAAAGTATAGCGACAACACACTGAATACGTTTTTAAAGAGGAGTATTTTGACTGAATTGTTCCTGAGGTGTTGATGCAGAGGAGGAGTGCGAGTAAGTTTGCAGGTTAAACATTTCCCTCTGATCACCATCAGGCTTCTGTAATGTTTGTCAGTTCACTGGTCCAAGTTTTGAGCTAACAAAGGCTAATCAGCCCTGTTAGACCAGCTGTAGGCTTTAATAAAGCGTCTGTTAATTGATCTCGATATATGTACAGTAATGTACAGGGGCTCTGTCTAGACGCAGCGTGGCCGCTAAAATCAATAATGGCATGAACTCCTATGTCCACATTTGCCGGTCAAAATCCAAGTAAATCCATTTAAGACAGGTTTTGCAAAAATATTGGCAATACAACCTTACACACAGTTATATAACCATATCTTAAGAGGTTATACCAATTTTGATGACACAGTATTCATTTATTTAGAATATAGTTTTTTCAGTTTCCTGAAAAATAGCCGTTTTTGAACATATGAGGTTACCGCCCCACAGCGACGATATGCTGATTTAAATTAGTATTTAATGACATCACAACAGTACAATCAAATGGTCTATTTTACAACTTATTTTTTTATATGTAGGCCATATATGCTGGAGAATGAATGGTGTGAAATTTTAATACTCATCTATTCAACAAATACAATACAAATGAAATGAGTTTTTAAAGAATTTGAAAAATAATAATATAAACCGTTTTTTTTTTTCAAGATACGGGTACTTTAATATTTATATTAAAAGCTTGGGAAACACATTAAGGGCACATTATAAAGTCCTTGTAATGCCCTTATTAAGCCTTATCAAGTCAATAGCTGCTAATTAACTGGCTGTGTATTGCTATGGGTTTTAGCAGTCGGGAGAGTTAATTAAGCATTTTACTGAGAACTTTATTTGTGTATCGTACATCGTACTTTTTCCTATAATGGTGTCTACTATGAGGCCCTTGTTAAGCCTTATTAAATCCGTTGTTCACACGTTAAATGTCACAGGAGAGAATAATTTACATGTTTTATTTGAAAGAAAATGTCACGAAAAACAGCGGAACTTTAAACGGGATATATGCTCCTAGAACACTTTGATATCATTTTTAACTCCCTGTTCCCTGCCGAGATATGCAACTCAGAAGGTGAACAGTTTTCGGAGAATAAAACCTGATCTACTCGGGCTAAAAATACAAATGAGGGCTCTGCCACAATCATACTTCAGTAGCTTCTTCATGAGTTCTGTTGTTGACACAGCAAATTCAGTTTGTGTTGGATTTAACTGAATTCAGTCCGGGTTATTAAAGGAAATAATTGATGAATATTCATTTCTTTCCAGTTAAATGACACTGCAGGTTAAACCAGTGCAAAGAAAAAAGTAATCAACTGCGCTTTAGTAGTCTGAACACATTGTTAGTATGAATGTGCTACAGATTATCTGCATCTTGTCTGCTAAAACGTATTGTGACAAAAGGCCCTGATACCTGAGCGGAAAAGCTCACGCCTGCCGTGTCAGGGGGTCTAATGAGAACATGTGGCGGCGCAGAGCCGTGGAAAAGCTTGCTCCAGAAGTAGGAATGATTTGAGCCTTTGGAAGGTCACATTGTGGAGCTGTCCCACTTTACTGACACAATTAAACA
Source organism: Hemigrammopetersius urotaenia (assembly GCA_037974485.1). Lineage (NCBI taxonomy): Eukaryota > Metazoa > Chordata > Actinopteri > Characiformes > Alestidae > Hemigrammopetersius > Hemigrammopetersius urotaenia. The sequence goes on along the minus strand of JBBPDC010000032.1, from coordinate 13,498,175 downwards.
TTGTTAGGGTGGCTGATCTAAAAAAACGAACACCCCTCCTCCCTCGCACCACCACCTCAATAGCTTTTTTTCATCTTTCTCTTCTCAAATTGGAAGAAATGCATTACAAAGTCATTAGGAAGGAAATGGTGCTGAATGCCTAGATAGCATCTCTCTCTCTCTCTCTTTCTCTCTCTCTCCGTCTCCCTTTTTTTTTCCTCAAAGAGATAGAAAGTTTTTTCTCCCATAAATTCTTATTAAAAGCCAATAATCTGTTCTTCTTTTCTGTGTTGCAGGGGTGGAGTGGGTACAGGGTTCAATTCTGGAGTAATAATGTGATAAGCAGAGAGAAAAAAAAAGAGTCAGCCAGCCCAAGTGTTTCAAAGTCAAGGCAAGGTAACGGCTCCGCAGCCCGCCGACTTATTTCAGACGGTCCATTTTATACAGTCATATCATATATTATACATACATATATGTATAGGAGGAATTATTGCTTTTATTATTCAAAACTGTTAATTAGTTGTTGTATATTCCATCCTTCTTGTTCCTTCTTTGCTGCAGTAACAGCCTACACTCATGGAACATGGCCGTGAGAAACTGATTGCGAGCGCATTAGTGAGAGATCAGGTGCTGATATTCAATAATTAGTTTTAGATAACAAACCAGCAATCCCAAAGGTGTGCATGTATACACACATACACACACACAAACACACACACACACACACATATATATATACGTGACACATTAACGTGTTATTATCACGTTAACACGTTTATCACACATTAACACGTTTTTTTTAATTATTCTTATTTTGAATGTTTGTTTTTCTGGGCTCGACTGCTTCACCTTACTTTAACACGGACACTGCTACTGAACATACTGACGCTTCTGCTGCTCCCTGATAAAAGACAAATGTTTCTGCTGGCGCCTGTTATAAAAGAAAACAGATCAAAAGAAAACAGATTTATAAATGTTAACTTGCTGTTGCTCAGAAGGTGCCTGATATTCTGTTCTGATCGGGGCTCAGGACCGTGGGCGTTGTGTTCTGATGCTGCCTTGACGACAGCAGAGTCTATCAATTCATGCTACTCTGCAGAAAAATTGCTCCATTTAATTTTCACAGATCATACAGATAAGTCAATTAACACTGATAATGAGGAGAAATAGACAATAAATATGTATAATCAGAGAAAAACATATTTAAAATTGTATTTATTACTTCAAAGCAGTGTATCGATTCAAGCTCTTTGTCGAAAAATGCTAACTTGTAGCTTATTTTGTTTATACAGTCAGTTTATACTGATAATCATGAGAAATAGGCAAATAATGAGCTCTACATCCTGACTGGTTTACGGGGGAGGGGGGGGGGGTGTTTATAATGGTTATAATGCTATAATGGTTCCGGCCCCCCATTATAAATATACAAGTATATATATATAGTATATATGTAATGTATGTATGTGTCTGTGTGTGTGTGTATAGCTCCACCCCAGTGAGGAAAAGTTTGAGTTTGACCACCTCCTTTAAAAAATTGTCATGACTCCACAAGAGTGCTCTGAAACTCTGCTGGGTGTAAACTGTTAATAAGCAGACACGGCTCACTTCCTCAACCTGCCATTAAACAGCATTACCAGCCCAGACGAGGTGCGAAAGATCCACTTCGCTTTATTGCTATAATTTAAACATCAGACACGTTTTCTTTTAACTAAAGCTCAGAGGGACTGGGAGGGGGGTGATATCGGGGTGGTGTTAAGAAGAAGAGGGAGGGAGCGTCTGTGAGAGATCGGTTTGTCCTCTATTTATGTGTAATTAATGTCCTCACTTTGCCCGGCTCATTTTTTGCCAGTTATCTGCTCAGAGACCTTACACAAAGTTGCAGAAAAAGAGGGATGCCTTCCTCTGATAAGGGCCCTATTGAATTATCTCTGAATGAGATTGCCATCAAAGGCTACAGAGTTAATCAGCATATCGATTCAGACAGCGTTTAGCATGCTAACCAGGCGGACATGTGTCGTCCTCTTTCTCTCTAAACACACACACACACACACACATACACAAACACACACACGCACACACACACACAAAGGCGTAGAAAGCCTAATTAAGTACATATGGTGTTTGCATGACCTTTACAAGGTTGTGAAGCAATGGACTTAACTGATACAGATGAGTTCATTAACTGGCCCAAATGGAAAACATCCATGCACTTGTCTTAAAGGAGGGACTCCGGCATCCAGCACAATTTGTTGGGTTCCCTGCACAAATACAGCTGCTTCAGCTCACCTGGTAACTGTCAGGTTTAGTGAATGATGGACAATGGAAGCCAGTAAATGAAAGAAGAGCAAATGTTTTACTGTGACTGGCTGCAAAGTTCCTACATTAACAGTGATGGCATTTAGGTGATGCTTTTATCCAAAGCATTCCCTAACTACAGGGGGCAGTCTCCATGGAGCAACTTGGGGTTAAGCGTCTTCCTCAGGAAAACAGTGGTGGTCTGCTGAAAGTTGGATTCGAACCCATGACCTCTTGGTCTAGAGGCAAGTATACTACCCACTAGGCTGCCACCACCCACATCCTGAAAATACAAGGAGATAGGAGATAGCCTAGATAAAGGAGTTCCAACCACTCAGCATTCAGCACCACCAGTATACTGATCACCGCCTGATCATCTGGAATCATCTGCTCCTGGTTCTTCACTGGTTTAGGACTTCAGCTAGATGCTCTTTGTTCTGCTTGAATTATTCATACGTAGGTCTCTGTGTGTCTTAACAAACAAAAAACATTCCTCTGAAACTGGTCAGGTTCTGGGACTGGACTGGAAATGAGAGTCTTTGAAAGTCCTTCAGGAAGACTGGAGAACTGTTCCTCAAGACCACATTAATAATACAAAAATGTCTGGCCTTTTGGACGCAAAACAAAAAAATGAGTGGTAACTCAAGACTACTGTATGTACCAGGGGTTCTTAAACTTTACATCCAAAGGCCCAAATCTAATTTCTTGATAAGGTCAAAGGTCCGGGACAACAAGTAGTAAGCAAATCCATTTTTATTAAATTTACTTACAACATACAACCAAAAGAAATTGCACCATTTACCCATAATTGTTGGCTTGTGAACCGAATCCACTCTTACTTTTGACAGTAAAGTGTCATTTGCACTGTAGGTTCATGAAAAGATTTAAAACAAATGACCAAATGTCCAAACAAATACAACGGCGATGTACATAACACTATTGTGCTCACTATTTCGCTCACTTGTGCTCGCAGGACTGCACGTGGATGTCCGGACTTGCTAATGTGGATGCGAAGTCTGAGAAATAAAGCGCACCAATGTTGCCAGGATCGCTGTAAAAATCTTAAATATGTTATATTTTACAAAACTAACAATGTATTGAAACACACACTTAATTGCAGTACATCAACGCATTCCTAATATCTTATGTGGATTGAGTCCGCAATGACTTACAGTTCGGTCCGGATACTTTACTTTGGGTCTGAATAAAAGTGAATTGTTTTTAGAAAACCTCTTTTTTAGATCGGGGCACATTGGTATGTTACACCAATAAGACCCTCAACACTACATTCTGTAATTACTCTGGATAAGGGTGTCCCACAAACTCATAATAAATCAGTTTTGAATCCTCATTTATATAGTACTGTGCATTTTACTCACACAATTTCAGATGGAACCAGTTTTCCAACTTGAAAAATTTGCAGCAATTTGTTGCCAGTGCTGTAGTGTGGTGGAGTTTTTTTTACATGCTTCATCCTTCCATCTCCATGGAGACCATAAAACTTCAGGGCACGGGTGCCCAGTTCCAGCCCTGAGGGTGTGGTAGGCCAGCACAGCATGTTCGTTCCCACAATAAACCCAGTGATTAATGGTGTGTTTGAACAGGGAACAAATTCAGTGACAGAATTTAATTTTGTTCTATTCTATTCTATTTATAATTTTCTATTATTCTGTTATACGTGAGTTTCAAGTCAACAGGTTTTCTGCAGGGAAAGCGTTACCTGTGGTGGCCAAACCATATGGTGCAAATGCAGCAGGTTATAAAAACACGAGTATTCTTTTGAAGTGTGTGTGTGTGTGTGTGTGTGTGTGTGTGTGTGTGTGTGTGTGTGAGAGAGAGTTTGTGTACGTTTGTGTGTTTAAGGGAAGGAAATACAATCATAATACAGAGGATATGCGGTGGTCTCTGTGGAGAATTCACTTAATATTTTGCCATTAAGACACAAACACACACACACACACACACATACACACTCACAGACAATTTGTTTGGGAGTCTGTTCAATAAAGATAACAAAGCCTGCGCAGCCTTTAAATGAATTTCTCATGCTTACGGGCTGCTATTCTCAGCCCTGTCGACTAATTTACACACACATTCCATCAATAAACACAATCTCCTGCCTGCTATTACACTAAAATAAATCATCTCTCTGCTGTTGCTCCGAAGCTGTTTCCTTATTAGAAGCAAACATGAAAGCCTCGGGCTCCCGGCACGCCTTCGTTTCATCGCCTTCTTCTGCATCAAATGATGAACAGCTACATCATGGAAACGGAAGTGTTTTGCACTCAAGACGTCATCCGCCATGAGCCCTAATGGAGCTGAGGGTCAGCATTCAGCAAAGAACCTTCTGCCTGGGTCTAATAACCCCAAAATAAGAGCAACTTCACAAGCAGGGAAGTGTTTTATCGTAGTCGGAGCAAGTTCCAGGCAAGAGAACCTCTTATCTGTAAGGGTGACAGCTTTGATACTTGTGTTGACGCTCGACCATCCCGTTTATACTCTTTCAGCATTAAAGAGTCTCTGAACACCTCGGCTTGTAATCATCACAGCAGAGCAGAACCCAGACGGTTTGAAGAATTGCTTTCGTACCGAAAAAGCACCCGAGAACTTCTTCCTTCTTCTTCCTCTCAAACTCTTCTTTTCTTTTCTCCTCTTTTCTCATATTGTCTAACCTCCTCTTCAACCTTTATTTCCTTCTTCTTACTTCTCTCACAGCTGAGGACTCTTTTGTCTTGTTCATGTTCTTTTTGTTCTTCAATTTGCACTTCTTCATTTTTTAAATGTGGCTTCTTTTCGTCTTTTTCTTCAACATCTAACTTCTTTTTCTTCTCTTAACATCTTTCTTTTCCTGCTTGTCTCTTCACTTCGAACTTTTCTTCCTCTATTTCTAGATTTTGCCCCTTCATCTTCTTCTTTTTAGCTTTACTCAACCTATTTTGCTTTGGGGTATTTTTCGGCTTCTTGGTGTTCCCCTACATCAGAGAAACAACACAGTCAAAGGGTCATTTTCCCACTCTGCGGACATTAAAACAAAAATGTTTCATCCAGAGCACAGAGCTGAACCCGTGTCCATAAATATGTGAAAAGCTAAGAAAAGATATTTATGCAAGTTATATGTAAGGATATATTTGCAATGTTGTGGGCATTGACACAGATGCAGGGTGTCAGGAATGGGGGCAACTTAAGCTATTTGTTTACAAATAATACAAAGGCATGACAGAGAGTTCAGTGGGTTTGGGGTCATGGCATGGTGGGTAGAGAGAGCAGAGGGATGTGGAGGGTCACCAGGTCCAACAACTGACAGGTGAATGACATCTTTGTGGCTTGAAGAGGCACTGGCAGTCACAACATATAACAGAAAACTAAACTATAATCTATATAGTTATATTATCTATATTCATATTTTATATGCCCACTGAAAAGTATCGAAAAAATCTCAATTTTACAGGAGAAGGCAAAACACTTAAAATACAATTAAGTTCTGGTGATTTGTCTGATTTTAGTTGCCATGGTTGAAACATATTTATGACTGGGAACATCTTTAAATATCTGTTGTGGTTTGTGTTAGTCGATTAAAATAATACTGCATTTTTTATATAATGTATAACTTAATGTAATTGGTGTAAGGAAGCCTGAAAATAACAACCAAATGTGCTACAGTTTCAGAATTGTTGTCAATGTGATCCAACTCAGCTTACTGGGTTTAGTGAACCCAGCATGTGTTCCATCCAGTAGTGACCCAGTCAATTGGTAGAAAACCTTCCAAACTGTTTTGGATCCAGTGCTGATTTCCAGAGTGTTACAGAAACAGAATTAAAATCAGAAAACTTAACTGATGTCCCAGTCCGGACTGGCGTTAGCCGAGGTTCTGGGTTTTTGTTTGTTTTCTGTTTCTGGATTTCTGTTGCCCTGATGCCAGCGTTATGCTGAGGACTTTATGTTG
>JBBPDC010000032.1:13463755-13480097 GCA_037974485.1 Hemigrammopetersius urotaenia | reverse complement strand
CAGAATATCAAAATAAAAGCCCTAATAAACAAGAACAGAAAAGAAAGACAAAAGGAAAAACAGCGACCCCTAACGGCCGCTGACCAAACCGTGACAGTTATTTACAGTAATCGAATCACAAGTATAGATTTCCACAAGAAAATGCGAAGTGTAATTGCTCTCCACTGTTCAAATAAGCTCAGTTTTCAATGTATGCTACAAATTGCCTAAAATTGGCTAACCGAGCTGGCTAGTGGCTTGCTGGTTAAAGAACAGCAGCTCCAGGGCTGAAAAACATTTAGTGAATGATTCGTTTTTAAAAACTGCAACAACAGTAACACATCTTTCTTTTTATAACTGACCTGTGCTTTATCTGGTTGAAGCCTGTTTATGAGCCAATATCCACACAAAGCGAGACCCTTGATCATCCGGTCAAGAGCAATGGGGTATGTATAATGTAAATGTCAGATTTGGAATGATTCCAGTATCTCAAATGAGCTTGGAGGAGAAGCGGCACCAAAAAACAAGTCGAAAAAAAAAAAAATCCGACTCTGAGAAGAGTAGTGAGATTCCGTACACAATGAAACAAAATGTTTGCTTAGATTTGACAATAAAGAAAGATTTTTTCTTCATTTAAATTGAGTGCATTCTTTAAAACTCTGTGTGGATACAGACCTCTTTAAAAAATATCCTTAGGACATAAATCTTATTTCGAACACAGCATCCATTGTTATTGTGTGACATTGGGCACTCGGCAATTAAGTCTGAATTGATTAACTCAAATTATTCAAATTTCTATTAATGCCAACACGCCAAAAAAAAACAACGAATTTACCAAGAGAAACAGCCAAAGATGTGCATCATACATCCTGTGTGCATGTGCCTGGTTAAAGTGTGTGTGCAGGTGTGCCTGAGGCACGATGAATGTGTGATGAGGAAAACAATACAGAGAATGGAAACAAAATGATCGGGATGGTAAAAGACGGAAATGAAAAAAACAAATTCAGGCTCTCCAACTGCAGTCTGATGCCACGGATTTACTTTCTGATTACTCGTGTATGATGAATTAGCTCTTTCCCTCTCTTCCATCCTCAATGCAACACACACACACCGAATGCTACCTGAATTGACAACATCGGATCCCAAAACCCCACATTTGATGATTTCTGGCACGGGGTCCCTGGTGTTGTCTGGGCGATCGAGGAGGAAAAAAGGCCCTGAGTCAAAACAGACTATTCATATTTGTTTATTGAGAGAGTACGTGTGAATGAGTTTGATTAAAATCATTAAAGCATGGCGTTCTGGTCGTGCTGGAAATGAAACTGTGATTACCTTGGCCATGCGTGGCTGCTCGCGAGAGAAGGGGAAGCACTCTCTCTCTCTCTCTCTCTCTCCCACCGCTTCTTATTTACCATCAAATAATGATGAGCCTCGTGCTGATTTTGAACTGTCACTTTGCTGTCTCATCGCCAGTGTGGCCAATAAAGAGATCCGAGAAGCAGCCACACAGGAAAACCACCCAGAAACCCTGGCAAGTTTGCTCACAGATGCAAAACATTTATACCCAAAAACGTTGAATTTCCACTATTCTAGCTCACTGCCGGTTAAAATAGAAGAACAGAAGAGTAAAACACTACCTAAAGAAATAATTTACTGTATTTAAACAGTCACCCCACATGTAGTCATTCAGTTTCGACTCCTCATTTTGCTATCACTGCTTAATTGTCACTAAAATCTTTCCCTTAATCAAACACACAAAACTTCTCTCAACTCACTAAAACCGCATTTTATATGGAGCAGACTTGTGGATGTGGTTTAGGACACAGTATGACTCACTTCGAGCTATAAAAATGAACTACTGGTAGCCATTTCTGACAACACCAGGGCTGGAGAGGACTGATCTTAGATCAGAATCTTTTGTATTTATGATGCAGTCATGGCCATCAGCACTCCTACTCCTAAGGTGGCTTGTGAAAACAGATCTTGTTGTGTGAAAAGGCTGTCGGTGGCATTTGCCAACACAATTATGCTTTGTTTATTAAAAAAATAACATTCATTAACAGTCTTACTGCATAATTTATGTAATCAGCAATTCTATGTGACTGATGGACGCAAACACATATGCAGCTAAGTAGCTGCTGTCATGGTGACAGCATTACTAGATATCACATTGGCATTTCTATTTTTATGGGGCAATTGTGTTAGTTACTGTTTTATATTACAGCCACTGCAAACATGTTCCATTTCTCATGATTTATCTTTTATTGGTACAAGTATTGAACTGAACAGCTTTGATGAATAATTCAAAGAAAACAAATCTCTGGTTTGCTCTCAAACAAAATGGCAATAATTACCTTTGATGTACTTCTAGTAGTGTTTTACCATCCAACTGGTCTCATTGTGAGAGTAGAGTGTTGATTACAGAAGTGTTTTATACTTTTCTTTATTAAATAAGATGTGATTCAGGTGATCACTAATCAGTATCTCTGTCACGGGAGGAGCTGCTAAACTCCATCCCGGAGCTACCTTGGAATGTGCAGAGACAGGCAGTACGCCAGGGATCCATTGCAGGCGTGAATTTTATTCAGAAAAACTTGAGAAAAGAAAACTGGCACGCGGGCCACTCGATACAGATACAAAATAAAACAGGCAAGAACCAGACACTCTAAACATAAAAACGCTCTGAAAGACGCTCAGAAATGACGATGGACAGATGAGGAAAAGCTAACAGAACCAGGCTTAAGTACACTCAGAAATCAGGCATGAAACACAGACAGCTGGGAACCAATAACACATGACCAAGAACTGAAAACCACATGACAAGAACACGTGACAACAGCACAACCTAGAAACACTTCAAAATAAAAGAACCAATACATGAACAGAAAAAAAACAAGAACAAACAGAGCTGAAACAGAGCAAAGCAGATTAAACATTAACAAAATCCCCTGGCCCTAATCGGCCACTGCTCGAACCGTGACAATCTCATAAAGCAGAATGAGGAGTTTGTGTAGGAATTTAACAGACACTGGCATGGAATGGTTGTCATACTCATAGAGGTGCTGATATAAAAATAAATTTCAGTTTTCTCTTATGTTTTTTCCAGAGCTGTACATTTTTTGTTTACATGGAAGGGGAACAATGGAGAATTTGTATTATTATTTTTGTTTATTTTCTATTGCTAGATAATTCTATCTGCTAAAGTCTTTGGACTTCCGGTCATAGATTGACATTGCATTGCCAGGGATTGACCTCCTGTTGTGTAAAGTGTAAAGTGTCAATTTGTCATATGTGAACACACCACAGCACACAGTGTGAACAGTACAAAATTGTGCACAGCATTTAACCTGTTTAACCCATTGACCAAGCAAAGCCGTGGGGAGCCAGGAACACAGCGCCCAAGGAGCAACGTGTGGGGTGGTACCTTGTTCAATCGTACTTCAGTGGTACCATCGGCAGCCCTGGGATTCAAACACACAGCCTTCTGATCACTGGTGCAACTACCTACCAACCAGACCACCAACTGTTGTGCCTACTAATGTCACTAATGGTGTGTTTTTGTTGAAGTTAACGTTTTATAGTGCATGAACATGGATTGTAAATGTTCAGTGCCTACAGTTTTTCAAAATATCAGATTCTGATTGATTCAAGCCACAGGAACTATGACAAAAGCTGAAAACTACTCACTGATTTAACCCCGAACAATGGTCAAATATCCCACCACTGCTCCATCAAATAGCAGGAAGCATCTTGGTTTTCATTGGCTGTCTATTGCCATGTGAACATCTCTTATCCTGTATGCTCGGTCATTAACCCCTGTTTTTTTGCTTAATATCATGCCTAATAATGCTTGAACCTGGATTCATTACTCTTTTCACATCCTAAAACAAAACTCATGCTCCCCGAAACCCAAAAGCAACTTTGTGCAATGAAAAGCCCTTCCTGCAATGAAGCATAAACCCTCTGGGCCACAGAAGAACCATTACTGTCATCTTTTTTCATTCTGCATTCATATATAATAAAACCGTCAGTGTACATAAGGATTCGGACCCTCTTGCAGCTAAAGAACTGTTCAACTCAAGAGTTCATAATCACAGTCAGGAAAAAAAGACGTCACAACAAAGACTGCTGCAAGGTCAGGACGAAATTGTGTGTAATTACTCTGGACACCAAGCACTTTGTGCTATTTGTTGTGAGATGGAGAGCCGGGTTTGCTAAAATACCTAACTGTGTGGAAAGGGATTTTGTATGCAAAGATATAGGTTACGAACACTGGTTGAATGCCAGGCCATTCTAATGATCTTACAGAAGTAAGATCTTAAACTTTTTTTGCATTGATCTTGTGCCACATAGTGAGACAGTAAGCCTGAGAAATAGGGATCCATGAAAAAGCTTTAATGTTAACCCTTCAATGCATAGCATCACATGGCTGCACTGCCTTTACACTTTTATAGTTTATATATTTATACTTTTAAACACCTGACAGCTAATCCATGACTAACTCACACTAAACTGTGCTCAAACAACGGATTCACTAACTGACAGAGTAAGCACCGTGCAGAACACTCCAGAGCACAACACACAGAGAAACACAGATTCACTGTTTGATGCTGTAAAACAAATCATTACATTTTGTGCAATAATTGAGACCCTGAGACGCATCAAAATTGCTCCAACAAATGAAACTTCCAAGCGGTTAGTTTTAATGACACACGCTTATAAACATATTTATTGAGTATTTATAGCCACCCACACCATATTCAACTAGTATGGCACAGAAACCTTAGCAACAACATAATCATCCTGTCAAACGAGAAACATCAAAGTCAAGTGTGACACCGCCATTGAGGCAAACATCATCTGGAGGAGATGTGTCAGGCGGTGTGCAACCAGAGTGAAAACAGTATAAAGTAGCAGGTTGTTGAACTTTAGTGTGGAACACAGGCACAAGGAAAAAGCTCACGCAGCTGTGGGTACGAGTATTCAAAATGACGTGTTAATTTCTATTCTGTGTGTGTGTGTGTGTGTGTAAAAGTTACAGCAGTTAGATGAAGCTTGAGATATACATTGTGGCTTATCTGAGAGTGAGAATAAAGAAGCTGATTGAATTAAGGCACCCATTAGCCATATGGCTGTGCCTTAATGTCATGTCTCTTCTTGTTCTCGCTCTGCTGAGAAACTCCAGCCTCTTTCCAGCTCACAGTGAAACTGAGCATCTCAGTCAGACAGTTAAGGCTGATTACCACATAGCAAAGCCTACCTGACAAACCAAGCCTTTTTCGTTAATGGGAAATGTGGATGGTTTACATTGTGTGAGCACTCAATGGCAAGTTATGGAGTTTTCACGCTAGGCTGAATGTTTACAAAAACATATCAACGCCAGCTCCCACGCTAGCTCAGAGACTGACTGTGTAAATTAAGGCTGTCAAGAGCCTTGGAGATGCTCTGATTGCTCATGCTATCGCTCCCGGCTGTGTTGACTATCGCTTTGCAGGTGATGATGCCGGGTCTGTGGGCATCGCAGGATCTGCTGGAAGGTCACTGTGGAATATGCAGCATGCAAACTCCAATAGATGGCAGTGCAGGTCATCTTTAGCACCAGATACAGGTAAATGCATTGGTCCTGTGAGGCACAGCCTGTTGACAACAGCTTTCTGCTTTTGTAGAAAAATCTACTGTACTTCACCAGCCACTTTATTAGCTCTGCCTACCTTTTAGCCCCACTATGTAGGCCTGCAGTTACGGACTGCATCTGTCAGCTGTCAAACACTGGCTTATTTCTGTTGACCAGTTTACTGAATGGGGAATCACTCTTAGCACACCACGAAGTGTGTGTGGTGATGGCAGGGGTGTGTCAGGTACAAACATCAGTGTCTTCGCTAGAGTGGCCCACCTCCCAAAATTACCCAGCCCAGAGTGGTTCTAGGGTCAGACCACTAATGTAGGGTAAAAGGATAGTAAGTAAGGTGGAACTATGAATTTGCTCTTTGAGCTTTTTTAACCAAAATTTTAGGCATGAGCAATTTCACCAAACAACTGGGTGTCCTTTATCATATAAGCTATCAATGCTGGGAGGTTGAAGGCCAGTTTATGCTTCCTCTCGGCACTTCCACGAATACATTACTGGATGGCTCAATGCACTTGAAGAAAAATGCAAACTGTCAGTTCTTTCACGTCATTTTACTGACTCCCATGCTGGCAAACATCACACTGGATGATGGATGGGTGGGGGTAGCAGGGGGCAGTTACGCTCTCTAGGTCTCTTGGCCGAGGATGGCTGTGACATAGTCAGAGATTCAACCTGGGATATCCTATTATGGCCAACACTAAGATTGTTGTGCCACTCAGAAGTCCTATGTTTATTTTACCTTTTTTGCATAATTTAAAAATTTGTCAACAATTCAAAGATTCAAAATGACTACATTACAATTTAAGCATGTTTTCTTCCCATTTAATAGCGATTTGTTCTGACAGTGGCAATATGCAAGAGAGAAAAAAAAAAAACTAAACACGCCATTAATATTGGCATTCTCTATTGCTATGGCGACATCTCACCTGTCTCTGCAGCAGTGTGGTTGTGGGATGGGAGGGGGGTGGTTGGTGAGTATGGATGTCAATACATTTGAGCTTTGATATTTTTCATTGTTTTGTCTTGAAAGTGCTTCTGAATTTTGATGAGGAAAAGCCATTAGTGGGTGACAATCCATTTTCTATTATTTGAGATATTGAAGTCGGTAATGCAGGAAACACACTGCAGGCACCATGATCATTTTAAACACTGCGCTAATGTCCATATCCCATTACAGCGCTGGTTTCTTTAATTAGGGTCTCCAGGTTCTCAGAGGAAAAATGCAGCGAGTGTGTATGTGCGGTTGCAGCTGTAATTTATTGCAACTGTCTAATTTGCGGCTGCAGAGGTGGTCCATTCGAGGTGGGAACAGTGATGGCACATTCATTAGATCTTGTGCGAGAAGATGGACAGTTGACTGTTTGGGGGACGACTTTAATGTCCCTCCATCGAGTAAACACTTCCAGGGGCTCTGGATGACATCCGTCTTCGATCTCTGTTGGAATGAGCTTTTATTTTCCTTGTTGTGCCATAATTAACGTCAGATGATGAGCAGGGTTATTAGATACAGACTGTTTGTCAATTTGCCATAAAGACGGGATGCGTCACCTCCTCTTCCCTGAAGGCATGGAAGACAGAGGACAGAAATCATGGCAGAAAAAAAAAAAAGAGAAAGAGAGAGAGAGAGAGAGAGGGAGAGAGAGAGAGAGAGAGAGAGAGAGAGATAGAGAGAGAGAGAGAGAGAGAGAGCCTGTAGGGCTTGAGGGAAGTGTGCACATGCAGAAAGAGACAGAGTGAAAGCTTCCTTCCTTTCTTCCTCTTGCTTATCAATCCCTGCCTCAGAACACCAGACAGATGCTCCAAATCTATTATTTAGGAAGGAGGGGGGATTTCGACATCTGAAGAGAGTTTCAAATGCACACGTGCTCACCCACAAACCCATGCCAACATTGAGACACACAGACACACACACACATTCGCCGTGCTAGTGCAGATGTGCCACTTTGGAGGTCTCTATTGAGCCCATCATGGGACATTTGGTTAAAATAGAAAGACCCGCCCAGCCTCTGGCGGGGCCGCTTCTGAGGACACACGGTTTGCCAGATTTTCTCACTATCAAATTTTCAGCATTCATTTCAGCATTTGATATCGCAGCCTCCGTTCTCAGCCCTGACTGCCACAGCCACATTTCATCATTTCAAACTGACTACACTCTCACCTTTTCAAGTGATTGTTCCTTACCTGGAAAGAAAATGCAGCAAGGAAACACCCACTGTGGTAAATCTTACAAAACACATCGAAAAACCTTCCCTTAACCCTCAAGTGTGTATCGTCACATGGTTGCGTCGCCTGACTACTTTCCATTAAAGCCTACCATCACACCGGTGTTTTGGAACACTCAGCAACAAACATTCTAATAAGACCTAACGACTGACAAGTACTGTAAGTTTATGGTGATTCAAGAGTGCAGCTGACACTATCATCTTTACATAAGTTTTATACTTATACTTTTTCACATCTGACATTCCTAAATAACTAAATTGTGCTAAACTCTAAACTGCTGATGCACCAACTGATGGATAGAGCACCGTGCAGGACACTCAAGAGCACAACACAAACAACCAACAACACAGACTCACTGTTTGATGCTGTAAAACAAATCTTTATATTTTGTACAACTATTGAGCCAGTTCATCAAAGTAACAGCAGTAAATTAAACTTCCAAGCTGCCCCCCCTCCATTATTCATTCATAACTTCTATGGTAGTGTAACTATAGCAACCACAGCTTGTGCTGTTATACAACAAACACAGACTCGAACAAGTCAAGTCAAACGAGTGACACCTATATTACGCCGAACATCATCTCACTGATGAGGAGAGACAGGTGGCACAACTAGAGCAAATACTGTACAAGGACAATTTGTATTACAAAGGAATTTTTGCTGCATGAGCAAAAATAATGTCATGCATCAATGGGCACAACTGTTAAAACTTACCCCACTGAAGGGTTAATAATCCTGTAAGCTCTCATTCTACAAACCCAAGCAGTCTCATTATGTGTGGGACTGAATCACTGCCTGTGCCCTGTAATCACTCTGAGAAAAACAGGGGGCGAAAGACAGCAAACCGCTACGGGGTGGTGGAAACATCATTACACATCTCCTTAACGGACCCTCGGACAGCCTAATTCTCCTCTCCTCCTTCAGGTTAGCTGTTCTGCTAATGATCAGACAGCAGATTTTTCACTTTTCCATACTTTTCCAGGTTGGGCTAGTCCAGGGTTGCCCATCTTTGGTCCTGGAGGGCCAGTGTCAGCACAGTTTGGTGTTTTCCCTGTTCAAACACACCTGGTACAACTCACCTGTTAATTACCAAGTTTTTGAGGGGAACTATCAAATTATGCCTTCCAGGAGCGGCCATGCCTGGGCCTCAAATCTATCACCAGTGGCTCTCTGGGATCAGAAAATGACCACTGGTGAAGATCTACAGGGCACCTAAATCAAACAGATGTGCTACAGACTCTTACTGTACAAAAGCAAGGTGGCGAGACAAGGTAGTGGTAAAGTGTAGTTCCAGTTAAGTGGCCAGTGACCTTCTAGATGCTGCTGCTATCCAGCACTATTTAATAGTTCCCTGCCTTGAACAGGCTGGCCTTCACAGTCCCATCATTGATAGATCATGTGATAAAGGAGACCTGCCGAAGATATGGAAATAAGGTAAGTAAGGTGGAGCCACAAGCTAGTGGTTTCCAGTAAAGTGGTCAGTGAACTGCTGTTGGGACAGAATCATTTACCTCCAACATTTCTTAAACCCTAATTTTTATTGTTTGAGGCAGAAAACTATTAAATTGTACTGGACACAAGCTCTCCTGGCCACTCGTTGAAACAAACAGTTAAATTCAGAGGAAAGAGCTCATTTCAAGCACACAGTTCACAAAGTCTTTCCACACTATCTGTGTTTGCAAGTAAAAGAAAAAAAAGGAAATAGAAACACTTTTTTTCTTGACATAAAAAAACTAACAAAACTGAAATGCACAGTTAAGGCCCTTAATAAAAAGTGTAAATATAATTCATAGTGTAGGTGTTGATTAAATGTTTAACATCTTCTCTAAATTTAATAAAAGAAACAATGCTAACTAGACCCAGTGCTATTCAATATGTGATGCATGTTTAGAGAAACAGAACAAGACTGTTTTGAGTCTTTTATGAGACGGCTGGGTTTGGTTAAGCGGAGTTCTGGTTTTTGGTTTTAAGGCAATTCTGTTGCCAGTGGTGTTTTACATGAGTGAGTGGGGATAAAACTCCGGATGATTACAGTAATGTTAAACTCAGTTAAGACCTCAGCCCAATTAGACCCCCACCAGCCTGGAGCGAACACATCGCAATGAAGTAATCTTTCACTGCACTGACTGGAGTGGTGCACTGTTGGCTATAGTGCTGGATATGTGGAATATAGACCAGAACTTTCAATTTGTAGAAATTAAGAAAGGGGAGTATAGATTCCATTTGATTTAGGTCATAAAGAAAGTAAACACTGTGGCAGCTGGTGGCCTAGTGGTTAAGGAATTGCCCCTTCAATCCCAGGACTGCTAGTGGCAACACTGAGGTACCCTTGAACAAGATACGGTCCCCCCACACTGCTCCCTGGGTGCTGTGTCCAGGATGCCCACTGCTTCAGTGGGTGAATGGGTTGAATACAGAGAAATAATTTCACACTGTTTGCACTTTGTGCTGTTGTGTGTTCACATAAGACTATGAGGTCACTTTGCACTTCTAAAAATACCTTTAGAAATAATAAAATAAATATTTATATGTTGAGACACAGAACAAGAAACAGCATTTAACAGAGAGTAGTAGAAAAAAAATATTACAATAAACATTTCAAATTACAACAAAGATAACAGTAGCAGTAAAGGATAGAGCAGAATCAAGTATTAGGAGACAAGACAGAGAAATGAGAAAAAAAAATACATTTTTAATCAGGTTTGGAAAGAAGAAAGAGAGGAAGCATTCTGAAAGAGGTCATTCCAAAGGTTGGGAGCCACAACACACATCTACATCCCACTGAACTGTACATAATGTTCCACTTACAACAGGTGTGGTCAATCAACCAAGACGTGAAAGGGATCTAAATTGAAGGTGTGTAGATGTATGATGGTGTGTGTGGAGCTGTGACCGGTGTTCCTTCGTTTCTCCTTCATGCTGTTTGGATTTTATGCTGCGGTTTGATTGACTGGTCAGTTGTCGTAGGTCATAGCAGCACATACAGTGTGAGATGGTCATCGACAGTGTCAGAAAATAATTGCAGGCTGTCTTTGGATGCCGTAGTGACGACCATCTTTGAACCTCTCTCACAGTTTGACGTAGGACGATCATTTAGGAGACATCATCAAAGAAATTGCCACGATGGGAGCAAACCAGTATCGTGCAGTGTATACCAGGCATAACAAGACTGAATCTCCACTTATCCTTGGGTGACTAAATACAACCCTATTTCATCAACAGTCTAATTTCTTCATAGGTTTGATGACACTGAGCTTTATTATTCCTGTTCCTTTTACTTGCTCTGAATTTGACTTCTACACAGAATGAGAGCAGCTTTCAGAAGAATCCATCGGATGGAAATGCAATCCGGTCTAAAGCTACTTTGGGCCTCCCCCACTCTGTGTGCCCTTTGTAAGGCAGGATTTGATATGAATGCTCTCCTCCCGATCTGCTCCTCACTCGAGCGCAGCCTGCATCGGGCCAGCCACCGACAAACTGTCTAGAGATTAGCTGTCGCACCATCTTAAACCCACAGACTTGCTCAAACGAGCCCCGTTTTAAAACAGTCCTGCGGATTCGCCAGAAGACTGACTGATTATTTGACAAAATCCCGTTAAAAGGATCTTGTATGTGTCGTTCCATGCCGTGCTTCTGTCAGTCATGGCAGACAGCTGCAAATCCACTGTTCTGAGGGATGTTGGAGCGTCTGTAAATAGTTAAGATTGGGGAAATATTTGACACGAACATTGCTCGCATTCATGAAATCATAGCTGTACTCACAGCGAGACAGGAGCACACTTTCGAGACAAATTAATCTCCCCTCGTCGACTGCGATGCTGTGATGACATAATCCGGGCTTGATCTTTAAATATTCTCTCTCATCTGAATTCAAACAGGGCCTTCATTCTCCACGGACCTGAACACCACTGAGACAGCAGCTTGTCTTATGGACAAGTTAAGACAATATGGCATCAAACACCCACACGCTGAGAGTCCTTGGCTCTGTCTGAAGGTCACCGTGGCTGGGCTCCTCATCCGGCAGAGGCTTATTGATTATTAATGCATGCTCTGCTCCAGCTGATGGTACGGCACATATTGTCTTAGCGGTATAGTCCTTACTGATTAGGAGTGTACTTGTACTTCTTGTATAGTTTGTTTTGTATTTGTTTTGATAAACTTTTGAAGAAGTTTTTTGACCCTGATATTGAGAGTTTGCAAAACTGATGTTTGCATTTTCATCAGTAAAACAGCAAATGTTGTTTCTATACATTCAATATTCATTTTGGGGCATTTGGCTTGAGTGTTCCCCATGCTACATCCATATCCAAAGCAGAAAATTTAGAAAGTGATGTCTTGCTCTCCCCAGTCTTTCTCCCACTGAGGTGCAGAGACAAGTTTCAAATTAGTCTCCTGCAAATGTGACAAGAGACTAATTACATGGCTTTAAAACGTGTTGGGAGGGTTTAGGCACAAATAATTACCAAGCTGTATTGTTTATAATTTAATAATGTAACACTATACATTAAAGTTAGGCTTACATTAAAATATTACAGCAAAGTAGTGTGTTTATAGTAAATATAGTCAAAAGCAAATCGTACAGGACAAGAGATTCACAAGAACTGTGGAAATTTGATGAACAGTTCACATTAATTCAGTACACACAGTATGAATCGGAAAACTGGGGTGCCTGGCTGAAAAGGATTTTAGAATCCCTGCTATATAGAACCTATTTTTAAAAGGCTGTAAAGGACCCTTATGAAGAGGTGCTCCATCATGTCATTGTAGTCCGAAGAACTCAAGAACCCTTGACTGTGATGGTCTGTCGACCCGTCCAGGGTGTTTCCCTGCTTTTCGCCCTGTTAGTGCTGGGACCGGCTCTGGCACCCCCCCACGACCCCGGTGAGGAAAAGTGCATCGAATAATGGATGGATGGATTGAAGAACCCTCGAAGAACCCTTTCATGACTTCACACACACACTGACACTTTTACCATTAAGTGTGCTTAGTGTAAGAGTTTTGCCTCAGGGTGGGCAGTTTAACTTTAGCTGAATCACTGATATTGCAGATATTGCAGGGTATGGGTTGTTTTCATTTTCCACTTTAAAGTACTTCCAAAAGACAGACTTTTAAACTGCTATGGCCAGACCCTGAAAAAGTGCTTTACTGCAGCAAGTAGATAATGTCTGGTTAGGCAACTCTCCAACAACAGCTTAAGCGGAGCACAATGGTGTAAAATAGCTCCCTACTTCGACCACTTAAACGCCAGAGGTCCTTATGCGTCCCTTACATCAGTTTCAACTCTCATAACAACATAACTTCAATTAGCTTCATACAATGTAGGGGTTAGTTGGTCTAGGACCACTTTTTCCTTTCAGCGGAGAACCTCCACTGAATAATCTTTTTTTCGTCCAGGATTATGCTTTATATATACTACTCACAAAAAGTTAGGGATATTTGGCTTTAGGGTGAAATTTATGGAAATTCTTAAAAGTTCACACTAAGTTGATATTATATCATGAATGTAGGGCATTTATTTAGAAGCATGCAATGGTGATTTCCTCATCTCAAACAATTTATTGAAACAAAAGCCAACAGCAGCGGTGAGTATACCACAGTATACCACAACAAAAAATGTCAATGTCTCAATAACGTATCATGTGCCCTTGAGCATCAATTACAACCACTTCTCATGCTGTTCACAAGTCGACTTATTGGCTGCTGAGGCGTGGCATTCAACTCTTCTTAAAGGGCGACTCATAGGTTTTCTATGGGATTCAGGTCTGGAGAAAGTGCAGGCCACTCCATTCAAGGTACTCCCGTCTCTAACAACCATTCCCTAATGATGCGCCCTCGAAGAGCTGGAGCATTTTCGTCCATGAAGAAGAAATTAGGACTGCGGGGTTCATGTGGGGGCACAATAACTGGGTTATTGATGTTATTCACGTAGTATGGGCTTGTCACTGTACCATTCACAAACTGTTGGGCAGTTCTGTACTGACTAGACTGCACTGTAACACCACCACCACCAAAGGCTGATGCATAGCGCTCTCCTCTCCAACATCGTTGGCGGCCATCATTACTGCTCAGCGTAAATTCACTGTCATCAGAGAACACCACTGAGGCTCACTGGTAAATGCTCTCTCTGCCTGGTGTTGGGTTCAGGTACCTTTGCAGGTCATCTGGCACGCGGACCATGCTGATCTGTTTCGAATGGTCTGACGTAACAATAGGGCACCTCTCACATCCCCTAAATGTGCCTGGAGTTTAGTGGCATTCAACATTCGGTTCTGCAGAGCACTGTTCACAATGAAGCTTCATCAGTGTGGGATGTGGCCAAAGGGTGTCCACTCCTATGCCTTTCTCTGACTCTTCCAGTCTCTCTGTATCTCTGCTGATGACTGTAACCTGCTGATGACACTCTGTGACACCATCCAACTGGTCTCATTGTTGATTACAGCAGTGTTTTTATACTTTTCCTCATTAAAGAAGATGTGATTCAGGTGATCACTAATCAGTACCTCATAAAGCAGAATGAGGTGTTTGTGTAGGAATTTAACAGACACTGGCATGGAATGGTTGTCATACTGATATAAAAAAATAAATTGCAGTGCTCTCTTATTTATTTCCGGAGCTGTATACAGTAACCCCCGAATTAAATCAGCAGTCTCGATTTCAGTCTCACGCGGAAATGGCTGTTGTCCTCCGCATTGTTTTTGCTATTGTAACGTCCAGGCCTTGTCCATCACGCCCCTCATCGCAGACCTCACAGCTATATAAATATTTGTATATTTGTGTTAAATTAGACAAAAATATAATTTAATAATTTTGTAACATGAATTCAGCCACATTTCCATATAAAAATAACTAAAAATGATTTGGTACTGTGGGGAGAAACACAAAGAAGGGGTGGGAAGTTTGAAAATAGCCAATCTGAGAATGCTATTTATTTCTGCTTGCTGCTGATTGGCTGCTGCCCTTTGACGCAGCTGCAGTCCAGTCCCCCTTGGATTGTTCCGAGCGTTCTCAGGTTTCCCTGTATTTTTATTACTGTAAATTAAATGAATTTATTACTGTATTATTATTTTAATTGAGGCCAATTAAAACGACAGCGCATACCAAAGAAAACGCACGCACACTGCAGGAGTTCAGTGTAAACTGTACAGTATGGATACGGGTTTACCTTTATATTTTCTTTAAGGCTAATAAGTTTAAAATGAAATAAAAGGGTTTTGGGAGCATATTTGGGGGCAAATTTATGGTTTACTTTTTTTTTTAACCACATCAACGCGGTTTTTCACTATACGCTGGTGCTCTTGGAACATAACTTCTGTGAAAAGCGAGGGGTTACTGTATTCAGTACTGGTTTCAGGTGGTCTGGTTACTCTGCTGTACAGGTATCTATAATGAGATAAATATCAATAAAGCCTGACGCTTCTCCAGTAGAGGAGGCAGCATTAGTGTTTGCCTGGCACAGCTTTCATGTCATTAGACTGATTAATATTGCTATGAGATATTCAGTCTTTTTGGGTGTTTCCCTAAGAGACGTTCCGTAAAGAGGATTAGTGATGGACACACTAGCATTAGGACTCATCCTGGCCGAGCGTCATGCTGCTCTGCTCGTAAGGAAGTATTGACACAGAGCACTAAAAAGCCCAGCCAGCGGTGCTGTTCCACCCGGATTAGCCCGGTCCACACAATGCTGTTTGTTTAGAAGAATCTGTTTATGCAATTAGGCTGCTGGAATGTTCTAGTGCGTTCTCTAAATGGCACGCACTCCCAATAAACACTTCGGTGACAGGGAGGAAAAGGATGGCCCCTGTCAGAGTTACTGGGAAGGGGGAGGGGGTGGCACTTTGGTGCTAAACTCATAAGGCAGCCATACTGGGTGTCAGCTGAAAATGTCATCTCCAACTGCTGCCATGATGAAATATCAGAATCTGTTGAGGTATTTATGGAGAATGTCACCGGGCTGCCGCCGCTGGGGCCCATAATGCCTTTCTCCCGCTCTCAAACAAGATAACAAACAGGCCCCTGCATTCCAGAGCCCGGCACAATGAGACAAACACAATGAATGAATAAATAAATAAAATAATATTAAAAATCATATATAAAAAGAAAGCCCCCATAATGCTTCACCTTTGTGGAAAAAAAATAGAAATATCAGCAGGGATCCACTACAAGGCACACAGCTGGTTTTTGCCATGAATCACTTGAGTGAGCATGAAATGTCAGCTGAGTGGCCTTTTGTGGGAGGCTGGAGCTGACCCCCCCAGCCCCCTCCTCCCGCCCCGGCCTTTCAGAGAGTCGCGTATTGACTTGGATCTTAGGGGGACACCACCAGGGGAGCCGGAGGGGAACCAAACCGCTCCAAAATCTGCTCCACAGCCGTCCACCCACTGCAGCCACAAAAACCTCTGCAGCGCTGTTCCTCCTTTAACTATGCTGCATGTTTCGGTTCTCTCTCTCTCTCTCTCTCTCTCTCTCTCTCTCTCTCTCTCTCTCTCTCTCTCTCTCTCTCTCTCTCTCTCT
>JBBPDC010000032.1:13351571-13366086 GCA_037974485.1 Hemigrammopetersius urotaenia | reverse complement strand
TATATATATTTATATATACATATATTTGTATTCACACCTTATAGTAAGGTGTTAAAGACATTAGAAGAACCTTCTAATGGATGGCTATTTATAGAAATGCAAGTGTGAAGAGCCACTCCTGAGGTTTATAGAATTACATTATGCAGATTATGTGCAAGCCTAGAACTATTTTTAAATAGTTTTTAAATTAGGAACCTTTAATTGTATGTAACGTAGTTCGAAAATAGTATCGAGTTTGAAATTTCAGTATCTTTACAAGCCTAATATATATATACTACCAATCAGAACTTTTCACACCACAAGTTTTTGAGTTTTTACCACTAAGCCATTTATTTTTGCAGATTTTATTCGTGTTAAATCAAATTTCCTTTCTAAGATGAGAGAATCTGTAACAGTGCAGGTCTATTAACCGGTTGATGCAGAGTCAGATTCTAGACTGTCCTTTAACTTTAAAAGCACTTGTTACTGTTTCAGGACTTAATAGCTCGTTTCATATCTAACATTTGTCTGGTGATCCACATTATAATTATTATTACATTAGGTGAGCTCAATAGTGATGAAATAAATGGCCTTTTCTGGCTAATAAATGACCTCAGATGTGAACATACTGTAAATGTATTTGTTAGAGTACAATACTTAGTGTAGTTTTAGTACATTTTAAGTGAGTAACATTCAAATGTGGAAGACACAAAGGTTTTTAACTGGTAGTTGATATCCTTTGGTAGGGGTGTCTCCACTGGTATTGATTTGTAGGTCAAGACTTTAATACCCCTCATAAATACATATTTGTTTGTTATTTATAACTTAGTACATATAATCTAACATATATCATAGTATTTGCTGAGTAATACATTTTAAAACCTTAAACTGAATCATAAGCCTCCAGTTTAAGGTCCACAATATCCAAACTCTATTTCTAACAGGAAAAAATGTATGACAGATAAATACATCGAAATGATAAAGGAGTACTTTAGCCATATTGTTGATTCTCTGTTATAAAAGAAGAGTTTGTCAATGAGCTCATTAGTTGGATCAGGCGTGTTAGAGCACCAGCGTTCCCAGGGCAGGGCAACTCCTGAACCAGGTTTGAGCACCACTGTGAACTTCAGAGAATCTAGAAGGACTGGAGCTCATGTTTAAGTTGACCTTTGGGTTTCTTACATACAGCATGAGAACATTTCTCCCTTCTTTTTCAAGCACTTTGACCTCATGGAGAAGTGCTGCCTGTCAAAGACTTGAGGAGAACTTTTGGAACTCTTCTGCTGGATACACTTAGCTTCATATTCACCAAAACCCACAGGAAGATTTTGTTGCTCGAACCAGTCTTTTCTTTGTCTGATCAGAAGTAAATTAACTTATGTGGAGATGATTGAATCTGACTTGTTCCTCCTAAAATTCAACTTCTTCTGCTGTCCTCATCGGTTCTCAGTTTCCTGTCTGACTTTGGTAGTTGAGACTTGAATTTGATGACTGAGACAAATTTCAGACACTGTACAGATTCATTTATCAGAAACCAAGTTTTCTTTTGGATCTTCTAGTGGTTCTGAGGATCTGACAAAAAGACAAAAAAGATCAGAGTAGTGAGAGAAAAGAAATTTCATTTTAAAATCTTATATTGGGATTGGACTGAGATTAGAGGATGGAGCTGAATTCGAGAAAATGGTCAAAATCTCATATTGATGTTCAACTGAGCTCAGTTACATCTAAGAGAAATAGACTGGGAAATGATTTGGCTTTGTTTAAATCACCTGTGTTTGAAACAGTTTTAGCCCAAAAGTAGTTTAAACATCTCAAAAGTTTAAATGCCGAGCTTTCCCGAAATAGCATGGCCACTAATACTTACACAAATATTCATGTTATTGTTTACCTCAAAGCAGACATAAAGACCAGTAAAGTAATACATGCTCTTTGAACAGCTGGCTTTTGAAGAGCACTGCACTATAAACCTGTAAACCCTGCTATTCTGGGCTTGCTTGGTCCTGTACCCCCTCACCCCCACCCCTCTGCCCCCCATTCCACCGTCCCACTTGCTTCTCTTATCCTCACCTTTCAAAGCCCGGCACTCTGCGCCCTCCAAATGCGATTAAAGTCGTGAGAGCTTTCACAGCCTCCTGTCATCCTTGTGTCAGCATCCGGCCCTCTATCGTAGAGCTGCAGGGGCAAAAAAGCCACGTTACACTGTCCGTCTAAAGTTTGGGGATGCCTTGGCTTCTCTATGACGTTTGCGTTTTGTCTGTTACTTTGTGGAACAGTTGCTGGTGTCAAATTTGTGTATTTTTAGCTTCATGTCCTTCAAAGGCTCTTCTTTCATATGAAGGGAAGGTAAATTATTATTTTCAAGTAATTTTGGACCATTTCTCCTGGACAAGGATGTTGGTGTTGGTGTCTAATTCTTTATTCTAATGTTGTTCTCTATTATAAAGAACAAGTTTGACTTGACAGATGTCAGTCTTTATGTCCTTGGTATGAAGAACAGGTTTAAATAATAATTTGACAATTGATTTGTCAAAGCTCTTGCTAGAAAGAATGTGTCAAAGCTCTTTTGAGAAGCAATGAGTAGTTCACAAGAGAAGGAAAATGTTCTTTTAATTTTTCCAAGCAATTTTGGACAATTTCTTCTGGACCAGCATTAAGACCAGCATGTTGGTGTTGGTGTCAAATTATGTGGGGATGTTTAGCCTCATGTCCTTCAAAAAGTCTTCTCTGGTACAAATGACTTCATCTTAGTACTGCTAAAAGCATGTTTTGAAGCTCATTGGTTTCTAATTAATTTGGTATATTTTGCTTCATCATTCTTCATGTCCATGAAAGACTCTTCCTTAGTGTGAGTAACAGAGTTTTCAATTTATTACTGGGGCCTAAAATATCATTTAAATTAATTTTGGGTTATGTTTCCTCCCAATAAACCTGGTTAGTATTTTGCAGTAAATAAATGTTATAGAAGATACAAAAACCATGTTGCTTCCAAAATGTTATTAACTTCAATTAACTATCGATGTCAATGGATCATTTCTTCTGGACCAGTGTAAAGCATATTGGTGTCTAATTCCTTGGGTCTGTTTCACTTCATCATACCTAATGTCCATCAAAGAGTCCTCCGAGGTGTGAACAACAGGTTTAAATAATAATTTGACTGTTGATTTTTCAGTACTATTACTAGAAGCAACTCTTTCAAGTGCTGATACATGCTGACATCCCCAGAGGGGGCTAAAATGTAATTTTAATTAAATTTTTGTTATGAATCCTCATAATGGAAAAAGACCAGAATAAATAAATAAAAAGCAAAAACATTTTGTTCTAACAGTTCGGTTTAAAGCCATGAAAAATTGAAAATCGAGGCGCCCCAAACTTTCAATGGGCCGTGTAGGTGACTGGGCCTCATCTCATGTTGCCTAATCATGACATAGGTGCACGCGAACAAATACAACCAGAGCGCTGCATCTAATTACCATTAATTTGTCTTTGGTCGAGCATATGCCCTCTGCTGTTATCCCGGAGCACCATATGCCGTGAATGGAGCGCTCAGATGGACCAACGTGGCGTCTAATTCAGCCGAAAACAGCAGAGTGTTATTTTTTCTTTTTCTTTTTTTTTTTTTTGAGACATAAGGTCATGTTCGTAGCTGCAAGTCCATCTGGATGTTACGTCGTAAGCTATCTGTTCGCTATCTCTTGAGCTTTGTGCTGTTCCGGAATCTCTCTTTCTCTTTTTTTTTCTCTCCCTCTGAACCACGAGCATGTTTTCTTCACCAGAATTAATTGTTTTGCTGTGAAGTATCTTGTTTAATTAAGATCATTGAAAGCGCGCTGGCTTGTCGGAGAGGACGTTCAGGGGGCTCCTGCATTGTTCATTTTAATGAGAAGTTCTACGCTTATCCTTGCGGATTTATTCTCCACGACTTGTTTACCTCTACCTTGTTGCTTTTTTATTCATTTATTTATTTATTTAGCTGTTATTTCCCCCCGTTTTAAATCAGAACTTTCATTCCGTTAAATGCCAAAGCCTCGTTTTTAACTTCTCTACCGTCGTTATCGCTTGCGCTACATCAGCTGCGGGTCAACGGTGCCGGTGCACAACAACAAAGCCGCCTTTAATGCAGGATCTGCTTCATTTGGGCTTTTTATGCGACTGTGCATTATGGATAATCACACAGCACTGCGTGTAATGCAGGTTTAATGCCACTGGTATGTATTTCCACTGACGCTCTCTTTGCTGAATGATGTTAGGGCTGCAGATGGTAAATGCAGTGCTGATCCCCCCCCCCCCCATCTTTCTGACTTTTCCTTTTGTCCTGCCAATCCTCCACGCTGCACCTAAATCCCTCATTTGGATTGCAGTTCACGGCAGCACCCAGAAACAGCTCACTGATCAGTAATTTATTTCTAGACCTGTGCATACCAATTAGCAAATGAAGGTTATTATCCCACCCGGGCTCTGCAGAGCTTCTGTCTGGAGAGCAGCAGAGCAAGCCGGGAACGAAAGAGACGTTAGAAGGAGTCATTTCTTTCGCTGGATGCACTCTGGCTGCCTCTGTTTTACTCCTACACATTAAAACGCATTATTCTTCTTTATACTCTCTTCAAAATAAGGCCTCTTTGGAGTGTTGACACAGAATAATCTCTTGTGGTTTTCTAAAAAACAATTCAATAGATGTTTCTCCAAAGAACCTTTTATTAAGAAGCTTTTAAACCGGGTAGAAATTCAATACCAGGCAGTTTTTCATAAATTCTTAAAAAATAAATGTGCCAGATAAGATTCAAAGGTGATGCATGAGAAAGAACCATTGATGCATGTTTCTTTAAAGGTTGGTATAAAAAGAATATTTAATTCTAAATAGTGTTTCCTAAAGTGGGAGGGGGGCAGGAATAAAGCAAAAGCAAACAAAAAAAATAGGTTTTCTAAAGAACTTCTCAGTTGATCATTTAAGAATCAGTGTTTCAGTATCGGAAAAGCAACAATGATATATCATCTCATAATGGTTTCAAAACAGATTTTCAAATAATGTTTCCTTAGTGTTCAATTGATGGTTCTTTATGGTTTTTCAGTATCTGTATGGGTCAATATTGACTCAAGGGTTCAGTATCAGTGTAGGAAAAGCAACGATGGTATTATGTCATGTCATCTCTTGATGTCATGATAAAAGGCTTCAAAACCAGATTTTTCCACCCTATTTTTCACTGGTTATGGAATTCTGCTATAAAAATTAAATCCAAAAAGCACTTAGGAATCCTTCTGTTTAAAAGGGTATTTAATGGGTCATGTTTGTTGGTTGTATCCAACACAATTTTCTACTTATCCCAGGTGTAGATGATCAACTAAGGCAAGTTTGAAGTTTTTCTTCTTTTGTTTAGAACTAAGCTCATGAGGCTAACATCAAAAAGTAAAACAAAAACTAAAATGTCGATAATTAACAAAGCCAATTTCATAAATACATTCCCAGAACATGTGACCTTCTGTTTCATTTTAGAGCTTATCGTAAGTCACACCGTATCCTAAACCACATCTACTAGTCTGTTCCACCTTTAAAATCCTGTTTACTCTATTTGTCACTTATCACAACTGAGACACATTTGTATGCCATTTTTCCCCTTATTTTGTTCAGAACTGGACCTATAAGACTAACGCTCGTCACCAAAGCTGTTTCTATAAGTACATCTCCATAATATGTGACGTTTTGTTCGTTTTTAGAGCTTACAGTAATTCATAGTGCATCCTAAGCCATGTCAACTAATCTGCTCCCCCTTAATTAGTCATCTGAGCTGTTTGAGAGACATTTTTGGGATGTATTCACAGAAAAGATGTGGGTGACTGCTGACTTCTAATGTTTCTTAGTAATGTTTCTCAGTTCCTTAGTAACGTTTTATGAAGCTTCAGTCTCCAACTAAAGAAGCAAACTGTAGATGTCTTGGCAAACTGACAAAAGTTACACTATATAATAAATAGGCACTCCATTGGTATTCCAATACGTCCATTGCTGAAATATTTCTTGAGCACCTTCTCTCTAGCCTGTGCTTTAAACTCACAATGTAATTGCTTTTACAATTTACCAGCGGGAGGAGAAAGACAGTGACACCATATGAATACACGGAGCATTTAATTTCATCAAATGTCAGGAGATATCGAGATGTCTCACTGGGATTAGAAGGCGAGGAAGAGTCTGTTGGCCTTTGAGTGTCTTATCTTGTTCTCTCTAAATATCAAACTCCTGCTTGCAGTTCCTTTCTCGCTGCGGCTCTGTTGACCTGTCTGTCTTTCCGTTTCACTCTCGCTTTCTCGCGCTCTCTCATCCATAGCACTCCTATATTAAGCTGTGCAAACGAGAATATTCTGTCGCTAATGTAAACATCGGCTCCATTTGATGGTGAAATGGCATCTCACTTGTTGCCGCCCACTTGGCTTAGACCTCCAGCCAAGCCCATAAGGCCTTGTCTTAAGCAGACTGTTTGCATATTGTGTTGAATGACTCTAATCCTCTTTACAAGCAGAAAAACCACAAAGTCTGCATTTGCTGACCAGTCTTCTGTCTGAAGGGCTGGTCAGAGGATTAAAAACAAGCCCCCACCCCCCATACACACACACACGCCACCCCACTCATATACGTAGACACACCGCCAAGAACCACCAGCGTCAATACTTTGAGCTGCTTAAAAAAGAACACAATATTAATGCGCTGGCTGTAATTACTGACTGTTTTTGACATGAAGGAGTTTTCAGATGAGCTAAGAAGGATTTGAAACTACTCAGCTTTTTTAGACTCACACACACACACACACACACGGCGAGTGGTAGAACGGCTTACACCTGCTGGGATGATAACAGGACTAGAAAAAAAAGAAGAGAGAGAAAAAAAAAGCCTCGCGGAACAGTCAGGCCCGGCTAACAGGATCCGGTTGCTCCCGCTGACTTCGCGTGTCGCACCTTTGTGGCGCAGCTCCTCGGCTTTCGGATTCGTTCGGTTTCTCTGCTATTAAAGCGACAGGTGACTCAGAAGCAGCAGATTAAACTTCGCAAAAGCAAAATGCTTTTCTGGAACCCAAGCTGAGGCGAAGAGGTCTTGCAAAGCGTCACAGCTGTGTGAATGTTCCTTTATTATGATTATTTAATGTGGGCTGAGAGAACTGGCCAGAATTGTAGGCAGTAGAGGTCTGTTACCTTGAAATTGGGAGGTTTTTCTTTCTGAGCTAGGGTCAGGCTTGGACCATTTTTGAAGGAATATGACTACATCAGTGTCATGTACTCACATACCAAACTGTGCAGTCTTGAGCCACATCTCATTTCTTTATATTTTGCTTTGAACCATCTAATAGGTGCAAAGCTACTGTTTTCTGTCTGTCAGACGGTCAGATTAAATGAAAGAAATGGAAGAAATATTTTACTGACAGGATACAAAGTGCCTAAAGATACAAGGAGCCTAGATAAAGGAGTTCCAATTACTCAGCATTCAGCACCAGTATACTGATCACCGCCTGATCATCTGGAATCATCTACTCCTGTTTTTTCACTGGTTCAGGACTTCAGTTAGATCCTCTTTGTTCTGCTTGAATGATTCATACGTAGGTCACTGTGTCTTAACAAACAAAAACATTCCACTGAAACTGGTCAGGTTCAGGGACTGGACTGGAAATGAGAGTCTTTGAAAGTCCTTCAGGAAGCCTGGAGAACTGTTCCTCAAGACCACATACAATGCATGAAAGTCTGGACCTCTGAAAGCAAACTGTAAATAAATGATGGATGGCTCATGCAGCTATGTGTCATAAATGAAATAATAAGAAAACTAAAGGGGAGCTTTCATCACAATCACACCGTTCATGTACACAGTGGAATAGGACTATCGGTGCAGTGGGTCCAGAGCAACTACAAGCCAGAAATACGTTTCATTGCTGCGTTATTTCCTTATACCAGTTAAGCGAATATCGGCTACAGCAAATGCTCAACTCTCATTGGCTCAATCATTGGCAGACTGTGAGTTTGATCCTTGTTGGTCCTGCAGCCATCCATGGTTATGAGCCTAAAAGAGTAGAATAGGCTTTGGTGTCCAGTTGGGTAGGCTGGCTCTCCTCTTCCCCATCTCTCAGTGCATTGAAAGCCAGTGTGTTGTCAGACATAACAGAACAGGTGTTTAGTCTTCTCCTATTATTTTGGGGTTTTCTCTGAATTGTTCAGCTGTGCAATGAATACCGAACACAGCTAACCCCTTCCAAATTCCCCTCCAAGGCTTGTTTCCAATTGTCTATTGTCATGACAACATTTCAACCAATCAAAAAGCAGTGATGGAATCATCTCAGCTGCTGCCCACTTTTGGCCTCGCCTTAGAGCATCTCGTGTTTGTATTGCTTTATTTGTATATTTGTTCACATGTTTATTCATGGTTCCCTGTGCCAGTGGAAAAGCACCTTTGGCAGTTAGCTGAGGGTGACAGTTTGGGCTTCAGTTTCATGGACTTCTTGATTCCTCTATCAGAGAGATGTGTGAAAGAAAGGGAGAGAGAGAGTGAGAGAGAGAGAGCGAGAGAGAGTGTGTGTGTGTGTGTGGGGGGGGGTTATATGCAGGGTTAGCTCCACTTTCTACATACCTTTGATCTCTAACAGTAGAAAAAAACATGATAAGAAATTAATGCATTGGCTAAATTCGTTGAGCTCTTTCTGTGTGTGTATATGTGTGTGTGTGTGTGTGTGTGTGTGTGTGTGTGTGTGTGTGTGTGTGTGTCTGTGTCTGTGTGTGTGTGTATGTCCTCTCATGCTTTGATCATGGTAATTCGACATATTAAAGTCACTTTAAAAAAGGAAACAGCGTAGAAGCCAATCTCCCCCATGCTTGGTGCCTGCGGTGCCAGAGTCATTTCATGCTCATGGCTTTAAATCTGGTCAAATTGAATGACTGATATTATATTTCATCAGGATTTATACGTTTCTAATTCTCGAATAAGTCTGGAAGCGCCGGGTATGTCAGCTTCGCCTCGCCGTCATCAGCAGCGTCAACACGACTCATGATATCTCTTTCGGATGAGCTGAACGAGAGCGCGAAATTAAGACTTCAGTTGCTCTTACTTTTCACCTGACTAAGCAAAAAAAACCTGCAGTGTTATTGTTACCATAAAGCAACTAATCCTTTGGGTATGTTTAGCTTTGGCCATGTTCATCAAAGTGTCTTCCTTGGTAAAACGAGTAGGTTTGATTTGGCTTTTTTATTTCCAAATGAGTACTGAGAGGTGCTGACGAAGGGCATTTGCAAAAGGTAGCTCTGAATTAGCATCAATTACATTGTTATTCCAAACCAACAAAGAAAACAAGGTAATTCATACTAAGTACACATTGAAAAAGCTCAGACTGTAGAAGGACCGTGTATAAAATTCACCGGTGGTATGAGAACACTTTTTCATGTCCACTTCATATAACTTATAATTTCATATAAAGTGAATCCTAATACAGTTACTACAGAACCACTTTGACCATTACTCTGAGTACTTTGAGTATCTGCCGATATCAACACTGCTCTGATAACATCATTTCCCCTGCCTTCAACTGTTAATGACACATTCATTTGAATCCAAAATGACTCCCTACGTCTTCTAGGGGCGCTGTGTCCAGTATGTCTGGAGCACATATGGCTGAGTCTCGAGTGGCTCTGTGTTAGATGTGTTTTACATTGTTTGTGCAGGAGTCTATATTTTAAGTGCACTTTGTCGGAAGCAGGGTGTAGTTTGTGTGTTACTTAGTCGTGTCCTTATTTGTGTATTTCTCATTACAGCATGCTGCTCCAACTTTAGTTCAGCATTACGTGACCATTTAGGCCTTTTCCGATATCAGATCCAGTGATTTCAGTTCGTATGAGGCTGATAATAAGCCAAGTATGAGATCGGGATACCTATAATACTCACAATAAATATCACATAAGAATCAAAGCAATAGTAATATAGTCCGTTAGTCTCTAACCGGTTACTCATTTCACGGGTAACAATTTTGTTTGCAGGCGTGAAATTTCTTGGACAGTCTGTTCATCCTAATCCTCCGATAGTTTGCTGCTGTGCTCCCCACCATCAGTGAACCTTTCCTGAACAAAGCTCTACTAGAAGGGTAAACAGAAACCTCAGACCTTTTCTTTGTTTGGTTAAAAAGAAGCAATTGAAACTCCACAAGAAATGTTAACATTTGAAAGGACATTTCTTGAATTGCACCTTTCCTGGACAAACAACCCAAAGCCTCAATGACAATCACAATTCTCCCAGCTCTTGTTCTTATTGTTGTGTTCTGATTATGGTTATTGTTTTGCAAGCTGGTTTTGACCGGGGGGCATTTCACAAAGTAGAGTTTTGACTTATCCACATAGCTTAAGGATTGTCCAGTAGGAATTACCTTCAGCTTTTTTTCCAATTAGGCAGGCTTGACGTTGAGCTTAAGTTAGCTGGTTAAACTGAAAATTCTGCTTTGTGAAATACCCCCAAGGGCTCGTTCCCACAAAGCAGGATTTCTTGCTTAGCCAGCAAATTTTAGGCTTAGATTGATCTATCCCTGGATTTTCTGTCTCAGAAATGGTGGATTGGTGGATCACATCCATGAGCAGCTTTCTGATAGGCGTGAAGGTAATTTTCTGGTCCTTTATATGTTCATTGTAACATTTGCAGCGTCTTTCACTTGGAAAATAATGCTTTTCAGCAGAGGGAACTGATGATACTACAACAAGGATATACAGCAGAAATTAGTCAGAAATGTGATGCTTTAATCTGAATATTTGTGATTAATCCAAGTTTGATGCTCTAAACCTGAGTTGACAGTTAATCATTATAAAAATAATTAATTGCTGCTGTGAAAGTTGTTAGGTGCGAAGTACCTGAGATACTCTACCAGTCAAAAGGTTCTGCACATATTGAGATTAATATTTCACTTAATATTTACTGAAAATACGCTCAGTATTTGTGGCTAACAAATACATTTACGTTCACCATTTGAGTTCCTTTACTAACCAGATAATGTAATATTCTCCATCAACGCTACTGACCTACAAAAACCGTCCTAATATAATTATAATTATAGTCGTAATGTGTATCACCAGACCAGAGTTAGATATTTAATGAGCTATTAAGTGCTGAAACAGTGCATCACCCACAACCAGTTAACAGGAGTCAGACCTGCACTGTTACTGATTCTCTCATCATAGAAAGGAAAATGGTTTTTATTGGGTTTTATATTCACTAAGCAACATTGCAATGTTTAACAATAATTAAAATAGGCAGCTTATGAAATAAAGGGATACATGAGGTAGTGTAGATGATTCCCCATTTGATTATTCTTGCTTCCAGGGAGCTCACGCTGGTTTGCTCCCTAGGGGGTCTTGGATCTCAGGTTCTGTAAAGCTACATTGTGACAATGGCCATGAAAATCAATTCCAACCCGAATTTAACCCACTCTTTCTCCCCCTGCAGGTGCAGATTTGTTTTCGAACTGCACAGAGGAGTGTAAGGCCCTGGGTCACTCGGACCGCTGCTGGATGCCCAGCTTCGTGCCCACGGAGTCCCGACAAGGTGCGGATTACCGCAGCAACCTGCACGTCCCGGGCATGGACGCCGTGCCTGACGCTGAGGTATTTGAGGCCGATTTGACCATGGGCGATCACTCATCATTCTCCACCTTCGGCAAAGAGCCGCCACTCCACACACACCAACACCAACACCACCAACACCCACACCAACAGCACCTCCACGCCTCCACGCTAGACAGGAGAGAGTGTGACGCGCTTCTGTCAAACTCACGTACGCCTTACAAAGCCAACTATCTGTGTGAGTATCCCAGCCCAGAGAGAGTATACAGACTCTCTCCCTCTCTCTCCCTCTACCTCTCTCTCTCTTTCCTTCTTTCTCTACCTCTCCCTCTCTCTCTCCTTTTGTCTTTCCCCCTATCAGGCCTGCTCCAAGCAGGGGTGGCGTTTGCGTATGGCAGAGTGTAGCAATTGCAATAACATAGTAGTGTAAAAATATAAGCCGTGACCATTAAATCTGATAAGATTGATCGTTCTCAAATGACAGCTATGCTCCGCCCACAAATACATTCTTTCATGAGGGATTTTCAGAAGTCATCAAGAATCTCATAAGGCCTAATTGTAGTGCAGATTTTGATCCTTGGTGATGTCTCAGTCATCCATGACCGGGAGTATATTAGAGCATAATTGGCCTCACTCTCTCTGGGGGCTGCAGGATCCACACCCCTGCCTCCACCCAGAAGAATGCTAGCTAGTGTGGATATCATGTTAGATGGCATCACACAATCAGCAATGTCGAATAGGGCTGGACAATATGGCCGAAATATCAGTATTTCAATTCTACTGCTACTTATTTCTACTGCAATGCTTTTAACAGTTATAGCCCTTATCATCCCTTTTCTCAAAAGGTTTCAAAAGCTACATTTACTCCCGCCCCAATCTATACAGTCAGTGTATGGCAACTAAGCTATAAAAACAGCTCATTTTGCAACTTAGTTGGTGTAAAGTCACAAAACCAACACATTTAAATACATCTCCAGCACTTTAGCCCCGCCCAATAATAATCAAAATCCAGCAACACCTTTTACTGTTAAAAATTAGACTTTTGTTGCATAAAGACTTTGATTCATCAGAACAATCAGCAACCCACCTGGAGCTGTGATTGGTCACCCTGTCAGAAACGCTGGGATTGGTTAGAGGCTTATTTGCATATTGCAGCCTTTTGTGGTATCAGTATTGTAGAGACCGATATTGTTATAACGATATGTAGGCGATATATTGTCCAGACCTAATGTTGGGCTGTCCAATGACATGACGTTCTGACAAATGCAATGACCTCCCAGTGTTGGTGGCATCACTTGTTAAGACTTAGCTAGTGGGTGGATAAAAAATGGGAAAAAGTCCAAAAACTGTTTAAAGAACTAATTAAAATACATGAATTAGTGCTAGATGTTTGGGACTATCAGCATAACTATCACGCAGCTAGCTGACTGATAAGCAAAGCAGAAAGCTTTGCTGCTGTCTTGCTACATTAACACCATTTGCTTGCATCTCTAGCTATATAACTATAACTATACTTCACTGATTCACCGTGTATTTCTGTCCACATCTGTAATGCCATTTTGCTGGCAAGTACCAGGTAGTTGTCCCAGAGCAACTACCTGTCAATGGTAAATTCAACCAGAGCTCAGAATTGACCTTCATCACCTTGTTAGTTTGTGTCCAAATATACACTATAATCACAATATCATATAAATATAAAGACTAATTTTTTGTTTTAATGTCATCTTACATCATGTTAACCAAAAATATCAGCTTTTACCTCACCCTAACACCAATCTATCTTCGGGGGAGAAAACACTCAGAGTCAGCCCAGAATGTGTTATTTCAGATTCATTCTGACTTTAAAGCTGCTCTTAAAAAAGGAGTGTTATGTCTAAAAAGCTTGCTTTTATAACTACTGCAGTCTGTTCTAAAAGTGTTACTTTAGATCAAAATATTTCATATCTCATCCAACCTAGAAACTACAAAAGAATGCTATGTAAGAATGCAAGAGTGGGCGGAGTTTAATATTGGAGGAACGATAAGGCAAGAGTTTTAAACAAAAAATAAATAAATAAAATGTGTAAATAAGTAAATAAATGTAATGTATATACTGAGCAATAATGATATTGACAAAAAGAGGAAGATGAAATTCCAATCAGACTCACTGCCCTTCAGCTGTAATATTTTATAGTCCGTGTTTATTATTAAATATTAAAGTCAACAAATCGGACATCATAACGCAATTTCTTCCGCACCATCAAGTATTTATGAGTGAAACACAGACTCTGAGCTAGCTGAGTGTTTTTTTCTCTCTGTGAAGGTTAACGTGAACAGAAGGAGAGAAACTAAATATTCTCATTTATATTTTTCTTAAACATATTTTCCCAAACACTAGTCGCACGATCCAATAAAAGGAACCACATTTTGACTGAAAACTTTTTGTCCTCTAAATGATAAGATATACTGAATCACGGTTACTTTGAACAGATAACAGGAGCAAATGAGGTCAATGAAGGATTTTGATTTCTGATTGACAGGTTTATCTAAAAGTTTATGTCTGAATCACTCTGTCCTGCCACGCCGCCGCTGGTCCCGGGCTGAATTCAGCCCTTATTTTTCCGAACTCCTCCTCTTAGCCTCTGGCGTGAAGTGCTGTTCCACTCTTCCTTTACTCCTCCCTCTGCTCCTCCATCCACTCTTCCTCCATCCCTCCATCCCTCCGCCGTTCACTTTCCACTCTGATTAATGTTGGATCCGAATTTTGAATTCAGATGGATGTTCTAGTTCTGGGAAAGCATTTATTATCCATGTCACACTAGCATATTTATAATACATATTTTATTCAAAATGTGTTTTTTTTACTAAAATCTCAGCCTGGGGTTCATCATAAGAGTTTACAGGAATGAGGGCATGAGTGTTTCTTTATACTGTGTGTGTGTGTGTGTGTGTGTGTGTGTGTGTGTGTGTGTGTGTGTGTGTGTGTGTGTGTGTGTGTGTG
>JBBPDC010000032.1:13322710-13337710 GCA_037974485.1 Hemigrammopetersius urotaenia | reverse complement strand
TACCAGCTGCCAAAAAAGCCTAAATACAGCATTGAGCAAAGGCATAGACTCGCATTGATTGTGCTGTTCTGCTGTAGAGGGGGCTGCTGGAGCTAAGCTGAAACAATCAGTGGATAGACAGCAGAGTCCTTCCCCTGTAGATAACAGTGATGGTCACTGTGGCTGAGATAGCGATCGAAGTGGGAACAAACACAGATAAGATGGAAAGGGGAGCCACGCTGTCATGCTGTCTTGTGTGTGTGTGTGTGTGTGTCTGTGTGTATGTGTGTGTCTGTGCCCTCAGTCCCCCCTGCAGCAGGGACTACCCATCAGATGTGTATCAGCTTGAACAATTAGAGATAGACGGCTCCAAGTAGATGGAGATTCTCAGCGGCGTTCCTCAGGGATCAATTTGAGGCCCCTTTGCTTTTTTAGCAAGCATTCACGCAGGACCTAGAGCAAGGAGATTTATGCACATGCTTTTTAAGTTTCTGTGACACGATCCACATCAGTGGGAGTGGGCAAAGAACTCAGGCTTCTGAGGCTGAAAGCGCATCTCTGAGACACAGCACTAATACTTCCGCTCTGAAGTCAGATGAAACAGATATGCTGGTTTTGGGCCCGAAACCCCATCGGACATCAAATTCCCTTCAGCTTTACTGTTAATCTGGTTGAAGCACCCTCTTTTTTTGTGATCACACACCAAGGAACTAGAACGGATCCAGTAATATTGTTTGATATCTCTATCAAAACCACATCTTTTGGGGGACTTGCTGCCAGGAGATGTAAAAATGTTTGGCATTTGTGCTGCTGGGGCTTAGAGTTGCGACGGTGTTAAATTACTGTCATTTTTACTTTATGATCAGGATCAGTAGCAAAGATGTGAGGAATGTGTGGAACCACACACAGATATATACACATAGATTAAAATATACATTTGTTCTTCAAAGTAGTAGAAGATAACCAGTCCTTTTCCTCAAAATCCTTTTCTTCTGAAGGAACCAGGTTTATGTTGACAGTTTGAAGTGATGATGGTCTAATGTTTATGCCAAATTCTTTATGAAGACATGCGCACACACACACACACAAAGGTCTGCCGGTAGGATTAATCCACTTCAAGAGGAACCATTATTGCAAGAACAATTGGTGTGTCTATCCTTGTGGAGTGGCCATCCATCACTGTCGCAGGGGCTTATTAAGTCAACCCTACAAGAACTTCTCATTTAGGCTTCAAGGAAGCTCCGATAGCCATTTTTACACTTTGGATGTGTTTTTTTATTATTATTATTTATTATTTCTCCAGGTCATACATTACATTATTCATACCTTACCAAAAGAACCATTATGATAAACAAAAGCAATCAATTGATGCATTTTTCATGTCGATGGAACAAGTCAGTACACGTTTCTCTTCTCTTCAATCATTCACTTTACACAACACTTGGTGGGTTGGGTTGAATGTGAGTTTTGGAGACTTTTGCCTTTGATTTGTAACTTTGCTGTTTTTCTGCACCCAAAATGACATTTTTTACACACTGACGTGTAAACTTTGCATGCCAGCACTCGTCAGGCAGTAATTAGTGGCATAAGTTGTTACCTACGTGCTAAATGAGAATCTGTACGAGTGAGTCAGTTCTCACACTGACAGTGTGAAGAACTCCGAGTCCTTTGCATGACCAGATCCTAAATATCAGAAGTGACCAATATTTCCAAACACAAATGACAAAAAATACGACTTTGAAAGTTTGGCTTTGGGTTTGTATTTTCTGTATTTTCACTGTTATCTTTAAAGTGAATATTTAATTAGTTTTATTACTTTCAGATACTTTTTTGGAACACACCTAGCAATAACAACTTCATTATTTTTCAGATAAATTCCACCTGTAAAGTGTCTTTTCTTAAACCGTGATCAAAAAAAGTGAACAGAAATGTTTATTTCAGCCTGTCTAGTTAATCGGCATTGTCACCACAACTATCCATAAAAACAGCAACAACAATGAAGGCTCAGCTCCAGCCCACACTTAGTACAAGCACCAGTCTTTTTAAGAATGTTATTATAATACAAGTATATGTGCATTTGCTATTAGCCATGACAACATTCACAAAATGTGAATGGCTTCGTTTTTCAATTTTTCTTGATTAAGCCTAGAACAATATTTTAATAACCTTCAGTTATTAAATCCACAGTCAAATATCAAAACATTTTGATTCTATTGATTTTAACCTTTAGTTATACATTCTAACATGTGGTACATACATACATACATACATATATATATATGTATATTAGGTGACAATTTGGCTATATAATAGGCAACAATGCATTTACTACATCCCTACTCAGGTTCTTTGTATAGTACCATATTTTTATATAAAGTTTTGCTGTTAACAATTGTGTAAATATTCGCACATTTATATTGGTTTTAACGGAATGTTTAAGATTTACATTTACGACATTTATCAGGTCACTTTTATCCAAAGCAACTTCTGCTCACTAACTACAGTCTCCGTGGGGTTTTTTTTGCTGAAGGTGGGATTCGAACCGATGACCTCTTGGTCCAAAGGCAAGTACCCTACCCACTAGGCCACCTCCAACCCTCTGATGTGTATCTGATTTATTATGTACACTAACTTCAAATAATTTCACCAAAACCACTAGCCTTCAGGCTCACTTATGTTATTAGCTTTGGGTAATTGCTGAAATAAAAAAGTAAACATGTTTGATAAAAACATGTAATTAAACATTAATAATTTATAAAATTTATAAAAAAATTCCATATAATTTATGGTTTCAAAGTTGTTTTTCCAAAGGGACGAACATTAGTATGTTACACAGGGTTTGTATGTAACGTTTATTTATAGAAAGAACATGGCAGCCGCCTGACAGCTTATGTTTAAAGTGATTTTCAAGTACAGTACAAATGCAGCTGATAGAGATTAAGTTGAAAGATGCAGGATCATTTTTGACAGAGAAAGACCATCTGCTTTTCTATAGCCCAGTTATAGTGGAGCAATTTCAAAGAATACAAGACCATTCAAGTGTAAGAGTGCATCAAGAGCACATAACTTTGCCTGTACAGTTGTTCTTTGATACAAGGACTAATTCTTCAATATAACAAAGCAATCATTCACAGGGAACTTCAGATGAAAGGCCTTTATTCATAAGAGCAACCACATGTTTTCACAAAGCCTGCACGTATGACATCAAACCTTCAAGCATAAATAAGATGTGGTCTGAATCATACAATCTACACTGTTCAACATTTTATTGGCTAAGGTATTTCATTTGCTGCTATCAATGAATGAAAGAAGAAAAAATAATAAGTATAGCATTAAGTCACTAAATAAGTCATTTTAAGGTCAATGTTATACATTATTTCCAATTACAATCTCAATACAATCAGCTTCTTAATTTAGTCCTAATTCCAGTGTTGGATGGCCAGAGCACATTCAGCACATTCTTTTGTCTCAACACACCGAATACACCTGGCTATACACAGATGAGCTAAATCAGACGTGTCTAAGTACAAAATGACCTGGTCTCAAGACCCCCAGGATCCAGGTTTAAGTTTTCATTTTATTCTTAACAGACAACATGTTTAATTCAATTAACTCCTTAATACCAAAGACCTGGCAATTACCAATAATTTAAGAATATATGTAATATATTAAGATGTAATATCTCATCTAACAGACCAGCAATAATATTATATCTAACATCTCATATGATTTGCAGTAGAGTGTGTCTGCAACACAAAAGGGTAACTAATACAGTTAAAGTCTTCCTGTGATGCTTTTGGAAATAAGTCATCCCTGTGTCTGTTCATTGTTTGTCCTATGATACTGTAATGTTGTGGCAACTGGCCGTGGATGATCACACTGCAGCACTGGAAGAAGATCCAAAGCTCTTTTAAAGGCTATGAGTCAAAACAAAACAAGCCTCAAAAAGGAAAGGTATTATGGTGAATCTTTCTTTGATGGCATAACCCTCAGCTTCAAAACATTCAGCTTCCCATCATTTCCTAGAAACGCTGCAAGGAACCACTACCCATTACAGTCAATATTTAGAAGCACGGATAAGACTAGACTAGATCTGGGGGGTTTCCCCAAACAAAGTGAAGTGTACGGAATGTCTGTTCTCAGTTTCTTCTCACTCTCCACACATAGTGTGTGTGAGTACAGAGTACAGAGTAGGGTGTTTTCTTCTGACCCCCCCTATTATTCACACAGGGGCTTTCTCAGCTTAGTCCCAGGCATTTATTGGAGACCTTACGGAAGACTATGGATACCAATTACTTGCTCTGAATGCTGCAGTCAAGGCTATTGTAACTATGCTTGGACTAATCACAGAGGGAGTAAATACTTGTCTTGGTGTGCAACCCAGAATTAAAGCAGAAAGTAGGAGGCAGAGTGATTGATGGGCTAATAGAAAGGAGCGTGTCGTGATAGGGGAACGCGCTGTTGCGTAACAGGCACTGCTGTTTTATGTAGAGTGTCATATGAGCAGCTGGGTTAAACTACCTTCAGCTTCAGACTGTTGTGCCCCTGACATTTAACTTATTTTTTATCTAAAAATGAAGGGAGTTACTTTAGTCCAGCTAAAACCTACCAAGATACCTCCTTTAATGATTTAGAAAGATAAAAGTAGGTGCCGTTTTACCTTCGAAGACTGCTAAACAAATTATAGCATGGCTACCCATTCAGCAGTGCCTTCTGTGCTGGGTGTATTTAGAATTAAATAATAAATCTATTAAATGAAAATTCTGTTAGCCAAACAGGTGATCATTCCAGATGAATTCATAGTTAAACTGGATTTGCCAATGAGTATTTACACTGGAGCAGTACATACAGCATTGCAGAAGCAATATCACCGCATATAAACAGCATAGACCTGGTTGTGCATCTGCTTCACAGCTGTATGAGGCAAGGTAAGAGTATATCTGTCTATTATAATAGACTAGATCAAGAATATATTTAATAATTCAATATTTCACAGTGTTTTCCATTCCAGTTTCACATATATTATATGGACAAAAGTATTACACCAACAGGGACTTTAACAATATTGCATTCAAATACGGAGTTGGTTCCCTCTTCTTGGACTCTTCTTGGAAGGATTTCCACAAGATTTTGGAATGTTTGTGTTAGAATTTGTGTCCATTCATTCTGAAGGGGCATTTATGGGATCAGACACTGATGTTGGATGAGAAGGCCTGGCTCGCAATCTCCGTCCCAGTTCATCCCAAAGGTGCTTCCACACTGAACTCATCCGACGTCTTTATAGATGCTGGAATAGAAAAGGTTGTTCTCCAATCCTGTGTCCTGTGTCCACAAAATTGGTGTTGTCCAAAATGTCTTGGAATGCTTGGTGTTATAGACCTGTGGCAGTGGGGATGATTGAGACACCTGAATTCAGTAATTAAAAGGTGTGTTCCAATGCTTTTGTCGATATAGTGTACGTCAGAAAAATAAATTGCAACATATTCTGTATTAGTAAAATATTTTGTAAAATATCGTGATTCACTGTAGCAGTAATGATAAACATCTGAAGCCTCAGATCAAGAAGAAATGGCAAGTGGGATACTTGCTTTGTGGGGAATCATGATTAAATTGTTACATTGAAGATAATAATTCGCTATAATTATTCACATAATGTGCTTGTTTATTTTTTATACCTGTAATTCCCTACAGTGCTCTCTTAGTGAACTCAACTAGGCAGTGATTATACACAGTTGTAAAACAAGGCCTTGCGAGGGATTGAAGCTGATTGAAGTGGGTGGCTATTATGTCTGGTCAGATAACCCAGCAGGCCTTCATCTGTCTGAGTGCCACTCTACTCATACTTTCTATCGGAAAACACGGCTGCGCCGGGCATATCTCTATTGAGCCCCCCCGCCTACAGGATGCTTTGCAAACATTTCAAATGGGACTTATCACCAGGAGATTTAACACAAGCCTGTGTTTGTATGGGCTGAAGGATTGTATAAGGCCATTAAATAATGAGAAATCATTCCACATTTGATCCAGCCTGCCAATCAATCCCAGGTCAAGTAAGCAGTCAACCAGGTGAACTAGTTACTTCATTTACCCTCTTTCACTAATAAATGCATTCTCTCAGAATCCATCTTTTTAGGGTTTTATGGATTTTGACCACCATGCCACACAGAGCCTTAGGCCACTGAAAACACAGCTTTAGGAATCTCCAGGCAAGTGGTTTTTAGACTAATGTTCTCATTTACATTTAACACAAAATGTATGTTTTTTTATTTATTACCGCATATTTTAGTTTTTGCATTCTCTTTTGTTGGTCATCATTTTTGTTGGTTTGAATAGAGCTTTTTTAAAGTCTTTAAGCACTGTATACTTTATTTATTCTATATATGCAGTCATCTGAAAAAGAACCCTAACATTTTATACTAAACACAAATGACAAATAACCATGTGGCTCACATTATTGAACCATGGCTTGGTGAGTATTTATCTACCATTAGTGAGCTTACATAGCTATTAACTTTGGAGATGTAAGGTTTAATTATTTTGTTCTGGCGTGTAACAAACAGTTCTTGATTTCTGTGCTACCATTCGGTTTGGTTTAGAGTTCAGTGTTGCTGTTTGCTGAGATCAAGACACAATAAAAAAAAAAAGCCACATGTATTCTTTTCTTGTGCATTAAAACGTGTTTTCTCTGCAGAGGGTGTGTTACTTCCTTTACAGAAAAGCAACCAAACATTTAATTTGAGAAGAAACTTTGTGTGCATGTTTGTGTATGTACATATATCATTGTTTGTGTGGCCTGAAAAACAAATTCTACTGTTTTGTGAACTCAGCCTAGTCTTCTTTCATATTGTATTATTTAGTTCAGAAATAATCAGTCAGAGGTAGTAAGCTGCTACCTACCACATAACCTCAAACTTCTTAAAGGATGCGCCAAAACAATACTCAGTATTTATACAGTACATTATTTAGTGCGCTGGTATAATGCAATATGCCGAAATTAAAATACAGACTCCTGCACACAACTAGTGTTTATGTCCGACAACAAGCTACTGGTGATTCAGCCATATATGCATAAATTCATAATGGACAGATTATATGGGTATAGAAACTTACATTTTATCACTTACAAAGAGCACTATAGAAGAAGTAGGGAGTGAAAAGATGGCATCAAGCTTGTATTGATATTCTCAAGGTCTCTGTATCAGTATTGGTATAAGAAATGAAAAGGGCCATCATGCATTAAAATGAATATGAACTTGACTTTTATTGGCATTGGCACTGTGATGCATTGTAAGTGGTATGGCTGCATTTTGTACTGTATAATGGCATTACACGTTATTTACTACCTTTATTACTTTCTGTCTCTGTTATTTCCCTACTATGGCTAAGTCACAGTGAAAGTATGGGGTTTGAG
The DNA here is from genome assembly GCA_037974485.1 of Hemigrammopetersius urotaenia. Lineage (NCBI taxonomy): Eukaryota > Metazoa > Chordata > Actinopteri > Characiformes > Alestidae > Hemigrammopetersius > Hemigrammopetersius urotaenia. The sequence goes on along the minus strand of JBBPDC010000032.1, from coordinate 13,330,320 downwards.
ACACTGAGAGGAGTTTCACTCTGGGCGTTGCTCATTAAGGCTTCTCAAATTTGTTGTGATCTGGCATTGCACAGAATACTTAACTCTGCAGTCTAAGATCCTCCAGGACTGGGGTCAGACATCTTTATTTTAAACCTAGAGTAATTCTGTCAACACATCATGCTAAATTGTATGTGGAGTCAGAGCCCTGTGCATCTACCCACGCAGGGAGCGCTGCCATGTGAGCTACAGAACTTGTGCAGTGCACCATCACGTGTGATGCTGTGCAATGTGATGGAAAGCTTATTATTTCTTAATATTTCACTCACTTTGAGATGCTTAGGAAGGGCACAAACCAGAGAAATTCAACCACTAGAGACTTTTCCGTGTGAGTCATCCTCTGTGGTGTCAGAAGTGCAGCGCTGGGGCGGGCACACGCACACTAATCCTTTCAGTGGCTGGCCTTCGGAAGCCACAGTGGCAGCCATCTCTCATTACTCGCTTTGTGTAGAAACACCACTATCCGTCATCCACACAAGGCAAGACGTAGGATGCTAAGGCGCTCAACACTCAAAAGTACCAGTGGCTTACGTTGATCTTCAGGAAGGTCACATCAGTGCTATGAAACAGCGTGGGGTGCTAGCAGGATAGGCGTGTGCAGCACGCCCTGACAATGACACCGCAAAGATTTTGACGTTTACAGCATATTTCTCTCACTCTGCTACATCCAGCAAGAAGAAAAATCAATGTCTGAAATATCACAGCTCCCACGCTGCGACTAATACACACTGCAGAGGCAGGCAGCCGTTCTGTTGCTAGGCAATTTAACCAACTCTCAGCCTAAAGGCCCGCATCAAGTCAGATTAGCTGACAAACTAACTCACTTGGTATTGAGTGTAACAGTGAGTTACTGTTGGAAGTGACATTAGCGTGCTTGCAGAAGGCTTAAAAGCTTAAATGTTTGCAGAGGAAGGTTTTCTGCACTTCTGTGATTGTAAGTGCAAAATCATTTTTATTCATGTGACCTGCTAAGATCTTGGATCACTATAGAATGGAAATTAAAATATTGTAAAAGTCATTTGTTTAAAAACTAAAATAATTTGTAAATAATAATAATAATAATAATAATAATAATAATAATAATAACAAATAATATTAATGCATTTTATTTATAGGTGCCTTTCTAAGCACTCAAGGATGCCTTACAACAGGAAACAATAAACAAACACAAAAACAATGTGTAAAATAATATAACAATAATCATGTCATAGGGTGCATTAATTAGAACAGGGGTCAAACAGAAATGGCAATATCATGAGCTAGAGAGCTCCACAGGCGAGAAGCAACTCTGCTAAAGGCTCGAAACCCCAAGCGGGCAGAAGGTATAATTAAACACACATCAATCGGCCTCAACACTAAAACTACTGAATGGTGAAATGAGTAACACTGATTATCTCGGTACAGCGTCACCTGGGATATTTTAGGCAGCAAGGGAACAGTTCGTTCTTGAAGTTAGAAACAATCAAACTGAGTTAATGTTATGATTTTAGTGACTTTGATTTGGACCAAATTGTGAGGGCAGGCTGACTCAGTCACAGCGTCTCCAAAACAGCAGGTCTTGTTGGCTTCCCCTGGTATGCAGTGGTCAGTACCTATCAAATGTGGTCCAAGGAAGGACAACCAGTGAACTACCAATACAATCATGGGCACCCAAGGTTCACTTATGTATGTTCAAGGCTAGCCCATCAAATCAAATCCCACTGTAGTAAAATTAAAAAAAAAAAGTTAATCATGACTATAGTAGAAAAGAGTCAGAACCCAGTGCATTGCAGCATGCTACACATGGGGCTGCATAGATTCAGACGGGCCAGAATGCCCATAGGGACCCCTGTCTGTGACTGAAAATGCCTACAATGGATGGACCTGGACTACAAAGCAAAGAAGAAGGTGGCCTGGCCACAATAGTCACATTCCTTTTGTATCATATGGACACCCGGGTGCGTGTGTATCCATTACCTGGGTTAGAGACGGCACCAGAATGCACAATAGGAAAAATTAAACTGGAGGAGGCAGTTTGATGTTCTGGGCAATGTTCTGTTCTGGAAAATGATGGCACATTCATTCGGTGAGACTGCATGATGCAGATGATTCTTGCCCTAAAGCTGCTGGACCAATAAAACAACATGCCACTGCATTTGAGAATGGTAGAAGGAGTGTGTGGCATTTGAACAAGTGTAACTACAGAATTGATATGGGTGGACAGGAGTTTTTAGAGAGTGGCTCATCAAAAAAATCTGTCCAAGAGTATATCTGTGGTCAAAATCAAAGAGGACAGTGTGCCAGCAAGTTGCATCTTTTCAACAATGTAGAGGTTTTTGATGATGTGGCCAGACTGAGTCAATCAAATAATGTCTTAAAACAAAAAACAGGAGTTTACAAGAACCCGTTTTTTAATTAGGTACCAAAAACACACAGTTATTGGTCTACTAGAGATGCAAAACTTTTTAATGATCTCGGTGACAGAGAGCTACCTATAATAAAAGGTAATGTTCATGAGAACTTAAAACACGGCGACTCATATTCTGAGTGGAAGTGGATAGATATTCCCCAAGTACTTCAATGCATAAACCTTTGCATGTGTGTAACTGCACTACATATTCCTTGGAACTTAATCTGCTGGGCTGTGATGTGCAGAGCAGGGCGCATTCCCAAGCAGACAGCCTGCCACTTTTATCCTCAGAAGAGCTATCAAATGAGGCCAGCCTGTCCTGCCTCTAAACTCTCCAGTGAGGCCGTGCCACTGAAAGGAAGAAGACAAGGTGCTACATAGAAAGAGCTTTGATGCTTTGCTGCCTTGATATTCATTCCACTCAGCAGACCTTATTGTCTCTGCTGATTCCAACTAAGCTCAGATTTACTCTCATTTCATAGCATATATTCTGTCAGGCAGAATAACAAGCCTGGATCAGTGTAACGTGCTAAAAAATACCAACAACAACAAAAGCCAAGATAATGAAACCCTTGGAAACGTTCTGAAAGATAAAGTCTTCTGTGTAGCTATTGGCGTGGAAGTTCTTGGTATCAAACTTTTCATAATGCATAGGTTCTTCAAACTGTAAACACATTTTTGCACACATCATCAAGGAACCTTAGTCTAAAGAAAGACTTCGCTCCTAGTGGCCGAAGCTTGTCAATAATAGACGAGTGAGCTTTATAAGAACAGTGTATGTGCATTCATATTTATTCGTTAAATTGCCATCCTTTGATTGGTACTTTAGAGAAAAAGAGGTGGTTTTTCAGCAGAAAGGCACCAAAAAGCCCTTTTCAGTACCTTGATTTTTAAGCCGGTTCATGTTACAAAGCAGCATGGCATTCCCATTAGAATTTAGAGAGAAGACTCATGTTCACAAAACCTCCTGCTCTCCCACTCCTCTCATCTCTCTCTCTCTCCCTCCTCTCCCTTCCTCTTGCTCCCCCCATGCTTTCACACCGATGAACACGCTGCATGCTAGTTGCTATATGTGGGCAACTGTAGATAGCACACTGAAGCAGAAGCAGTGCCTCCATAGCCATAGTAAGCCAGTGGGATAAAGGCAAGTCCATCTAGATTTGGAGAGACACACCAAACCCCGTACAGCAGCACATGGTCAAGGTAAGGGCTCCATATTCATAACCCTGACTGGATGCTCAGTGGTTTTGCCTTTCTCGGTTGTTTATCGCAGCGCACCATCTGCCTAGCTCTCATCTCAGCCGATATCTGATGTGCCTCCTGTTGCCAAGACGGCAAGAGCATATCAAGAGAGAAAGATTACGTTTTTTCTCTTTGAGCTTATTAGTGCTCCTATGAATGGCACCTGCCATAGCCATTGTTTAACTTGCCTGAAATTCAAGCAGGATAATAAAATAATTTGTTTTCATTGCCGAAGTGGATAGAATTGTAGATTTTAGATGCACAGAGAAGTTTTTGCTTGCACGTGTTTTGGAGCTCCAACATCAAATGCACATGTACTGCTCAGAGGGCTTTGAGGGATTGTAAATGTCAGTAAGAGGAAGTGACAGGGATGAGGAGGAACTTTGATGCACCCACTCATGGCTCCCACAGCTTTTTTTAGCCTGCCAGGGGAGGGACTCTCTATTTTGTAGTTCATAATAACTGCCCTTCCCTTCATTTGGGGGTACTTTTTGAAGCCACTCACATTACATAATGAATCTAGTGCAAGAGGGTTGTTCTGCTGAGATCTGCTGTGATGTGCATGTTTTCAGTAATCCCTCCTGAATTGCGTAAGAGGACATTGATTATTTTAATGCATTGATTTTTTATAATGTCTATTTTTGTGTGTGATCATATGTATAAACTGATTATTATGTTGTCATTTTGTGTGATCATAAGTGTATTGATCTGTACAATGTTTTGTCTTTTGCATTCACAAAGATGTTCATGTGCTTATGTTCATGACTTTCAAAACCAAAACCAGCCAATTTATCTTATCCAAAGACTGAATACATTTCTTACTGTCCTATAATTTTCATTTCCATCAGCAGAAATTCGCAGATACATGAGCACAAACTGCCTGAACATTAGAAATGAATAGTAACCCTTGATCTTGAGGAATACAAGGGCAAATCACTGAGCTGGATGATTCTGGGCCCTGGGCAACCACATACAGTAAGACTAAACAGACCAGCAGTGCCACAACACAACCACAGATACTTCTTACAATACAATATTACAATAATCTGATATCCTTTAGTGTAATAAGCAACAGTAACAGTAACACAAAAAAAAGATCCCTATATTCCAGTGCATTTGGATTTGATGAAAGAGTTTTGATGGATTTGATGTAACTACAGAACCTTATCTTTCATTTGAAGGTATTAATCCCTATAATGACTAAAACATATAGGAATAAGGGCTCTTTTTATGCAATCACCTTCAAGGAACCGTAATAATTGGATTTGCTGCCCCTGTTGTTTTGCAGCCAGCTGTGTCATTAAATCATTAGTTCATGCATAAATGCACTAACAAGTAGACAAGAGTTGATTCCAGATGTGGCATATGCATCTGGAGTTTATTGCTGTTGTCTCTCAAAGTGAAGGCTAAGGATGCGTTAGTGCTTGTAAGGCAGGCTGGCATACCACTGAAAACCAGAAAAAATCCAGATATAGTTAACAAATTGTTGAAATGGATGTTTGTTACTGTACTAAAATAGCAAATTGGGATGCACACAATCAGCACCATTTTCAACCAGAAAAGAAAATATATGCAGTTAAGAAAAGTAGATTTTCAGTCATGGAAATTAGAACCATCTATTCATTAAATTTTTTTTAATTAACTGAATTTTAATCATAAAATTCAGAAGCATCTATCAACAGGCTGAGATGGAAAGATGCATGTGAGGAAAGTTTAAAATATTAGGTATAAAGTATATACAGTAACCCCCCAGTTTTACGTGGATCAGGAGTCATGGTGTCCCAATACTTTTGTCTCGCGACGTTCCGAGGTGCATATCTCGGCAGGGAATTTAAATTAAAAGAGCCGAATATTGGTTTACCTTTAAATTTTTGTTAAGGGTAAGGTATTAAACTGAGTTTAAAATGAAATGAAAGTGTTCTGGGAGCAGATTTGGGGGCACATTTAGGGTTTACACGATAAAAATAGGTATTTTTTGGGTTTTTTTATTAAAACAAACCACAACGCGGGTGCTCTTGGAACGTAACCCCTGCGACAAGCGAGTATATCTTTTTTGTCAGAATATAATCAAACTTTACAGATCAGTTACTGACTACAACAACATTTAAATAAATGTAAGGCAAGTTCCAATAAAATTAACCATCAAGTCTCCAAGGAAATATTACAGTGATTTCTGCAGTTCCTTGTAAAGATTTGGAGTCAAAGTGGACCTTATTGTCTCAACAAGGAGTGCACAGCTGAATAAAACCGGGCCCAGTGTGCAAACAAACATTAAATTCAAGACCACATAGGCCAACAACAGGTAAAAGACAGAATATTGCACATTGTTTTTCATTATCGCACAGTGGTTGATCCTGGTGAATAGTGATAAAGTGTGGAGAAACATTGAAGTATTGCACAAAACAGCAGGATTTCAGAAGATATAGGTTTTGAATATATGTGTTCAGACAGCCTGTGTGTCTTCTGGAGTTCAATAGGCCCAATAGGCCAGCATGTTGTTAGAGGGAGCCGAGTAGCCTAATGGCCTGAGGGAAGACGCTCCTGCTGAGTCTGGCAGTCTAGCACCACACACTTAGGTAGTGTCTGCCAGAGGGCAGAACAGTTCACAGATAGGATGGGTGGGGTCTCTGACACTCTTCATGGCTCTGTTAAGGCAGCTTAAAGACAGGTGTAGATCTTGAATAGACGGGAGGGAGCGTCTGATGATTTTCTTTGGTGTCCTCACCACTGGGGTACTTCTGAGGCTGCTGGTCAAATTGCACTGGATAGTGCCACTAAAAACTTGTGAGGACAGGAGCGAGGAAGTTTGCTCTCTTCATTTGTCACAGAAAGTGAAGGCACTGCTGTGCCATCTTGACTAGGGAGGTGGTTTTATGTTGTTTTGTTGAAAATAATCTAAATATGAAATGATTAAAAGTGATGTATTTCACATTTATAATTCTTTACACGTGGTTGAACTTTTTTCTTTCATTCAATTTTAAAATGTAACAAAGTACAAAATACAGCATCAAAAAATACATAACCTAATTAAAGTGTCCACATGCTACAATTTTTCATTACTCAGTTCTACACTATTTTACAATCCATCTATATCCTTTATTATACAGACTGCCTTTAAGACCTCTGTTCTGACTGGCCACCCTGGATTGTGCCTCATTCAAAACGTGGTCTGGGCTGAAACACTCCTACCTTCAGCATGAAGGTGCGGGCTAAACTTCTGTGGGTTTTGTTTTTGTAACATTACCAAAAACTAATGAATTTAAAATGGCATGTTTTTAGAGCATGTAATTATTTAGCTGTGTGCAAAACATGTTTTATTTATTTGCTGAATTGAATATTAAAATTGTGCCATAAGCAAAACTTGACACTGAGTCAATGCTCTAGTGTTATTTTTTAATAGGCATTTGACCAAGTCATAGAGATTTGCAGGTCACATCATTTATTAGGCTCTAAGGGTGCTGTGCTTACTCTCAATAATCATGGACTCATCAGAGCAGCTAACTGAGGATCGAAACTAAAGGTTGCTGACTCTTATAAAAGCAAGAGAAGAAAATAAAAGAGATTTAAACAGTATTTGCTTGTAATTTTCATTGTCTGTAATGTCATTAAGAAAAATAAGACAAGATCTTGAAAACACGCATGAAAGGCAAATTTGAATACAAAAGAAGCAGCTTTATAATAAAGCATATCATAACATAATAAATCAGTGAAGATGCTGAAGAAGAAAACAAGTTTGATTTTACAATAAGACAATGATCCAATGAACATTATTAAATTAAAGATTTTTGGTTTTAAAACTGCCTTCATCATTCTCAGGCTTGAATGCTACTGTAAATCTCTGATGAGATCCTAAACATGTAAACGTACACTCAACAAAAATATAAACGCAACACCTTTGTTTCTGCTCCGATTTTTCATGAGATGGACTTAAAGATCTAAA
>JBBPDC010000032.1:13289887-13301098 GCA_037974485.1 Hemigrammopetersius urotaenia | reverse complement strand
GATCTTTAAGTCCATCTCATGAAAAATCGGAGCAGAAACAAAGGTGTTGCGTTTATATTTTTGTTGAGTGTACATGAACACACTACACATTTCTTTCTCCATATTTAAATGAGGGGCGTCCGGAGAGCAGTGTGTGGGGATGGTGTGGGGACCTTACTCAAGGGTACCTCAGTGGTGCCACAAGCAATCCAGGGATTCAAACCCACGACCTTCTGATCCCACTCCCTAACCACTAGGCCCCCAGCTGCCACATATGTAAGGTTATGTATGGTTTATATCATGTTATGTATAATTATGTGTGGGTTAAGTATGGGTATGTATGGTTTATGCATATTTAGGTATGGTAATATATGGTTTGGATATGTAGGGTCTGTGTATGATCACGGGGTGTGTGTGTGTGTGTGGGGGGGGGGGTTATGTGTGGTTATATATGGTTTACATAAAGTTATGTCTAATTGTTTGTGGTTCACATACAGTAACCCCCCAGTTTTACACGGATCAGGATTCACGGATTTAGTCAAACATAGATTGTTTTTTGAGAACCATACTCATAGTTTTAGACGAAAATCCGCACAATAATGTGGAAACTGCAAATATGCTCCACAATTTTTGCATTTTTGTGGCAATAAATATTTTTTTTCTGGATGTTTTCACACAAGGGCACTCAGGGCAGGCTGTAACCGACCTGAAAGCACTTTTTTTTAACTCCACACCAGGGTTCCCTACAATTGCGATTTCTCCAGTGTGCAAGCACTCAGACACGTCTAATTCCACAGTTCGATTGACCTCCAAGAGAACTTTCCAACGAGCCTTCATTTGTATTTTTAGCCAGAGTAGATCAGGGGTTATTCCCTGAAAACCGTTCACCTCGCCGCGGTGTCCCCATACTTTTATCCCACAACCTTCCAAGGTGCATATGTCTGTGGGGAATTTAAATTAAAAGAGGCGAATGCGGGTTTACCTTTACATTTTCTTTAAGGGTAATGCATTAAACTAAGTTTAAAATGAAATTAACAAGTTCTGGGAGCATATTTGGGGAACATTTGGGGTTTACACTAAAAATAAGCATTTATAGGCATTTTATTTACCAAAACGCATTTTTTCACTATACGCAGGTGCTCTTGGAACGTAACCCCCGCGAAAAGCAGGGGATTACTGTATATGGTTCATTGATATCTTCAAAACAATCATCAATTTAACAAAACATCAGACAGTGTGAGTGAAGAGTAGAGTGTGTGAAATGTCCCCATGGGCCTCAGAGATTCTCAGAATCTGGAAGATTTCGTTCTTCATTTTACTGATCACTGTTCCTCCACTGTGTGTTTAATCATAACAGAGATGAACGTAGCTGTTCCACGTGGCTCTGATCCATCGACTTCTCACAACGCACTGGAGACGCATAGAAATACCAGGCTTTATGTCTCTCTGCATAATTGGGATTTAATAGTTATATTCAATTTCACCTTACAGATAATTTAATACAATCGAAGAACAAGAATTAGAAAATTGAATCAAATATATCTATAAAAGCATTACATAATACACTAAAAAATGAATGTTCCATTGTTGTTTGTGTTTCCGTCTCAATTAAAGATAATTTCTGTCAGTAGGAGAACAGTAGAAGCCGAATGCTGCTTCGAAATTGAACTGATGGCGTCTGCACCATATATACATCATTTTTTTTGGCTTATCTTTATACAATTAACCTTTTTTATTTGGATTGTAAGGTATCCCCATGGGCTATGGTGGAAAAGGTCACTTGTATCTTGTAATTTGATATATTTTTAAAATAGTAAAATGGAAATGAGCAGCTATTTGTTTTGACTAATACATATCAGCTAAAGTATCAGCTAAGAAGTCAGATTTTGAGCATTTTCTTAACTGGAAAGCAACCGCTTTATCAGTTTTATTGAGGCTGAGACACATGTGATCCCCCATAACATATGTGAGGAAGAAGAGTGTGAGTGGGTTCCTTATGACCTGATTATAGGATGCCATGAAATACCACACATTATCACATAGCAGCTTTAAGCCACAGCGACGGAAATTTATACGTTTCCCCTCATGCAAAATGTAGTCCATCAGCCAGGATGTTTATTTCTGCACCATGCACCAGCGCCAGCAACATAATGTTACATAATATACATATTATATCCCATCAATAACAGCAAATACATTGCCAGTAGTTAAATGGTTGTTGCAGAACAACTATGTAACTACTGGCAATATATTCATCATATATTTACAGTAATTACTTACAGTGTCTAAATACCTAAATGCAGGCTGTCCTCTATGGGAGGCCTTCAATGTTGCTGTAAACAAATTATTCAATAGTCGTTTTAAGTCACACTATTTCTCTTTGTGTTGTCTAGTTTTGGTGTTGTGTAGTAAATGTTGTGAATTCAATATCTGTATGCTTGTTTTGCTGCAAATAGTACTCGGGTTTGAGAAAGGAACTATAAATGAATGAAATAGATGTAACTAATTATTAATTTTTGCATCAGCGTGGCACACTGAATTAATTTTTGTGGAAATCACACAACCACACTGAACTACAAAAGTTAGTGCCACCCCATAACACGTTTCTGTATGTATGATATTTTAATAATGCATGCAGTAATAATTATGGCACAACTACAGTTTGTATTCATAAAATTATGTATAATCCCATTGGGATGCACTTGTGTATTTACATGAATAAGGAGTCAAACATGTGATTATATAAACTGAACTAGTGAAATTCTTGTAATAGTGAAAACATCCCCAGTAGAACATTGTTGGTCATGTATAGCTCAATTTTTGGTACACAGCTATCGCAGACATATAAATATAAAGAGAAGCATTTAAACTGGAGCTATAAGACTAAGGTGTGGCTACTGTTGCTTTTGTTGATGAAAATTATTAATAAATATCATCGTCAATAAACATTTATCACGTGACAAAAACAAGACAAGATACTGGTCATGTGACGGTAACTATAATGAATTATATCATTTAATATTCTTGACCAATAGGATTAAATGTTGTTCACTAAATAAAAACTATGCTAACCATTGTTGCTGACTAAAACGATATGAGACGTTATTTCCTGTACGATAGGGAGGGGACAAAACAGTATTGGGACACTCGACATTTGAGTTGAATGGCATGATGTCCCAATGATGTCCTTTTTTTCACTGAGAGGTCTTGTAAATTAAATTTATCTAGAGTGGACAAAAGTATTGTGACGCAGGGTCATTAAAACACACACACACACACACACACACACACACACAAAGTCTCACCGACACACAGCATTTTGATTTGCAGCCTTTCCCAAAACAATGCAAAAAATGCTGATCCTAAATAGTTCTGATTTAGTTGTGTAGACTATATTTGTTTGGAAATAATAGATGTACAGCATTCTTGAGGCTATAAGGTAATAATATAATAATAAGATAACCTTGTTTGAATTGTGAAATAGGTTTGACTTTAATTTAGATTTTGTCTGTTCTACTATGTACGTATACTATATATATATATATATATATATATATATATATATTAACCCACTAATGTAGGAATGACTACATTAGGAATGAGATAGAAAACTGTGTCAAATAATTCTTTTTTAAAGAAAAACACTAAGAATAATGAAGTGAACAGGAGAAACGGTGCTGAATGAAAGGACACATCGTGCATCATGTCTCATAACGGCTCACAGGTGTTCAGCTAGGCTGCTCAATTTATTACTCTCTCACATCTTGTAATGTTGTCCTGTTACTAAATAGGCCAGCTTTTGTCCGTATGGAGGAGAATTTGTGTGATTTATGGTTGTTCTCGGGTTTGGTGGGATTACAGCAACACATAGCATATGTTAGATGAGAAAGAGAGGGGTTAAAGAGGCGTTTGGGGGAGGAGTCAGTGACGGGTGCATCGATAATGCGGTGTGTGTCATCAGAAGTGGAGGGAAGAGAGGAGGAGAGTACGCTAAACGAGCCATCTGCCGCTGGAGAGACGCGAGAGGCTCCATCAGTCATTAACTCAGCCAGCGTTAGGCCTCATCTACACACACACACACACACACACACACACACACACACACACACACACACTTCTTAAGCCCTACAGTGGACTAAACGAAACCAAAGGCGAAACCTTTTAAATATTCATGAATGAGCAGTCAGCTCCCTGAAGCAGCAGGTTTTAGGCCGCAGTCTGACTGCCCTTCTGAACCGGACATCTTTGCTTCTCACCCTGCAAAGCCCTGTAGTCTGTATTTACTGAGATTTCTATGGCCCTATACATTACTGGACTGGTCTTCTGAAAAGGGTGGTGTTGAAAAAGATCTGGCATGACACATGAAAATCAGAGCACACGACTGTGTACAGTAAACCCTCGCTTATCATGGGGTTTACATTACAAGAGTACCCACGAATCATGAAAAACGTATCATAATGTTGTTATGTGGTAAAAATAATGCCTAAAAATACCTATATTTTATATTTGATATGCCCCAAATATGCTCCCAAAACACATTAATTTCATAAATATAAACCCATAGTTATATTGTACAGTTTATACTGAACTCCCACAGTGCTAAAACCTAAATACCAATGTTATCCCTGTATAGACTGTACTGTAATTCATGCAGCACATTTTCTTTGGTATGCACTGTTGTTTTCTTTAGTATAAGCAGGTAAATACGGAAATAAATTAATTAATTTCATACAGTAATGAAGATACAGGACTTTAAGGAGAACAAAATGGAAAACAGGAAAACACTCGAGATGCTCCACAGGGGAAATTCTAGACTGCATTGTCCAAGGACAGCAACCAATCAGCAGCAAGGAGAAATAAATAACTTTCTTTATAACACAAGCTTTAGTGCTGTACATTCAATGTTTTGGAGAGGCACAATTAAAGTTACAATTTCAACAAAGTGCCTTTTAATCTTGATATTCTGGGAGAATGAGGAATATTCAGTAATTAAAGACAAACAGAGATTGAAAAAGGTCATAAAACTGTGCTTCTAAAAAAAAACATAGGACTCTCGAAAGGCCTGGAGAGATTTTTCTATTCCAGTTTTCGTTTTGAATGAGTGGCCCGAAGTTCTGCACTACTGTCCCAACTGTGTGCCATCCAATATTAGTATTTTTATTAATGATCTTAAATTAACTGTCAAAATCGTTAATTAGCATAATTAATGTGGTGTGTCCAAAACTCTGAGTGGTATTTGAAAAATGTTAAAACGGCACATATTTGAAAAATGTTAAAACGGCACATATTTGAAAAATGTTAAAACAGCACAGAGTGACTCAATAGTAAGTTGTCAAAAATATATAATTACTGTAATTAATTAAATTCCAGCCCTGACACCTCCCGTTAATGAAGGCATGGGCAAAGCTAAGGGGAAGGTGAGGCTTTGCTGGTTTTAGATTTATTTTTGATTAAAGATTTATTGGCCCCACTTCATAGCAAGTGTCTGTACAAACTGAGTAGTAGCATTTTAATAAGGCATGTAAAAACTATGTGAGTATTCATGTAGTTACATGAGTATAAACTGTAGTTGCTATATATGAGCTGTACTACTGTACTCCAGGTGTAACGAGGTACATCAGCCATAGTTATGCTGTTATTACATGTATCATTACAAGTGTGATTACATAGTTATTACAGACCCTACAACGTGAGACTGATTTCTCACAAAATTGCTACATTTCAAGATCATCTCAATAGGGGAGTTTGTTTTGATAAAATGGAAGTACACTGACATGTACAAATGTCAGTAAATCCCATTTTCAGTAGGACTAAAACAATTAAAGAGGGACCTTTTTAACCTGTAGAAAACGAGCATTACGGATCTGTGCCAGCAGTGCAACAAATGGCCTTCATTCGGGACACATGTACAAATGAAAGCTTGAATGAAATGTATGTCAGATATTTGGATAATAGCAAGTTGAAAGATAATAGGGATAATCGTTAGTTGCAGTTTAAAGCCGTAGCTGTCTGAAACTCATTCTAAACCCATTTTTGATTCGACTGGGAGATAAGAACGGTGTAGAAAACCCTTCTTAAACAAACCACTAAACACTGCGTTGAAGTGAATCAGATTTCCTTCTCCCACTCTTTATTTTCTGTCAGGATTGATTTCTTTTTCTCAAACTCCATCATGCCTTTATGAAGCTCCCCTCCAAGTGACTTCTTTCCATTTCCATTTAATTTGGATAGAACTTTCTCAGAGGCTCACAAAAATACAACTACAAAAACTTTGGCTTCTTGCCGGCATCCCTGGGAGGTGGTAACGGCAGCCACTACGCTACTGCTAAAGTCAGCTTCAAGCATCCTGCTTTACAGTTTCCCCACTTCAATAGCAAACTTTAAAGGTGTGTTTAATTGAACAGTGTCGGTCACCCAGAGGAAAACATTTTCTCTTTCTGAGTTCTTCTCCCATCTTATCTCACTCCATTCACAAAGACATTCATAGAATATACCACCAGACTTAACGTAACATTCACCTTCCTTTTATATTTAAGCCCAGTTTGATCTAATTCAACATTTAATATCACCAGATAAACAACTGACAACATTTATGGCTCCCTTTTTAAGGACCTTTCTTTATTTAATGAGTACCAATTGAGTAATCACAATAACAACATGGTAAGTTCTGTGCGTTGGTCTTCTTTGGGGTCAGTTTGACCTGTTTTGAAATCTCAACACTTAATACATATTTGTCTTGATTTTGTGTGATATTGAGGGTGATATGTTTTAGTATGCAATTTTATTGTCTTCAAAAAAAATCCTCTGCTTTAGGACCACAACAGAATCAGACCTGATGGACTGAGAGGACCGCTAATGCACAGGTTGGTATTGAGCTATTGCAGTGTGAGCTGAGTAAAAAAAAGAAATGCCAATGCCATATGTGTTGTGAGTGCAGTAGTGTTTGTAGAGCAGCTTTTCTATGCTCGGTATTCCAGCAGCTTCACTCCTGATTCAATTTCTGATGGGCTGAAAAAGAGTCACACATGCACACATGCACTCTGCACTTAACATCACAGTTTTAATTGTTGCAGTTGTAAAATAATGTAAGAGTGTAGTTTAACAATTTCAATGTATAATAAATTATTTATATGTATTATTTAAAATTTTTCTCCAAACATTTTGAATCATGGGTGGTCCATTTTTCCATGGTTGAGCATATAGAAGTGTAGAAGAACAGGACACTAGTTTCAGATGACCTGCAGTAGTACCGTCTATTCTGTAGCAAAAGTCAGGGTTTCCCTTGGAAAGTATTGAAGGTTGGCTGGCTAAAGAGATGCTACATTGTTCTTTACCCTCGGGCAGTGCTGAGATTGGAGTGTGACAGTATATTTTATCCTCAGAGGGACTGAAGAACATGATAATGCTCAAACAGACACTAAAAGCTGTCCCATACCGCACGGTCTCTGATGCAGTTTCAACTGGGAAATGGCACAGTAGGCAACCTGGCCCATCCTGCATGGTAGTAATTATGGTTGAACATAAGGAGAGCTGTCAGTAATTCAAGCAGTCTAACATAAACATAACATATAGTCTGCTTTTCAAGTGTGGCTGAAGCAAATGAGCTTCTGTAGTAACCTTGAGCAGGGAATTTTGCTTCTGGGACTTTTTAAAATATGACATATTATTGGCATTTTGCTATTCAAATGCAATTTACACCACTAATTACATAATTACATTTACAAATTACATGTTAATACATTCCATTTAGGCTTAGTTAATAATTATATGTCCATGTGTGCTCCATTACCCATTACTTATGTTGTCAATGCTTCATTTCACTTTAGTATTACTAAGTAATTGATTAAGTACTTAGTAAGTAGTGAGTACACTGATAACTGAGTTTTATAAATTTACTCATGAACAGATGTTTGGTAAACATAGAATGAACGAATAAGTGTCTTTAATCACATAAATTTCCCTCAAATATGAATGAGTTCCATTAGTTATCGGGTAATTAATCTACAGATTTTACATTGCATTTTTCCACCGCTGTGCAGTCTTGTATGGTATGCAACATCTACATTTACATTTACAGCATTTGGCTGAAGCTCTTATCCAGAAAGATGTACATCAGTGCTCAAGTATTCCACAACTGTTTCTTAAACCTGTAAACCAGCTTAAATCCATGTCAACTATTCAACCGAGATGCTGCACATTCAGCGCACTGTCAAATAATACCTAACCAACACCTGCCAAACAATACCTAAATGCAAGTCAAGCAATACCTGTTTTCTTGTGTTATTTTGTGAAATAAGCAAGCAGAATGAGAGACATAGTTAATCACCAAGATGCTCTTTGAAGGTTCTAGATAAGGTATCAGCATGTTCTGGAGATCTCGTTGACCTGCGGTGAGAAAGACTAATCTTCATCTAGCGTAACACCAAGATTTCTTACCTTCTTAGAAGGGATGATAACCGAGTTCCCGATGGAAACGATGAGATCGTGGCTTGGTGAAGGACTCCCTTTGATGAAGAGGAGCTCGGTCTTGCTGGGGTTCATGGGGTGGGCTGTCATCCAAGAGGAGATATGCGCCAGACAGTCTGAGATGCGGTTTGAGGCCTGGTTACCATTAGAAGGGAAGGGAAAGAGAGAATAATTTGTGTATCATTGGTGTAGAAGTGGTAAGAAAAAACATGTGATGTTCCCAAGAGGATCAGTATAAAGAGAAAAGAGAAGTGGTCCTAAGACTGAGCCCTGTGGGACACCAGTGGACAGTCTACATGGATCAGATTGGGTGTCTAGGGCTTTAGACAATTATTTTCACCTTCATATATTTAGCTGCCTTGCTGAGCTCATAGCTTAACCTTGAATGACTCTTTATTTCCTTTAAATCCCATTGTCAATTACAAAATTTTACAATGTGTCCCTTTAGGTAAAGTGATGATCATCACCTCTAATTGTATGTCAATTTTCCATAAACACACAAAAATAAAAAAAGATGTCAGTTGCAATGTTAATTGTGAGTCTGTAGAACAGAAAAGATCATTATTATAGATAAATGTGCTTGTTTGTTTGTTAAGATAGTCATTGACCTACTTATGAATCATTCAAGCAGAACAAAGAGCATCTAACTGGAGTCCTGAACCAGTGAAGAAACAGGAACAGATAATTGCAGATGATCAGGCGGTGATCAGTATACTGGTGGTGCTGAATGCTGAGTGGTTGGAACTCCTTTATCTTGGCTTCTTGTATCTTTAGGCACTTTGCAGTCACTTTGCAGCTTGACAGGCAGAAAATAGTGTTTTTGCGCCACCTATGTGATTCAAAACAAAATATAAAGAAATGAGTGGTGGATCAAACCTGCCTAGTCCTGTACCACATGATCCAGGAAAGTCTGTTGGTGAAGGCAGATACCAAAAATGCCACGGAAAGACAAGAGGTTTGGCTGTTTATGTCTCATCTCCTGCATGCTCTAGCCAGGCACCAAGTTTCACCCAAACCACATGGAGCATTTCCAGTAGGTGTGAACCAGTGGCGGCTCCTGGTCAATATTTTTGGTAAAACAAACGACGTTTCTTCCCCATCGCACGCCGCAAAACAAACTCAGTACCTCGCCGTGCACCCTGGGCAGCTTGATTTTCTTGCCTTAAGTATTTCACTGCCATGTTCTGCTTTTGCTGTCACACATATTGATGTATCTTCTCTCTCTTGCTCTTTCCTCAATCTCCTCATAGTTAGCCTTAAATCACTACAAAATATAACAAATATTTTATTGTGCATATCTTACAAACACGTAATAGTAATTTCAACAGTACATAATTAACAATATTTTTAAATCCAAAGAAAATATCTTTCGCCAATAAACGCGATTCTGATTCTGATTCTGAAATACCTAGCCTCTTTCTCACCTGGTCTTCTTGGTGAAGTTGTTAATCACTCCAAGGATATCACAAGTGCCCAGCTTGGCTGGGTGGTGGTGGGGATCGCTGGCAAACGGTCTAGCTAAAAAGCGAATGCCCTTCATCTTGTGCACTTGTAGACGAATAATAAAATATATAATAAAAAGAAATATTATTAATGAATACTAGTAAATAACATGCTACGTGTTTTGTTATGTATGAAGCTCCAGTCTCACACTTAAGGTCAGTGCTACAGTACATAAAATAGAACGAAGTGAAAACAATGGGGGTGATTGGCCGTAGTGTTATGTCAGTTATTTTGAAGTGCAGAACTACCCAATCACAGTAGGCAGTCACTTGTTTCACGGGTGGGACGTATTTTTTTTATGAGCACCTTATTTCACCTCTAGTTTTATAGAAATTGCCACTGGTGTGAACACATCCAACATGGACAATCTCCTGCTGTGAACCACATGTGTGAAAGAGCAAGCCTAGACCTGATTCTCTACACACTGTCTGGAGTTTATAAACAAAACAGCTCAACTGTATTTGGAAGTTGGATTTCCAGCACAATTCAATGGTTCCTCTCCTCAAACACACTTCCTAAAACCACTTAACAGGTAAGTTGAACCAGGTGTGTCTGAACAATGAGAAACATCAAAATGCGCTCCATAAATAGAGTTGGGTTTCTTGTTTTAACCACCAAAGACATCTAAAGACCTAGAGATTCTTAAAATTTTCACTGGAAAAGTTCCCTGGCTGATGTCTGAGGCCCGAAAGAGCCATGTTTGAGTTAGAATGAGTGTGAAGAATCCTTTAAATGTCCTTTAAAAAACCTTTATAGGAACCATTGGGAACCATATCATCTGGAATCACCTTTACCGGGTTCTTTACTGGTTCAGGCCTTAAGTTAGATATTGCTGTTATGCTTAAATAATTCACACGTAGAAGGCAAGGCATGCAATTCTATACTAAGTTGAGTCTTTGATGTGGAGGGTCTTTAAAGTTTAAAACAGCTCTTTACACTCACATATATAATGGTCCTCTGAAGAACCATCCGATGAAAAGGTTTCTAAAGGGAACCGAAAGTCTGGCATCACTCCAAGGAACTCTTTATGAAAATGAACACACACACACACACACATGCACATACACACACATAAACACACACACAGCAGAACAGTGACCTGCACTGGATTATATCTTAATCATAGTCTGTGTATCCGTACACCCTATTTTGTAGCAATAAGCCATTACATTTACATTTATGGCATTTATCCAGAGTGACGTACATCAGTGCTTAAGAAGTCCACAACTGTTTCTTACCTGAAAAACAGCTTAAATCCAAGTC
>JBBPDC010000032.1:13268545-13280261 GCA_037974485.1 Hemigrammopetersius urotaenia | reverse complement strand
CACACACACGCGCGCACACACACACACACACACACACACACACACACACACACACACACACACACACACACACGTGCGCATACACACACACACACCTACACACACGCACACATCACTGTGTGAGTGGAGGTGTCTTCTGATGTGTGTGTGCAAAACATATTTGCATCAGTAAGCACCACTCCAATGTGCAAAGAGTGTGTGTAAAACTGTGTGTGTGTGAGTGTGTGTGTGTTTGTTATTCAGTGCAGGCTGTGTGGACGTGCTGAGGCTCTAACTGGCCTGTGGGTCCAGAAAATCAGCTTAAACTGCACTTTAATACAGAGAGTGAGGTGACCTTTAACCCCTGCAGTTCAGCTCAGATCACAACATTCACACACACACAAACACACACACTCACACTGACAAACACACACACACACACACTAACACTTACACGCAAATAAATACACACACACACACACACACACACACACACACACAGCCTTCCTCTTTCTCTCTTTGTATTTGTGCTAATAATGTCTCTATAAAACAGATGTGCGTATGTCTGTGTGTGTATGCATGCATCCTTTCGTGTGTGTGTGTGTGTGTGTGTATGTGTGTTTCTTATGTGAATCAAATTACAACAGTCAAGAGAATGTCAGAAACTAAACTGCCACCAGATCTTTTGGACAATGGATTAAAACACACACACAGTCCACAGAAATCCCTATCATGGATCTCTTCACTTACCATTTCTATTTCTCTCCATCTGTTTCCTAAGAGGGTTTAGAGAGGGAGGAGGCTGCGCTGCTCAGCTGTGGGTATGAAATACAGTAATGTGGGGATAAATCTGTAAGAGTGTTGATCAGGGGAAGTCGGCAGTATGTTCTGTGAGAAGCAGCAGTTTTGCGTTTCAGAACAGGACTGAATTCCCCTAAAGCAGACTCAGTCTATCCTTTCCATCCATATTATCCTGTAATACTCTACATCTGTCTGGAGCGGCTGAGAGGACGGCATGGGGGGAGAGAGAGAGATGAAGGAGGTGAGGTTTGGGGCATTCACTCTGTGGAACAGTGATCAAGACGAAGGATAAGAGAACTGGATGAATATCTAGATGTGAGGACCAAAGTAATGGGAAATCTTCTGCACTAAGATAAAAAATGCATTATACTGGTGAAAGTGGTGGTTTTTAGAAAGGGAGAGTTTATTTTGCCACTGCAAATATCACAGTCAGATGCTGAAAGAAGAATTTCACTATTTCCTTATAATTCCTTCATGGTTAAATGTAAATTCATTGTTCACATTGATGGTGAATGGAACTAGATGTCCAAACCTCCCTCGCATAAACTTATGGTCCTAAAACTAAACCCATACAAGGTGGAGGGATACATACGGGGCAAAATAGTCCCCAAAGAAAAGTGATTTAGTTCAGATTCACTTAGTTCGACATCCATAGAAACACTCATACATTTTAAAAACAAACAAAAAAAACAGTTGAATAGATTAATTTGAACATTGACTCAGGAAACCACGGAGGAAAGGTCTATCCCACAACATTTAGCAACCAAGAACTAAATACTCAGTGTAAACTACTGGTCAAAAGTTTTAGAACAATGGATAGAATGAAATAGTGTTTAAAAGACACAATTTAAAAATAAAGTAAGGTTATCCAGAAGTGGGAAATAATTCTATAGCTCTTTGTGATCCCCTCTAACATGTGAAGTGAAGTGATCATTCTGTCATACGTGAACACACCACAGCACACAGTGTAAACAGCACGAAATTCAACCTCTGCATTTAACCCATTCACCAAGTGAAGCAGGGGGCAGCCAGGAACACGGCGCCCGGGGAGCAGTGTGTGGGGACAGTACCTTGCTCAGGGTACCTCAGCGGTGCCTAGCGCTCTTGGGAATCAAACCTGGACTTTCCAATCACAGGGCGAACGCCCTAACCACTAGGCTACCAGCTTCCCCGTGTGCCTAGTTGGTCGGGTTTGTGCTACAGTGAGATAAGTGACCCAAAACACAAGCCCAAGGTATGCCAGAACTACCTTAGAAAAAAAGAGCAAGATGGTGAGTTTGTGGCCATAAATCCTCAGACTTAAACCCCATCTAGCTGTTTTAGGATGAACCGGACAGAAAAGTGAAAGCAAAGCAGCCTATAAGTGCTGAATTTCAGCACCATAGTCGGGAAGAACTTTCTGCAGAATGAACAATGAGACACTGAACTGCTTGAATTTCATAAAAAAAAAAAAAAAGAAAGAAAAATTGGGGTGTTCTAAAACTTTTGACCGTATGTCAGTGTGATCCATTATTTATGTCAGTTCCATATTTATTATCTAGCATCTTAACTGCAGCTCCTTCTCTTAACTGATACCTATCGCACAATGCACTGTTGTCACTTGTCACTTTATCATTTCTCACACTTATCACACCATGCCCCTTTATTCTATTTCACTATCACTTTATTCCCTTGGGGGTTTATCTATCCATCTATCTGATTAAGTTCACACTGAGGGCAGTAAGGAGAGGAAATGAAGCGGAGCTTACTAAAACCAGATGGTTAAACATGTTAAATATCTAATAAGACCCAGTTATTGCAATGAACTTTCAGAACTTTTAATGAGCTTCAGTAATTAACCTCTTTAAAATGGTCTATAATGGTTTATTATCTCAAGCAAGTCTAGCAAAAGATTGCAGTTAGAGCAACAATCTCAACTGTTTTCAGGCTGTTCTTTGCAGTTAAACTTTCATAACTTTTATCTAACTTTGGGCCGGGATTTATTTTGGAGCGTGTCGAGGGGCGTAATGACCCAATACACACTCCTAGTTGGAGCCTGTGTTTATATTAATATTTTAAAAGCCTCCTGGCAAGTATGTACACAGCATAAGTGTATCTTCTTCAAGCTTGTTGGAACAGTATCCCGTATGGCCCCTCATGGAGCAACACCTGGAGATTGTGTAAATCTGAACCTGAAAGAGAGCTTCTGTAAAGAATCCAGAGCAGACGAAAGCTGCGTGATTTCACAAGATTTTTCAGAGTTTCTACACCTTAACTGTTACCACTGGCTTTAACCTTTAGAGCCTTGAGGGTATTTTCCCTGTTCATGTATTACTTTCTGACATTTAAAACCTTAAACAATGTGTAAACTCTGTGTCTCGATATATTTTTTAGCACAACCTAGACAATATTATTATTTTAATAATTTAACCCACTATTTAAACACAAATAACCCTTCAAATCAATGAAAATCCCAAACTCTTTAAGAGATTGTGTCTTCTGTATTGTGAAAATCCACAGGCATATATATTAAAATCTTTGGAAAAGTTGAAGAACTATGTGAAGTAAACAATAAAGTAAGCCTCTTCCAGGTCTTAACTTATTTACAGTTTCTCTCTGTCTGTCTGCCACATCCACCCACCCACACACACACACACACACACACACACACACACTCACACTCCTTCCATCCCCCCAAACTCACACACACTCCACACTCACACATACCTCTTTCACACACACCTGTACTGATATTGATAATTATATGATATTCACTCTGTAACTAATATTAGGTCGCCAATGACTGGGTGTACCCAAACATTTGACCTGTATGTCCCTGTAGGTCCCACCTGCACACTGTAAAGAAATAGGCTTGGACAACCTTATCTCTCTTTTTGCTTGTTTTTTTTTTTGTTTTATTTAGCTATGTCACATTTGTCGTCCTGCATGGTGACACGTTTGTTCCTTCGCTTATTTTAGGCGACAGTGATTGGAGGCAGTGATACGTAAAGCTTTGCTATTAGAATGAGGAGGTTGATGCAAACGAAAAGGGAGGATTAGGTGGCAGCTGAGAGAAGGGAGGTGTAAAAAGATGATAAAGATGGACGGAGAGATGTGGGCAGAAGAGAAGAAGAGAGTCGGGCACGCAGGGAGAGAGACATCACAGACAATTAGTGGTAATGTGTGTAGGCGGGGCGGGGAGGTGCACGACGGGGTTCACCAAGTGTGACTACCTGCATCAATTAAACTCACTCAGGCAGGACTGGCACTGAGACACACACACACAAACACACACACAGACACACATCACATGGCCAGGTTACGGTCAACTGGAAGGGAGCAGCGTTGCTCTGCTAATTAGAGACTCTTCCTGGGTGGAAGAGATTGGAGCTGATTAACACTGAAAATGAAAGTTGTTTCGGAGCTCAAATCAAAAAAGTGCATGTGGCCTCGCCACCCTGCTGAGTCCTGATGGCCAAACTTTGGTCATCGTGCCCCCAGAAAGTCACTGTGTGATGTTCACTTGCATCGCAAGCCTTCAGACTCAGATCTTGTGTTTCTGCCTCGATGTCTTTGTAAGTGACCCGTAGGTCCATCTGTAATTAGTGTGTAAACATTTCTGATCTGAAAGGATGCGCATTTTAGCATCTAGTTAGGCACGGCGATGCTGGACGACAACTGGCATCCGCAGTTAAATGTGATGGAAGTTTTAAAATTGAAAAACGGGATCAAATTTGTGGTGGGTGTTTCCTATAAAGTGTCCTACTAAAGTGCTAATTACTAACAACTGACTACTTTAGCAGAAACAACCAACTTGTATGTCCAAACACTAGCCACTTGTAAAACCCATCTTGTATTTCCACTCTCTGGACACTTTATTAAAAACACCTGTCTTGTAATTCCACTCTCTGGCCACTTTGTCAGAAACATTCACTTTGTATTTACATTGGCCAGTCGCATTATTGGAAACACCACCTTGTTTTTCCTTTCACTGGCCACTTTATTAGAAACACCCACCTTGTAATTCCATTTTCTGGAAACTGTATTGAAAACACCAGCTTATACATCTAGTCTTTGAACACTTTTATCGGAAGCACCTACCCGGTACACTGGCCACTTAATCAGAAACACCCATATTGTACTTTCTCTCACTCATTGGCCACTTTATTGGAAACACTTGATCTCATCCATATTTCTCCAGATTTAGCAGCAACCCGATGTTTTATGAACTACTTCTTAAGTAGGATTTCAGGAGTGGGATTATTGCTTATTGGCACAGCTGTGCATGTTTGTGTCAAGTATCTCTCAATTAGGTAAAAAGCTGTGTTGAAAGAGAACGGCTTGGTTTGAGTCTAAAAGAATTTCAGTCAGTTTGTACCGGTTCTGTTTCTATGAGCTCAGTGTATTTAATCCAGTACTGTGCAAAAATCTTGAGCCATCTCTAATTTCTTCACATTTTTGTTCTAAAGATCCAGACTTTCTTGTATTTATAAAGTGGTCTTGAGGAACAGTTCTCCAGGCTTCCTGAAGGACTTTCAAATACTCGCATCTCCAGTCCAGTCCCTGAACCTGACCAGTTTCAGAGGAATGAAGTTTTCAGGAGCAGATGATTTCAGATGATGATTAGACTCTTTGCAGCCTGTCACAGTAAAACATTTGTTCACATCTCTTTCATTTAATATAAGGTGATTTGCAGCAAAATACATAGAAATGAAGGATGGCTCAAGACTTTTGCACAGTACTGTACATGCACTGATACAGCCATAACGTTAACACCACCTACTTAATAGCAGGTATTAAATCCTGAAATATCATGTAAAAATGTAAATAACATTGTAAAAACAGTAATAAAAGGCACTTCATTATCATCATGCATCAGGAATGTCTGTTAAGTGATAAATGTCCTGTAATTGCGTGGTCTAGTTGCTTCCATTAAGAACATAGGTGGTCTTCACATCTTTCCTCTGAACATTAACCATGATCTTCTTCCAGAAATGCGCACCTGTGCTGCTGGCCTCTGTAGATCATTGCATGTGTCCTTTTGATTCCGTTTTAACAATATTCGCTCATGTGCAGCTATTTTTATGATCATGTTTAATGTTTATGATGGCTTAAATGCTGCAGCAGCTCCCGCTGCCCGTTCTCCTTCAGCTTTACAGCCGTGATTAAAGAACCTCCTTGGGGAAACAGCACATTCTGAACCATCAGCAAAGATTAGAAAAATGTAAAAGTGATCATTTAGTGGCTGGTGACGTTCAGGAGGCTTCAGTTCAGACTGAGAGCACAGGACTGCATGGCTGTTGCTGTGAACTCTACTTACTGTATATTACTCACTCACTCACGTACTAACACTTTCTAACTATCACTAAATCACTCACTGTGTTACTTACTGACTCACTCACTCGCTCTCATTCTGTCACTACCCTCTCATTCATTTAATTGCTCACTCACTCTGTCTCTCAACCTCTCTCTTTCTCATTCACTCACTCATTCTCACTCACTCACCCATCACTTAATCACTCAATTACTCACCCTCTGTCATTGAATTTGCTCGTTCACTCATTCACTTTCATTCACTCTCACTCACTCATGCACTCACTCTTTCAATCACTCACTGTCTTACTCCCACTAACCCGCTCTCACTCATGTATTCACTCACTCTCATTCTGTCACTTACCCTCTCATTCATCTCACTGTCGCTCACCCTCTCTCATATTCACTCACTCACACACTCACTCACTTATTCTCTCGCTCACTCATTCACTCTCATTCACTCTCACTCACTCATGCACTCACTCATGTTGTAGAGAATCAGTGCAGAAATTGAAGTCTACAGCTCTCTTTAAAGCTGAGGCAACACTGTTTTATGGTCATGGGAGCAAGGGGCCAGTCTTGCTCTCGAGGCAGGACCCCAAAAATACGGGAACTTGTATACTTTTCCAGATCATACCCACTCTTACGCCCAGTACCAGATCAGGTATTACTTTCTCAGCACTGCTTTGGTGTGTGTGAGTCTGTAAATCCTGCATGGGCCATGCACACAGACTAACTGTCTATGGAACTTATATGGAAAGTTCCTTCTTATCAACTTCTTTGTGTCTGCACATTCTTCTTACCTAAAAAACTCACCCTCTAGCCGCTTAATCAGGTTCATGCTGTATGACCTTCTGACCTAAGAACATCTCCTTCACCTGTCTTCAGATGACTCTGTTAGAAGCTCAGACCTTTTAGAGAGACGTGTTATACTGTATTTTGAAACAGCACGTGGACTTATCTACACTGAAGCAATTCTGCATGAATTCTAATGGAAGAGAAAAAAACACCTAATTAATCTCTGTCACTCACACACTCACTGTCGTACTCAATCAAACACTTACTCACTTCCTCACTCGCAAAAACTTACCTGCGCTCACTCATTCACTCACTCACTCAATCTCATTCTGTCACTTACCCTCTCATTTGTTCAATCGCTCACTCACTCGGTTGCTCACCCTCTCTTTTACTCAATCACTCTTTCACTTATTCCCTTAGTCCCTCACTCACTCATTCACTTTCATTCACTCTCACTCACTCAGTCACTAACTCACTCACTCCCTCTATCTTATTCACTGACTTACTGTCTCACTCACTCTCTCACTCAGCAACTGTCTGTCACTCTCTCACTCCTTTAATCTCCTACTCTGTCCCTCTCACTCATTCATTTAATCACTTACTCACTTTCTTTCATCCTCTCTCCCTCACTTATTTTCTCATTCACTCACTAACTCTCTCACTCATTCACTCACTCACACAATCATGTTCCATCCATCCATCCATCCATCCATCCATTGCCTCTGTATCTCTTTAAAGGGTTCCCAGCTCCTGTGTCTTTGTTTTTTTCCGGTGAAATATTTTGTCTTTGAAAGGTGTTTCACTTTACTTTTGATTGTTTACTTTTTTATCTATTTGCCTTTATAACTCTATAAAGGCCTTGTGTCTCTTCTTTTTCCTGTAAAGTATTTAAAATCTTTGGAAGGCTGTTTATTATTGTCTAATTAAGTCAATTTCTCTTGTTTAGCCTTTTATAAACTCTGATTACTTTATGAAGCGTCAGGATAATGGGGAGTTTACCTGATTACCAAAATAATCAACAGTGACAGCCCCGTTAGGAGTGACAGGGAGAAAAGCTCTGAGGTAGGAGCGTCCACTGCAGCTCATTTTCCCTCCTGATGGAATGAGAGGCCACATTTAATCCTGACATGTTTAGCGAGTGGCTGCAGTTACATTAATTCTGACCCCGTCGTTTGATCATAAGGTGCAATGGACATCTTTCCCCGGGGTGGGAGATTCTTCCTTCAGTTCAAATCAATGGGAAATGCCTGTCTTTATCCCTCTACGGCTGTTTGGAGGAGGAGAAAAGTGCTCAGACTGTGCGCTCTGCTCACTCAGCCTTTAAGGCAGAAATTAATTCAAACCCACTGTTGAGCTTTAGTGCTATTTTGTGACTAAAATTACTTTTTACTGTTGTTTATCCTGCTTGCGCTTCTCTCGGGTGCCAACGAGTCGTTAGCTACAACGCACCTACACACACACACACACACATACACACACACACACACACACACATACACACACACACACACACACACACAAACACGCATGCATGCACAGAGAAGCAGCAAACCCCTGGAAGCCCTTTATCTATTCAGAGATTTTACCAACAGAGCGCTGGTAGCTGTTAGAACAGTTTCCAACTGTGAGACTTTAAAGGGCTTGTGTCGCTGAAAACCAAAATCTTATTGCTTTTTTTAAATAAAAGACTTTCATGTAGTAGGTAAACACTGTTAAAGTTTCCTTATGAGGAGGCAAAGCTATAAAATGTCACATATCTCACCTTTTCAGCTTGAAGCAGTTTAGGCCACGCCCATTTGCAATGAAGTTGCAATTAAGGGGTGTTTCAGTTTGAACTGCTTTTCAATTAGGCACTAAACAGGGCAGCCAATCAGAACAGAGATAATTTACATATCTTAAAGGCATAGTGAGAAAACTACCTATTTTATTCTCTGGGAAAATGGTCATAGAGAAATGAATCACAAATTTGTTTTGGTGAATAATACTACAGTATAAATTGAAGTAAGGGTAAAGAAAAAAAAAGGAAATTGACAATAAAAACAAATAATATAAATCTTGAATGAGGATGTCTTTTGTATACGGGGTCCTTCAACACAGCATGTTCATGTACACACTGCTAAAAGAATGTGGCTGTATGTGGCCCAGATCATCTCCGAAAGTTGTCTAAGAAATGTGTCACAAACACATTCACACCTCAGCTGTGTCTGAAAAGTTCACTCATTCACTTGTTCACTACATAGTGTTTGCTATATAGGGGGCCATCTAGTAAAAAAGGGGAGGTGACATTTAGTTGTTATCGGACACTAGGGATGTTACATTTTCAGTAACTGTTGAGTAAATAGTGCGCCGGATATTGGCAATTTATCTTTGTCACATAAACACACGTCTTGTCTCTCTAGTTCAGACACAGCCCTTATATGAGGTGGGTTCTGGTGAACACGGTGACAGATAGATCCATCCGGGGGGCACTACTGTCCTCTGTGGAGAGAGAGAGAGAGAGAGAGAGAGAGAGAGAGAGAGAGAAAGAGTGCTCTCGTTCACTATGTAGGGCACAGTGAAAAAATCTGCAGAGCATGATGGTATATGTGTATTCATGTAGTGTACAGTGTCTGGATGTCGTGCGCCGATTTTGTAGTACACTAACTAGTGGGTGAAACTGACAGCTGAAAATGGCTGATTTACTACATAGTGCCCTACATAGTGAACGAGTGCACTTTTCCAACACAACTCTGGACCCGTGATCAAACCACCTGGAACATTAGACATTTAGATATCTGGTTCCATTCAGCATCACTGTGAGTTAGTCTGAGTCTGTTAAGGCAATGGCCCAATCATTTTTGCGCCATTGACCAATTTCTTGTAAAACAATGTTTTACACATATACAACTAAAAACAAAGTGAGTAAAAATATGAAGAAGCTCCGCAAAGATGTTTTTTGCTCATTTTTGCCAGCTGGTGGGCTAAAGTTTTGATGTACCGCATCACTTGACCAAGACAAGCATTTTTTTCAAAATCTTTCCGACTTTGATCTCGAAAATATTTTTTATTTTGTCTTTCTGTGCAGCCTAATGACTCTGATCTCTAATGCCTCTGATCTCTAAAATATGTTTTATTCTGTGCAGCCTAAGTACCAAATGAACACTCCGTGGCTCTGTGGTTGGGGGCCTCTGTGTTAAGGCACTTTTCCACAGGCCTACAGGAAGCTTTCTGTATCTAAACTGTACTGTGACCGTACTGAAGTTGTATCAGGTTTTGATGTTCCAATGTATCTCAGTATGGTAACAGAGTTTCTGACTCAATTCTCTCCACAGATTATCATCCCAAAACCGCGTCCACGTAGTCGAACCGGGGCAAAGTCTTTCTGTCAGAGCTGATTTTGATATTGTGGTCTCTGATTTCGCTAAAGTCATGTTTGGGTTTTCTTTTTAATATTATATATTTATTTTTTATTTCACCATCGTGAATTAGCCCTTCTAACTTGTTAGTGAGATCCTGTGTTAGAAAACTCCCACTGAAATGTATTTGCAGCCCAAAAAGATCGTGGTGCTTGTATGCCGTCAAATTTCTGGTAAAAAAAAAAAAAAAAAAAAGGAAAACAAAAAAAAAAACAATGGCATTTTTTCAGGTCTGTCTGTTGTCATGACAACATTTGCAGTAAGCTTGGTTGCGGCCTCCTTTTGGCCCGTGCTCAGGTTCGGGTCGCTTTATTTATTTATTTATCATAGAAAAAAACATTTTTGGTTCCTGTGCCAGTGGAAAAACACCATTACCTTCTCTAGAACGGAATGTTTCACACCAAGCCCACTCTAAATGGTGTTTGTTTACACTTGAACGACTTAATTATTCTGAAATTATTCCGAAAAAAATGAATTGAAGTCATGCATTCGAGTGCTTAATCGTGCAGAATTGTTAAGAAAATGATCAGCACACGCTAAACTACACTCTAACTTTCGGGATGAAAGATTCATGACGCTTTAGTTGGAGCCACTGTGTGAAGCGGAGTGTGTGTGGAGAGGTTGTTTTCAGTGGCATTAATGTTTAAATACCCTCCCTGGGGGCATTTAGGGGGTAATGCTACTTGTGTTTTTGGGGTGGATCCTTTCTGAGGTAATAACTGAGAGCAGTGCAGGGCGGTATTAATATTGTTGATGTTTGCTGGCCTTGGAGGGCCTTACTCTGACCCCCAGTAGATTCCGTAGTGGTCCAGCTTCAGGCTTGGCTTGGGTCATTAATCATTCAGAAGCTTGGGTCAGCCAACCTTCAGCCTCCCTTCATTGTGTGTGAGGGGCTTGTTGGCAGAGAGAGAGAGAGACTGAGTGCGAAAGTGTGTTTGGCAGAGTGCCAGACAATGAGGGGCGTGTGAGTGTTATGACAGCTTGAGCTCGGTCCATGGGGAGTGTGTGACCAGAGACTTGTCTTGGTCTAATGGGAAATTTCACCTCACATTCAGACCCAGCAGAGTGACACACCTGGTGTTTAGGGTATGTAACAACACAATTTACACACATTCAGGACTGACTGACACCACCCTGACACACACACACACACACACACACACACACACACACACACTGTCATTTATGCTGTCATAGAATACATGTCATTGTTGAGCGTAGATATATGACACATCAAATATAGGCATGAATATGTGTATTTAGAAATATGTGTACATATATATATATATACATATATATATATATATATGTGAACTGTTCTGGCAAAATGGCACTCAGCATAACGCAAATTGGAGACATCCACTGAGCTTGCTTTTTTACATTATTTTGACAATGACATTATACCAAACAGCAATCACACAACACGACACACTTCACTCTAAACAACTTTG